>OZ007588.1:153334527-153793041 GCA_963931845.1 Maratus michaelseni | reverse complement strand
TAAGTAGAATAAGAATAATTAATAATAATAATAACAAAATAATAACAATAATGAGATAAATAAATAAGAAATACAATGTATAATGGACAAACCGATGAAATACATTTATCATAAATTGATAAGTTACATTAAAATTATAAGAGAAAAGTTTGGGAATTTCGTTTTGTATAAATAAGTTTTAAAAAAGAGTATCATTCAATTAAGAAAAAAAAAAGGATTATGATAGAAAACATAAGCGTGGTTGTGTAAGAACTAATAGAAATATCATAAATAAGAATGTAATCATAAAAACACATAAAATTGCTAAATGGTACACAAAACAAGAAACTTTATATGCATTTGTATAAACAAATATGATGGTAAAAACATAAAGTATACGTTTCGAATTGCTTCTTCAGTCGTCTTTTGCATTAAATATGATGTTCATCATATGCTGACATCACATTTTATCCTGAGGATGATTGCAGAAGCAGTTCGAAGAGAGATTTTATATTTTTACCATCATATTTATTTATACGAATGCATATAAAGTTTCATGTTTTGTGTATTTTCCTTTGTACCATTTAACAATTTTATGTGTTTTTATGAAGACATTCTTATTTATGATACTTCATAGTGCAATTGTCTAACATGTGTTAATGGAAATGTCTTCCATTGGATTTTGCATCTTACCGGATGTTATTCTGTGTAGTTCTCCAGATAAAATAAGGATTTTATCCGATAGGATTTAACAGATAAATACGCAGTTTTGGTAGAAGATTGTGCATATGTAAACATCATTTATTTTCCGCAATAATTACCTTCTCATATTGCGTGGATTTGTAGAAATTGTGTATAAGTCAAAAGTTAGTTGATTAAAGTGATTTTGTGTCGTCTCACAGATCATTAGGGACAGTATTAAATGAAATATAAAAAGAGAATAAACTAATTAAGCTTATATTAATTAGTGCTTGATTATTTTTCAAGACTGTAGTCTATTTAATAAAATAAAGGGTAAATTCAATAATGGAAATCTAATCGGGCACCTAAGCAGGTTGTTACTCAAATTAAAATAGGCGTTTTAAACGGTTAGAGTTAATAGATAAAGTATGCCGTTTTGTCAGAGTGGGGAGAAAGTGTGAAGACTGCAGTGAATAATTTATTTCTTTTGACAATTACCTTGTCATATTGTAGGGATAGCGTTTAAATCAATTGATCGTTAGTTGATTAAAATTATTGTATTTGTCATTATGTGAGTTTAGAAGGGCTAGAGCGTGAATATAAAATATTAATTATTTAATTAAGTTGTACAGTCATTATTTATTAATTTAATAAAATATGACTAATACTAATTAAGAAAATCTAATAATTACTATGAACAATTGCAAATTTACATGGAATCAAACATGTAATTTTTAGGTTTAAAAAAATTCGTGCTTAATAATATTAATAACAAATAAGATTTTTATTTGATATTCGAAAAATTTAGTCCTTTTATAATGGTGTTTGTCAATGCTCCTATGAGAATATTTTATATGATAATAATAATAATACTGAAAATAATAGTAATAACAAGGTAGTCAACGGAAAAAGAAATGTCAATTATAGTAAAATTTGATTGAATAAGGTTGTGAGAAATGTATTTATTACCGAAAAATTATTAGCAAAAATACTTAACGTTTAAATAGTTTCTATGAATATAAAAAATGGGTCACGTTAAATTTTCAGATAAATGTATTTTAGATCGGAAAATAGGAATAGTTGTGGTGGAAGAAATGGAATGATATTCGTTTTGATTTTCTACTATACAGGTGGGATTGCGTGTAATGTTTCATCTAAATTAGGTGTTTAAACTGGTAGGATTTACACTGTTTCTCAGATGGTGGCGAATATTTGCATATCCTTTATACCATATGATAATTACAATGGTGTCATATTATTAAAGCCATCACCAATAATTAACAAATTCACATGTTAGTAAGTTATACATAAATAAAAATTTGCAATTTTTACACTTTTTTTAAATTTGCATTTTAAACATTAATGTTTACCGCTTATAAACATGTAGAGAAAAACATTGTTGACGTCATAATTAAAAATAGTAGATGTATATGGCTGTGATCTAAGAGTGAAATACGGCATGAAGAAAGATTTTGAAAATCAAATTAATAATGTATTGATGATATCTTTGATATCTTAGAATATTCACAGGTCTAACTTTCAATTTAGCATTAATATTATTAACTATATAGATATATTGTAGCAGTACTCTCATTTGGCAGTCTTTTTGTTCATTTATAATTGATTTTATTTTTTTAAGCTTACTTAAGCATTTAAGAGTATATAAATAATTTGTTTTAATATATATGAAATCCAAGTATTCTAGTGTGACATATTTTGATTACATATAATTTATTTTCCTGTGATAATTGCCTTCTCATATTGCAGGAATTCTCGACATACGGAAATTTCGTATTTAAATTAATTACTCCTTAGTTGATGAAACGATTTTATATGGCATCTATCTGTTCATTGGGTTAATGCGTGAGTGTAAAAAATAATTAATTAAATCAGATTTAAAGACACTATTGATACATTTCCTTAGTGATATGTATTTACCGTTATAGTGGTAAATCTAATTACGAAAATCTAATAATCATAAAATTGCATTATAATTTAAAATAGTTTTTTTAATAGTTTTTTTAAAGAAAGATACTTGAAAAATCATTAAATAATGAATTTTATTTATATAAAATTTGAAAATTTATACTTCTTTACAATTAAAATGCTTATATTTTGCTTATATAGTGTAAAACTTTACAAGTTATATTCTTTGGAATGCGCCTTAATCTGCTTTTTTTTTTAAGTACAAAACTAAAATAACGAAAATTTGATTTTTTTTTTTTTTTTTTTTTTTTTTTTTTTGTGCTCTGAAGGAAAAAAAAAATGGTCCATAAATTTTCGCTTTCATTTTTATAGTTGCATCAAAATATGAAAAATAGAGAAAATATCAATAAAGAAGAAATAAGAAAAAAAATATTTATTCTTGTTGTTTCTTATGTTTACGAAGCAGTGTGTTTTAGTCTGCGTGTCAGGGTGTGTTTTATATGATAATAATAATAACAACAATGAAAATAAAAACTGTTCGTTTAAAAGAAAATTCAAATTTTGATATAAATAGGAAAAAAAATTACAAACAAAATACATGAAACGTTCAGAGACAAATATATTTTATACATTTAAAACATAATTACACTGAATTAAACTATTTTGGGAGAGATAATAAGAGTGGTTGTTGCGGGAATGACAGAATGATGTTCAATTCGATCTTGTAGCTGACTATATGCTATACTGCGAGTGCGTGGTGAGATTAAGTTAAAATATATGTTACGTCTGTTTTGTCAAGTTTAGTGTCACAAAAGCAAGACATTGGCCTCTAAATTGGTGCATAAAACTGCATTAAACATTATGAAAACGAAAACATCTATACTATGGAATCCTGTCTGATTCAAAAAGATTATTTGTAAAAAGTATTTAATGCATTTAATAAAAGTATTAAAGTAATTTATTAATTCAAGTATTTAATATTAAAAATTAAATTTTCTCTGCGGTAGGTTTATCATAATATTTTACATGCATAGATTAAAGACTGCTTAAAAATTAATTTTTTCTCCTTTCTCTTGCGATCCCGTCTTAGCAGGTTTTATGATACTAAATAATATTAAAAAACATACATTAAACCTGTGAAAGGGAAATCTCTAGGGAGTGAAACAAAATTTCAATTTAGGAGGTATAATTTCATAGTAATCCTATCGTAGGAACAATACAATATTTACTTAAGACTGAATTCCGTTATAAACTGAATTCCATTATATTCAGGTACCATTTACACAGGATTTACTGAAAAAGTACACTAAACCCTGTGGAAATAGAACAAATAGGAATAGACAAAACAATAGTTTTTGACAGGTTTTTGTCGAAGCATATAGCTTTGTAAGGTATTACTTTGGATAGAAGTACACTGTAAAAAAAATTACAGTAAAATTACGGGCAGAGGCCGGCAGCAGAGATTCCAGTCATATCCCGTAAAAACAAAAATGCATACCCATCATTTTGTGCAGCCCGTAATTTTACGGGGCAAAGTAATATAGCATTATAATGCTCCGGATATAATGCACTTTAAAACACAATAACACTTTGCTTACTGTTCCGTACCACGTAGCACGTTAGATAATCATCACATAATCGCTGTTTTGGCGGATTAAAATTTTCGAAACACGAGTAAAATGAAGGGTTACACCCTAACGGAGGACAGTGTATGGGGTCGTACCATATTTTCGCTAACATATGGGCTAGAACTGTAAAAATATGTGGATTGCTCTTAATTTTCTAAGTATCTAAGGGATAAGGCCGCTTATTTAGTGGATCAGGCCGTTTTTCATCAAATAAGCCTGCTGCTCGTGAAAATTTAAGGGCAAACGCTTATAAATTTACAGTTTTTTCTGAGAGTGTATACAAATTTACCGTTATAGATATGTTCTGTCTTCGCAGGTTCTACTGTATGAAATTCCACATGGTACAGACTAACACATAGCATGATACTTAAAGAATTTTAAAAGAATTTGTAAATTGGGACTTTTGGTGTCCAGCGCAGTGGTTACGCAAGACAGTTCTTGGGAACCTTAAATTCAGGACGTCCCGCCTAAATTAGGAATAACAGAGAAATGCGTCTCAGAGAGTATTGAATTATGTGCAAGACGTTATAATGAACATTATAATGATAACTACATTGTCATATTGTGGGGAGTTTTAAAATTAGAGGGTGTGTGTGCTTAGGTCAGTTGTTTGTTATTTGAATAGAAATATTTTATTTGTCATCTATCAGTTCATTTTTGTTTTGGTGTACTTTTCATTAGAAATATTATTCATAAATGAAGAATTATTAATTGAGATTTAGATACATTCTCAATTCAGAAAAAGTAACTGAAATGTTCAAGGGAAAAGCTAGTAAAATTAATAATTTTATTCATATACATTTGCAAATTTAGCTGTATGAAATAAGCATTTTTTTCTGTTACAGATAGTGTTTCGCAAATTTATTAGTAAATTTTATTTTAATTACATAACAATAAAAATGCGAATTGAATGCTTCTATAAAGCGCGTTTTTCAAAATAACAACAAGAACAACAGTAATAAGGAAATAAAAATCGTGCATTATAAGCCTGTTGTCTATAACACAATACTAAAACAAGCTCGAATATATTGATTTACTACCAACAACATTTAACAGAAAAAAATATTTATAAAAAAAAATACAAGAAATTTACAAGAAAGTGTAACACCCTCCGGTGACTATTCCAATCTTTCATGGAGACTAGTTTTTTGAATGACACGAATAGACTTAATACTAAAAATTTAAATATATTTTAAAACAGAATAAAGAACACTAGCGAGCAATTATCTAGCGAGCAAAAATCCTTTTTTAAAAAAGATTAACAATAAATATACCCCTATTCCGCTCTATCTGTGAATAATGTGACTTCCTACACTGACTTCCTCCCCATATCCTATGAGAAACAATTTTCTCCAAGCCATTTCTGTTCTAGTCCTGCCTATCTTAATATTTTCAATGATACTAGAAATAACTTTGAATCCACCCATCTCCCAGAGCCTCAACCTGAAACCTAGCCCTGAACTATGTACCGGGTGAATATAATTAAAGTTACGATTTCAAAAATCGATAATTTTAAAACTACTGGTCAGAATAACTTGATATTTTAGCAAAATATTTGTGGGGCAATGGAAGTTTGTTTGGTGAAGGAAAACAATTGTTCCAAAATTTGCCGATAGATGGCGCTGTCAGGGTTCAGATTGTCTGGAGATATGCAAGTTACTAATAATTGGCAACTATGGGTACCTGAAGAATGTGGTTTACAGCGGACGAATTGAGAATCTAACCGACTTGAAGGCAATAATCACACACCACACCCATTGCATCAGTACAGAAACCCTCCGACCTGTTGTGGGGCATGCCGTTTTGCGCTTCCAATTAGTAGCGAAACAAGGCGGAGTGCATATCGAACAACTTACACATTAATCATCAGTAAAGTGTTTGTTCCATAAAGCTTTTTTTTTTCATTTTTTGTCATTATTGCTGTTGTCGCTGTAAACACGTATTCTTGTCTTTTCGCTAATACATTTTTAGTAAATACCTGAACTCTATTTTTATCCTTTTGGCTAAGAACATTCCTGTGTTTAAAGAATAAATTTTTGGTCTTTCCCCTGATTTTACCCTGAAAGCGCCATCTGTCGGAACATTTTAGAACTATTTTTTTCTTCGCCAAACAAAATTCCATTGCCTCACGATTGTTCTGCTAAAATATCAAGTCATTCTGACCAGTAGTTTTAAAATTATCGATTTTTGAAATCGTAGCTTTAATTATAACCACCCGGTATAATAGTATATAAAATCTTTAAAAAAAATAGAAATCCCGTGGGTACGAAAACATATCTTACTATGCTTGTAACATCTTCCTATGAACTGTATTTTTTATGTTACCAAATTAATTAACTTTGTACTTTAATTATGTTACTTTACCACCTAATCCATGGAAAACTTACATTATCTCAACAGCACCTAAGTCTTCCTGTAATCTGAATTATCCTACTAACTTTTATCGTAACAGACTTCTCCTTTCTATAAATAAAGTCATCGAGCGTGTCATTAGATCCCCGCTTAATAAATTCTTACACGATAACAATATACTTATGCCAGAACAATATGGATGCAAAGCCAAACACTGAACACAGTACTAGCTTCTTCAAGCGATGTAATTCTTATTTAAAATTTTCAATTCAAAAAAAGCTAATTGCTGTCATCTTCTTAGACATCGCCATGGTCTTTAACAATGCCTGGTACAAGGGTCTCATTTACAAACTTATTCCACTAGATATCCCGTTTGGACACTTTATATACTTGACTATCACAATTTTCACGTCCGCATTAAAAATACACTAACGACATTGCGCTTGATTACATTATATGTGGCATAACTGGCTTCATTATTTGAGGCTCTGGTTGAGACCCTCACTGTTTAAATTATGCTTCAGACACATACCACCCACACTTTTCACGTTACCTGATTTTTTATGGAGACGACACCAACATATACGCCGTTGCACACCACACAAACTTTCCTTACAGAAACTTACAACATCTCATTAATATGTTCAAGCAATGGTACAATCTATGATGCATTAAAATTACTGAAAGTAAAACTGCAGCTATCTATTTCTCAAAATCTTCTTTAGACTAAGATAAAATACTATTTCCATCCTATTGTCTGATGCCACGAAGTACCTGGGTATTATAATGACTAACGACTTACTTTTCGCAAACATATTCACAGCTTCAAGGCGAATGTTACCAGTGTTTCTAAATCCCTCTGTAACCCATCTTTATCAAATCCTAACAAAAACCTACTTTATAGTGCATTCGTTCGATCAATATTAACGCATGCCTGTGCGATCTGGGGATTCACTTGCAATTCCAGTATGAAAAACCTCTGTCCTAATCATAATAAATATATCTTAGAATCATCAGAAATGGTTCTAGATTCCTACTTAACATGACCATCGGGACCTTAAAGTTTATTCACTTGGTAATTCCATCAGATTCCTCAAAAAAAAAATATATATATATATATACGGTAATATTTATAAGACTCCAAAAAATTGTTTTGTTAATTATCAGACTACGATGTCTACAGCCTATCAAAAAGAAAACGACTGGGTTATTCCATGGTTTTGGAAAGTCTCGTTTCGAATAATACCGCTCTCTCTTACAACGAAATTTTATTATTTTATCTATCTTTGTTTAACTAATTAATAATAAAAAAGTAAAATTAAAATTAAACTAATGATTATAATCTTATCTTTTTTTATAATCACTAATTTGCTTATAGACTAATTTGATCTTAACTTTTAGATTCACACAAGACTAGTCGTTGGGGGCCACCGTAATACTTACCCATCATGGATATGCATAATGTAAAATATTAAAATAAAAATGTGTAAACTACTTATAAAATGCATTGCAATTCAAATAAAATCGTGGCTTGATGACGTCACAAACTTTAAAGGCTCGATTACTGAATTGCTTGAAAGAGGTTTTTCCTTATAACTCCAAAAATAATAATCCTATTAACTAGCGGTTTATTGCATCTGATTAAGCGTCAAATTTCCAATTAAAATATCTCTTTGAAGTGAAATTTGGATGAAATACAGGGTCATGAAAAATCGAAGAGTGTGGGAAATAGGATTCCAAATATCTCGGCAACTAATTATCCGATCGACTTCATGCTTTATGTAAAATTTATGTTTTTTTATTGTCTTTTATATTCATTTCTTAAAATAAACAATTTCGAAAATTTTTATATACCTTTTATCAGAACGAATATTTCGAGGGTCCGAATAAAATAGTTCCGGTTAATCGAGGTTAATGAAATGAAATAGGCTTCTTCCCATTATTACATACTAAGTACATACCAAATTGCAAGTCTCTATCTCAATTTTTTCGGGAGATAGAGCGTTTACAGACACACACACACACAGACACACAGACACACAGACGGACGGCAAATTTTTTTTTTCTAAAAATATGTTTTTCGGAATCTCCAGTGTCTGAAACGTGTAAATCCGTCAAAAATAATTTTTCGATTTGCAAAACGATTACAAGACTTACCCTATACTACGTATGATGGGTAAGTAAAAAGGGAGAGAGATAAAACTGTGTGGACTAATATTGGCCTTCTTTTATGTTTGTTAAATATATTTTCTAAACTGTTTCCTACTGTGTTATTTGGATAGTGTGAATATTTATTTTACTATACACTGTTTAATTTATCGCAAATTTTAATTAAAACTCTCTAATTTTATTCTATCTTACTCTGATTTCCCAAACTTTTGGCAAAAACCCGCTTTCGTTTTTGGGAGAGATTAGTTGATTTCCATTCCGTATAAATAGACTCTGTCTTATATCTCTACTCGTTTTGTCTTCAATCTCGGAATTGAACGCGTCAGTATGTATCTGTGAATTGATCAGGTTGGTCCTTTTCAGGTTCAGCCTGTCCGCTGTTTGCATGTGTCTTCTAAGAAAGTACTGTTGACTTTTTCCCACCTGTAATTCGCTATTCATTATTTTATTATGTAGTCCATATTCTCTTATGGCTCACTAAGATGTGATATAAATCTACGAATTGCCAGTGAAGGCAAATTTTAAGCTACTTAAATGCCATTTACAATTCAACTGTTAAACTACAATAAATATCTTTTAAACAGCATTTTATAAATCATTTCTATTCCATCCTAACTGAAAAGTAGTCTTAAAATAAGAACATACATAGAATATTAATTTAGATAACTATGATAATGTGCAAAGCTCGAGCTAAAACCCGGATTTTGAGCGGTAGGATTAAAGACAAACAAACAAACTAAAAAAATGTTCAGATTTTTTTAGAGGAAATATGAAGACTAGGCTGCATAATTCATTGCCTGCTATAATTAATTTATAAAATTGCAAGGATATTTAACAAATCATGGGATTATGTTTAAGCCAATACTTTGTTAGTTGTTTAATGTTTTGCAACTGTCATTTAAGATCCCTTATTGCAAGTTACACTTTATATTAAATTTATCAGTGTAAGTATAAGTACATTTTTAAATTATTGATTTTTAAAGAAATTATTTTGTTCAAATGAAATAAAAATACATGATTACAGTAGGAAGACTAATACATTACTTTTTATATCAGGAAATATTGTAAACTAGCATTTTATGTTTAATATGCTTTGAATGTAATAAAAATAATTACATTACATATTTTATAAGTATAACTACAAATGAAAACTCAAAATTGCTCATTTCAAAATTTAATACACGTGTTATTTTTTGATTAATAAGAATAATATTAAATAATTATAACAGTTCAATTAAATGGAAAATACAAAGCATATACAAATAAATTCAATATATTGTTCTAGCATATAACTGAAATTTGTGAAAGCTTCACTAATAAACATATCAATTGAATGTAAAACAATGTAATATTGGATTTTTAAAAACTGTCAGCATGAATGCCTTGTCTTCCTTCTATATTACAAAGTACTGTGACTATAAAAAACTAAATCAAACAGGGAAAAGAAAATTCGAAGATGGAATAAATAATATAACAACTGAATTGATTGCATGAAAAGGGTCGCATCTGTATTGATTGCATGTAATGCATGGAAAGCGCTGTTCAAATTAGAAAATAAAATAAATAAAATTACTAATTAGGTGTATATGTATAAATATATAGTGAGAAATAAATGTTAAAAAATAATGTTTGTGTAATGAGTGCATGCAGGAGCAGTTTATGCAAAATTTTTGTACATAATTTTATGATGCATTACATGTTCATGATGAGTTCATGTACAAGTTCAGTTTACAGTCAGAAATGTGCGAATTGAACCAGAATTTCATTTCATTTAAATCGGAGAAATTTTCGTAGATACATTAAGAATATTTTTAATTTTATGAAATAGGAGTGAATATTCATTAAAATCAAACTAGTAAAATGTAAAATCATTATTAATAATAAAAAACTGTATGCATATGTACATATATACAGATTTCAGTATAAATAAATAGGTAGTTGTTTTATATTAGACGTTTCTCAACATTTTTAAACTTTTTTTTAACATCATTTAATATAATATTTGAGGATCTTTTTTAAATTAAAATGTAATCTTTTGGCTTCATATTTTTTTTATAAATACATATATTAAGTTTAATATTATATATGCTGTTCTAGTTTTCAAATCACAAATTTTTTCAAAGATCGTTTAGAATAATTAATTGCATTTCTTTCACCGGAATAATTAATGACATATTTTCTTGCTAAAATATGTTTCATAATGAATAAACTCCTGCATCGTGTTTGATTAAATGAAGCAAAAAAAAATATTTTATGATCAGTGTAGGGCCTTTACAAGCAACATTTATATTAATTTATGTCTTCTTTCGTTATTTTCAAAACTGTTATTAACAACGATAATAATTATGCCATAAAAATAATTTCCGAAAACTGAAATCATATAGGACAACATGTAATTACACAGGAAGAAGAAATATTTAATGTTCATTCATATTAGAGGAAATATATTATGATACGTCTGTAATTACAAAAACAAAGTATATTATTATCGGAAAACAATTTCTTCTAAAAAAAATAAGGAATTATTTCAAGAACTTTTTTTTTTTTAATAAATTTTCTGTGAAACTAAAAATTAAATTGTAATTAATATTAGAAACATACATATCTTGAATTTTCAATCTGTCAGTAATAGAATTTGATTAGATATTTAAGAGTTGATTAATGTACATATGAAAGATTTTTTTTTCTTTTGCTTCAACTTAAAAGAAAATTGAGAGCGAGAGCCAATATTCGGAAAACAAAAACTATCATTTTGCTGGAATAAAGAGTTTATCGGAAGTATTTTATAATTATATTAATCATTTTTGGAAAGTTCAATTTATTGCATAAGATATGAATTTTTATAAATGCGTTTTTAAAAAATGAAGTATTTTAATTGCTTTTGCGAAGTTATCTGTTATTTCATATCCTTACTAGATATTTTGTTTTAAATATGGATTTTTATCACGTATCATCACTTACACAGTATTATCAATATATTGATTTGTATGTGAAAGTATATGATGAAATATTTACTTGTTACAATTATAAACTAAATTATTTTTATTCAGTAACGCAATGTATGCTATGAATGCAACATTTTAATGTAGTTTTTACATATTAAGATATGGATATATATATTTTATGGATATATAGTATGTATAGAATATCTATGTATTATGGAATCGTGTCTATATTATTACGCTATTAATGAAAAACTAATAGTTTAATGTCTGGAACACTTCTTATTTTAATTTACATGTGTTCAACGTTAAACAGTTATAATACAAGCATATAGCATTAAGATTTGTACAACAACTATAGTATACAGCAAGAAAAAAATTTACTTAAATTTCATGCAAATTTCTACTTCTTAATAATAAATATTATTATTTTTTGAAAAACCTAATATAATATATTTAAAACAATAATCCCACTTCTAGATGATAGTTTAGTCATTCATAACTATAAGTGCATGTTTTATAAATTTATTTACTTTACCATAAACTTGCCCATAAAGTATTACTTTTATTTATGTTATGATTCGCTTGATTATCCTTATAGATTATTTCCACAGCCCTTAAATAATGTACTAATGTAATCAATATATTGATTTGTATGTGAAAGTATAAGGTAAAATATTTATTTGTTACAATTATAAACCATTTTTATTCAGTAAAGCAGTGCATGCTATAAATATAATAGTTTAGTGTATTTTTACATATTAAAATAAGGGAATATTTTTTGGACAGATAGTATATATTATGGAGTATCTAGGTATTATGGAAACATCTGTACATTATTACCATATTAATGGAAATCTAATCGTTTTATGTTATGGATACTCATTTTTTAAATTTACTTTTGTTTATAGTTAAATAGTTATAACACATGCATGTGTTATTAACATTTCTACAACAACTATAGTATACATCAAGGAAAAAATTATTTACATTTCATGCAATTTTTGACATTTTAATAATAAAGATAATTGTTTTAAATTTTTAAATCGTAATATAAAATATTTAAGACAATAATCCTACTTCCAGCTAATAATTTAGTTTAGTTTTAACTGCATGTTTTATAAATTTATTTACATTACTCTGCACTTGTCGATAAAGATTTACATTTATTTTATTTTGTAATTCATAATAGTAGCTTGATTATCCTTATGGATTACTTACAAAGACATTAAATAATGTACTTGAAGTTCTTCTATACTGTCTTTTTTAAGATGTTGGACAAAAAGAATAACAGCTTATCCCTCTCGATCATTGTTTAGCTTTTCTACTCAACCATCAATATCACGAAAATATATTTGTTTCCCTTTGGGTTTTTTTCCTAAATTTTGGCAACAGCCCCATATTAAGACAAAATAACAAATGACATCTCAATGTATTAAGGTTTATACAATGTGCAGAGAATCAAAGCATCGCATTTTTTAAGATCTGAAAGGCATCATTCTTAAAGGTAAAGAATAGATTTAGGAGAAATATCATTTTTCTTTAGTATAGTAATATATTTTCTGTGCTTTATCGGATTACACGTCTAAAGCAGCTGAGAAGCTTTAGAAATGATTTGTATGCTGGTTGTAAACTTTGAAGATAAAGCAAAAACCACTCTGCTAGAAAATTGTAATTTATCTTCATCTCAGTTCTGTCGTATTCATTATTATAAAGATTTCTTGCACATACAATAAAAATAAAATAAACAAAATAAATCATTTTGAATGCCATGTAGCACAAAACATCAATGCTACAGATGATAATGATAATATAACATATAATTATAATAATCATAATAATGATAATAATGATAGTTTTTTTTCTTTTAATGTATTTTTTTCATATAAATGCAAGTATTTTGTTATAAGAATTTGAATTTTATTTGCTGTTAAAGATAATTTTGGGAGTTAAAAATAAACACATGTAATTATCGTTATAAGTTTTTATTTTTATTTTAAAGTATTACAATAAAGAACGATGTCACTAAATTGCTTGCATCGATATACGGCATACACTGAATTAATGAATTAACTTTGTTTATTTACATTTATACTAGAAAATATAAAAATGAAATTTGAATTATGTGTACAATTATTTTATTAAAGGTCATTGCAATTATCTGTGAATTCAATGTAAATAAATTATATCGATTACGAAAGTATTTTCTTCTACGATAAAATATTATTACTTTAAATACGCTTTGAAAAAAAATGATAAAACATTTTTCTCATCCGTAATTAATGATAAGATTTTTTTCTCTCAAGTGATAAAAGCAAACAGTTAAAAATTTCTTACACACTGTTAAAAATTTCTCTAAAATCACAGGAAAAAGAACGAGACTCTCTGTAAATTTACACAAGTTCTCCAAAAAATGCATTTGATCGAGTTTCTCTGTCATCATTTTACAGACATTTCCTTTGTTTTATATTAGAACCCCTTGTAGGGATTTACGTGTATTTATTTAAAGATATTTTTATATTTGTTGTAACCTGTAATTCAAAATACACACTTTTAAAATTCTTTTACAATTTTATTAAAAATATTAAACAAAAAAATGGTTTAAAAATTGTTTTATTAAAAATTAGAATATTTTAGAAAGGGGAAATTCATCTCTGCGGAGTTAGCGAGGATTTTTATCGACTATCACTTTGATCAAAAGATAGAAAGAGAGTGTGGTTATTTAAAGAGTTTTTATTTCAATCTTTATTTACAATTTAGGTAAGATAATTTTCAAATATTATTTTAGTCCATTTTATAATTTGTGTTAATATTTATGAAAAAAATATAATATATTATTATTAGGAGTCGAGTCGTAGAATTTTAATGACATATGCGTTATAAAAAAATATATCGATCTTCTAAATACATAAATATTACAAAAAAAAATAATAATAAGTTTAACCTTCTAAATTTAAATATATGAAAATATTAAAAGTCATTTCTTTTTAAATAACTTATATGCTTTAAATTTATATTTCTTTTATTTACTACTGAAAAAAATTCCTTTCCAAAAAATATTCTCTTTTTTTTTTAAATATTCGCGCATTATGAGAAAAAAAAAATATATATAATATGTATATTGTGTTAAAACTTCGAAAAATTCTCGAAAACATTGTTAAATTTGTTGAAAAAATACATTAAAATTCTTTCATTTAAAAAAAAAAAAATCCTTTATAAGTACAATAATTTTTTCAGACTAAATCATAAAAGATATACTTGGCACAAAGCAGTAACAGCCCAAATGGTATAATGGTTATAATCCCTATCCGCCACCCGGATGACACGGGTTCGAATCAGAGCTGTAGTCGAAGCGAGTCCTGCGTTATAGCGATTACGAGTAATTCTAACAGTACCCATATCTGTTTTTACCCATAAAGTTTTTTTAACAGAAAAAATTACAGTAGACTCTGTAAATTTACCGAATAATTCCTCTGTTATTTAACAGAATCTCTGTTTTCTAATCTCTGTAATTTTGCATAAGACTTAAGATAACAGATTACCAGTAGATTATCCGTAATTTCACAGAAAATTTTTTAACAGTGCATTTTACAAAACAAATCAATGCCATAAATTAAATATACACTATACACACGACTATATTTAAAAATATAATTTAAAATCATGCAGACGCTCACAAATGCATCAAAAATTCAATTCAAAACTTGTATAAACATTTTTCGCATTATATTTCCCAAATTTTAACATTTTTTTTTTTTTTAAATTTCCCCCAAATTTATCAAAATAAATGTATAGACATTTTCGACTTTCACCTGGCGAAGCATCAATATCAAAGGTACGGCCAAATCGCTTCGGAAAGAAGTCAATGCTCTGCTTTTGGTGGGACCAGAAAGGAATCGTGTACTATGAGCTGCTGAAACCAGGCGAAACTGTTAATGGGAATCGTTACCGACAACAACTGAATAATTTAAACCATGCATTGCTCGAAAATCGGCAGAATGGGACACGAGACACGAACGAGTGATATTGCAACACGACATTCCATCGTCCAAGACACCATCAAAACACTGAAATGGGATCTGCTACCACACCCCACGTATTCACCAGACCTGGCTCTTTAGGATTATTACCTGTTCCGGTCGATGGCGCATGGCTTGGCTGGGCTACACTTACAACGTGAACGAAGACGTGCAAAAATTTTGTTCCAAAGACGCGTTTTATAATCGTCGCGGTATTTATGCATTGCCAGAGAGATGGCAAAAATGTGTAGCTAGCGAGGTACGATACTTTGAATAAATCCTTTTTTGCATTTCACTTAATTTTTTTTATTTTTTATAGATAAAAAAAACCCCGGAAACTTAGTTGCACACCTAGTAAATAACTAGCTGAAGTACCCGACGTTGTCCGGGATTTTAAGAATGTTTGTGTTGAAAATACATTACCAATATGACGTCATATTAATATTTTTTTCAGTTGCTGAAACTTTTTACTTCATTTACATTTTTCACGAGGAAATCTTTCAATAGAAAATTAATTATTGTAGAAATAATTTTATTGTCTATTTATTGTGGAATAATTTAATTTTTGGGAACTGCTATAACAAAAAATGTTTAAAATTAATAGGAAAAGACTGTTACAATTTTGTTTTTTTTATTAATTAAATATTAACTATATACCTTATTTCGATTTCGGATTACTATGGTTAATTCGGCCGTATTTTAATACACCTACACATAACATTTCACAGTTCTGGCTTTCAAACTGTTGAGTTGTATGTAAGTGCAGATAGACAGACAGACAGACAAATTTTTGTTTTGATATATTAGATTGTTCAAAAATTCAAGAAATCAGCAATATCAGTTATATTTGAAAGAATTATAAAATGCTAATTTTACGGAAATCTGAAATCATAACAAAGGACTCTTAATAAAAGAAAGATAAATTTTTTGAGGATCTAGCAAAGACGGTGTTACACAACTTTTACTCTGTAAATAGAAGAAAATAAAGTACATATATGTACTTTTATGGGGATTACAGAGGTTATTTTAACACTTTGAACCCTACACGCAATTTTTAATTTTACTTTTTAAAGGAAAGGTAAAAAAGAAACTGCCTACTATTATATTAAGTATATATTATATAGAATTTCAATATTCCTACTGTAAGTTATAATAGAAAAAAATCATTGAATTTTCGAATAAATTTTAATTTTTTGATAGTGAAATAAAGGTAAACTTGAATAATCTTTCAATCGCATCATAATTCTACCTTCACATAAATTTTAACAATAATCTCTTGTACGTTTCACAATAATCTCTTCACCAAACATTGTTACGCATATACGATATACATACAACTATACATACAACACGTATATATATATATATATATATATATATATATATAGTGAAAGAAAGAAAGATATATCCAAAGGCTGTCGTCTGTATAAACTGCTTAAAAAATGAGAAATACCGCTTTAAAGTGAATAAGTGAAGAAAACTTTAATAACATGATAGCAAAAATAAAACATACAGATTACTTGAGCACGAACAACAAAAGCGCAGCAATAACAAGTAAAGCAGTCAAAGAAAGAAATATAAAATATATCAGAGTGATATGCTGTTCTCAATCGAAGTTAAAAATATTTCATATTAGCAACACGCAACAAATATGTCTACACCTTTAAGAAAATACAATAAAAATATGCATAAGATAATATTCTCCACGAAACCTTAAATTCGTATAACTAAAGTATATTTTTGATTTCAGTTGTGCTTACAAGTCTTAATAAAACATTTTATTTAAGAAAAACATGAAGCAA
This sequence comes from Maratus michaelseni, assembly GCA_963931845.1. Taxonomy (NCBI): domain Eukaryota; kingdom Metazoa; phylum Arthropoda; class Arachnida; order Araneae; family Salticidae; genus Maratus; species Maratus michaelseni. Next base: position 153,775,543 of record OZ007588.1, on the reverse strand, counting down.
ATAATGGTCAATAAGTACACTTCATACCCTTATAATAATGCTTTGTTGAAAATATGAAAATATAACACATTTTTTAATTGAAAGTAAATACATTTTTCAATCACTTCTCGGGTTTTGAAATCCTTAAAATTGTATGTTTACAAACCTGATATATTTCTCAAGAGGACTAAATTATAAATGACTTGATAGCGGATTTTCATAATTTCAAAATTAATTTTTCAAACACAATTTTGAAATATTGTTCAGAATTTTAAAAATCATGGATTCAACGATATGAATCCACGGCTAACTAATGCAATTGTATATTATAAGGCTTAGAAAAGATAATAACATAACACAACATAGAATTAATACTATGTTAGACACGCAGTTTTTTCACATATTATTGTGTAATTTGCATTAGCTTTTTCAACATCATAAACTACAAGTTTGGTTTATAAAACGGTTATGAAATCTTTTATTTACGCAAAGAACTCTTGCGAAAATCTTTTCTAATTTTCACAAAGTTACGTATTACAAAGAGTTCTTGAAATATTCGTGAAATGGAATTTATGAGAAATGTTTCTCCCGAGACGATTAACGGAGCAACACTTAGACAATAGAAGACTGTATTTTGGAGAAAATGTGAACTAATGAGAAAGATAAGCATCCGATAAAATGAATTAATTCCCAGTTTATATATATATAATATATATATATATATATATATATATATATATATAACCATAAATGAAACATTACCATAACACCAACTTAAACTATGGAATAATGATTGAGTATGTAATAATTAGTTGACAATGAAAGTGTAACACGCAAAAACAATGGGATTAGTGAAATTCATATAATGAATCGTGTGATGAAAATAATGAATCAATTATTGGAAATTCCTATAACGAGGTATCAGATATCTACAAAGTAGAAATCAAATATAAAATACACAAATGATAATGCGCAATTGCAGCAGAGATCAAGACGTATAATATTTTAAATATTGCTAAAATCAATTAGCACCATTATTTATATATTTAAATATATATATACGATACCATAATGTATAATAAAAAAGATCAAGATGAATTGTTGAAATTCAAAATGAAAAGATATCATAATATAAAGAAATCATAAATGATTTACATTCATAATTATATGCGCATATGCAGCATAATAATTTGAATGCTAATATATAACCATAAATGAAACATTACCATAACACCAACTTAAACTATGAAAAAATGATTAAGTATGTAATAATTAGTTGACAATGAAAGTGTAACACACAAAACTAATGGGATTAGTGAAATTTATATAATGAATCGTGTGATGAAAATAATGAATCAATTATTGGAAATTACTATAACGAGGTATCAGATATCTACAAAGTAGAAATCATATATATTCTATAATATATGATATTGTAATATAAGATAGTATTTTGGTTCCTAATATTTTCGATCAACAGCCTCTTCCCGATAATAACTACTGATTCTTATATATATTAAAAAAAAATTGAAATACGCTCCAAATCAAATCTACTCAGATGTTTTTGATATCTGAGAACTTCCACGATATTTAAATAAAAATAATTAAGTACTTATTATATTTTTACATAAAATCTAGAAAAACTATTAGTACTGGTTAACAAATAGACATTGTTTTCCAGTTTATAATATTTAAATTTTTTGTGACCATAACTGGATAAATGATGGATCTTTTATCTGCATCTTACATCTGTGTTTATATCAATATTTAAATTGTGAATAGAATTACACATATACATACGCTTCAACAGTTAAAATATAAGTGTCCTTTTTGTATTATAAATATTATTTTAAATAATGCAGTTCAGTATATTCTTGAAACTTTACCTTCTCTGCAATGTCATTACATTCCTTAAATTTCACAAATTTTGTTTATCATAAAAATTAATTTATTCCACCTTCATTTTATTTATTTCAGTTTCTTAAATTTAATCCCAAACTTCTTAATTTTCACAATCGATTATTATTAATTAAAGTAAAATGTAATAAATATGTGTAATACACATTTTTTTAATATGCCCATAAGCAAATAATATTTGCATATCTAAAAAAGGGAAAACTTGATTTAGATTTTTCTTGTAAATCATAATTTTGCTTTGTGACAGACGCAAAATATAATTTTAAAGAAATAGAAAAATTCGCATCCTCCACAATTACATATTTGGAGATCTATTAGAACCCTTTTCACCCGTTGTGGAGAATATCTTGACACAATAGTAAGGAAAACATCACCCAGACAACATCTTTGTCTTCTTTGTCAGACCAAATGTTTTCGACGCTCATTTTTCAAGGGCCTGGACTATTATTCGTTTATTTCCGGAAATCATGGAATTCTTTGATGCTCAATATCTCTGAGTATATTCGCAATCGAATTCTTATAAAAAGATTCCAGAAAAGATCAGGAATCTTATATCGCAGCTCTATTCCTTCAAAATACTTGGGATTGTTTATTGCATGATTATTCATGTTGTTGTTTTCTTTTATTAGAACCAAATATCTTATTTATAATCTCGTTACATTCACTGACTTTCGCAGTAAATTTCTCCATTTCAAAATCTCTAAAAAAATATTTTATTTTATTATTATTAAAAATAAAATTTATTGCATGTATGTAAACCGTAATAAATATTTTCACACACTTAAATATATACACGTATGTATAATACTGCCATGTCCGAAAACGAAACCATTTATTTAGAGTTTTCTTGTAAATCGTAATTTCTCTCTCTGACAGATGAAAGTATAATTTTAAGAACTACAAGAAATAACACCTTTCGCAATTATATTGTTGAACATCTATTAGAAACCTTTTCAATCGTTGTGGAAAACATCTTGACAGAAATAGTAAGGAAAACATCAGACAAACAATATCTTTGTCTTCTTTGTCAGACCAAATGTTTTCGATGCTCCTTTTTCGAGGATTCCTGCTATTTTTCATTTATTTCTGGAAATCAAGGAATGCTTTCATTCTCAATAACCCTGAGCATATTATAATTCAAACTTTTATTAAAAAGATTGCAGAAATGATCTGAAATCAGATTTTCATGTTCTATACCTTGAACGTATTTTGGATCGTATATACAGGGTGTTTCACAAAGGACCCCTAACTTTAAAAATCAATAACCCGGAAACGGTGATAGATAGAAGCATGAAACCAGTGGTATATTCATTAAAAAAATCGTAAGAATCTTATACATAAATCTCAAAATTTAGTTAAAAATAGCACCGATAGATGGCGCTGAGAGCGTTAAGAATCCTTCTAAAGAGAGTTCAGAAGCATAGAAAGATTAGCCCTCACAGATTTCGTCATTGAAATCTGACCGTTATTAGCGTATGGTGAAAATAATTCCGACAGTGATGTATACCGTGGTGGAACGTGTGTTTATTGTGTTGGAGTACCACCGATTAAATCAGAGTCCTACAGCCACAAGGAAGAGTTTTCAAACGCGATTTCAATTCGCAAACGGCCCAGATGGGGAAACAATTCGTGAGATTTTCAAAAAAGTTCAACAGACAGGCAACGTGTCCGATGCGAATTATTTTTACTATACGCTAATAGCGGTCAGATTTCAATGACGAAATCTTCAACGGCTAGTCTTTCTATGCTTCTTAACTCTCTTTAGAAGGATTCTCAACGCTCTCAGCGCCATCTGTTGGTGCTATTTTTAACTAAATTTTGAGATTTATGTATAAGATTCTTACGACTTTTTTAATAAACATACCACTGGTTAAATGTTTCTATCTACCACCGTTTCCAGGTTATTGATTTTTAAAGTTAGGGGTCCTTTGTGAAACACCCTGTAGTATGATTATTCATGTTGTTGTCTTCTTTTATAATATAAAAAAAATAATTTAAAGAAACAACTTTAAAACAAACCTTCAAATGTTGTTTGACTAGTGAGATTTATCTTTACGAAGAGAAATTCTTGTTTACATTAAAAGAAACGTGTTTTTCTGAAATGTTTTGTTTTGCATATGCAAATAAATGGCATTAAAATATATGATGAAAGGCAGATTAAAAAAAAAAAAAAAAAAACGTAAATTTTGATTAAAATTCGAGGAATAAAAAATATAAAAATGCCTATCGCATGGTTTGCGAACGTATGGCATGCAAGTCTGCGGTGAGACGCAAAACAATATTTCTGGAACCTCAAAATATAAATTTTTAATTATTATACGGATAAAATTATTTTTACTTTTGTTATAACAAATAAAATTTTGCTGAACATGTACAGACTAACACACATAATATACTTATTTTTGCATGAAATATTAGAAGAATATATTTTTCTGTGATGTTGTGCTGCGTTTACGTGTAACTACTTTCTCTTTTTGTGTGAGATTTTATTTGCATTTCATCAAGTTTTTTTGTATTACTCTGTATTTCTTCAAATTAAATTTCTAAGATAGCTACTGCAATAAAATGGCAAGTGGATCCATTTATGTTTATGTATATATTTCTCAAATAACGAAATATTAAGTACATGTAAAGCATTCTTCATCAAACATATAAAAAAATATCATTAATAAATATTAATACATTTTGTTAATGCAACTTAGATTGTTATAAGTTGCATTAATGAAGATTTAAAAATTACTAAAATCAAATTCCATAAAGTTTATTTCTTTATAGCACGCGTCCTTTAAATCAATATTTCCGAATCCAAATGTCATCAAATAAACTGATGATTACAATATAGATGAAAGTCGCATTTGGATATTTGTTCTTACAATGTAAAAAAAAAATCTCATCATTATACAAAAAAAAAGAAAACTGTCAGCCAGGAAGACAGTAAAAAACTGTTCATTTTAGGGTACATGTATTTCTTACGTAAATACGAGTAAAATTTTTAAACTAACAGAAATTGTGTAACAAACACAGACTATTTCGGTAAAATAAAGTATTTTACTAACGTACTAGCTGACAATATATATTTTTTTTTTACAGTGTAGCTATTTAATGCACGAAAGCGACTTATTCTATTAACCAATATTAAGTATAAGCAGCGCATGGTGCAAAATAATTGATATAAACTTTGGCACGATACAATGTTGATAGATCGGGTGTTTGGTATCATGTGAAAAAGCTCGCAATTGCTGGTATATTTAATAATATATACTGACAGTGTTTACTTGATGATAATATTGTTATTTGAAGCTGAATTTGTGATAATTTAAAATGAATGCTGGTTTAAGCGCGTTGTATTTAATAAAAATTACAAGAAAATGTGTGACAATATAATTACTTTTTCTTTATTTTCTCTCTTGTATTATTATTTTTATTAGAGTAAAATCTCTCAGAACAGAACCTATAACGTAATATTTCCTGTAAAGACAAATTGTTTGTTCGTGGTGAAGATAATACAATACAATAATACGTGCTAATGCGGAGACTGTCTTAATAAGAAATGCGTTTCCGTTCTCTTCAGGTTCTGTCTTAGCACTTTTTACTGCATTAATATTATTATTATTCATAAATTCCAAGATGTTATGCCGGTTGTTGAAAATTTTAAATGATTTGTTTCATTTCATTTTTTTTTTCAAATTAGGTAATTATTTTACGTTAGAAAGCAAAGTAGATACGTCTACAGACAATAACTAAGAATTTACATTATATATATTATAGAATAATTATTGGATATACTATTTTCCTTATACTTGCAGTGGTATTTTTACGCTTTTATCAAAAGAAACTCCTACAATAATCCTTATCTAGTCTGATATAAATATAACTGGAATTCAGGATTAAACACCTGGAATTCATTCTTACTGGTATAATTGCGTTGAAAAAAATATTTGTTTTTCGATATTTTAATATCGTGTGTGAACACTTATTTGTAATGGGAAAAAATGTGGAAAAATAATTACTTCAAAACAACATGGAAAAAATAATTACTTCTGAAATTTTGATCCAATTAATAGTAATTAATGTAGATATTCATTTATCCTAACAAAGTATTTACAAAGATATCTTAATTGTTCCAAGGTCGATATCGCAATATAATACAAAACATTCATATATGTCAGCGGTTCCCAACCTTTTTTCTCTCACGTAACCCTTGCTAAGATTTCTCATTTATGCGTAGCCCTTCACATATAAACCCGTTCCCAATATTTTGTTTTCGTTCATTAGAAATGTTCTTATGCTAGTTACCAATGTTAGATACAACTCTTTTCAGAATTCCGATTTTAAACCACTTATACATTTTGAACCACAACACAATATCAACATAATGCCACTCGAAACACCAAATATTAGCTAAAGATTTCAAATTATGCACTCACAAAGAAGGAATGAAGCTACACCCAATAATACACGTTAATGAGTTTATGCTAATGCTGACCATTCGAACACTAAAATGATGACCTGTTTCCAAATAGGTTTTTAAATTAGTCGAAACAAGAAGCCTCGATCATACGGTTCATGTTTTTTTTTTAGATCTATCTACAATTACAAAAAAAGAAAAGAACAACAAAATAAAAGGAGGGATACACACTGTAAAAAAATGCAGTAAAATTACGGGCAGAGACCGGCAGCAGAGATTCCAGTGATACCCCGTAAAAAAAAAAAAAAAAAAAAAAAAAAATCCATGCCCATCATTTTGTGCAGCCCGTAATTTTACGGGGCAAAGTAATATAGCATTATAATGCACTTTAAAACACAAGGATATAATGCACTTTAAAACACAATAACACTTTGCTTATTGTTCCGTAGCACGTAGCACGTTAGATAATCATCACAGAATCGCTGTTTTGGCGGGTTAAAATTTTCGAAACACGAGTAAAATGAAGTGTTACATCCTAGCGGAGGACAATGTATGGGGTCGTACCGTATTTTTGCTAATATATGGCCTAGAACTGTAAGAATATGTGGATAGCTCTTAATTTTCTAAGTATCTAAGGCATAAGGCCGCTTATTTAGGGGATCAGACCGTTTTTCACTAAATAAGGCTGTTGCCCGTGAAAATTGAATGGCGACCGCTCATAAATTTACAGTTTTTTCTGAGAGTGCATGCGAAATCGTAAGATGTGTGCGGAGACAATGGAGACACATTATCAACCCATTACTAAGTTTAGGCCTTTTCTAGCTTTTATGCGAATACAGTTTTATCTTTGTAAACACACTTTGTATACAAAATTTATCTTTGTAAAAAAAAAAAAAAAAAAAAAAAAAATTGTTTTTATTTTAAGGTCTATTTTTTTAATTATCCGCCATTACCAATGTGATTTTCACATATCCCAGGTTGGTAATCGCTGATATAGATGACAAATAATATGTTTTGCACTTGCATAAAAATGACAAACAGAGAATAAATTAAATTCTAATACGAAAAATGATAAACAGTTATATTCGGTAAAATATTAAATTTTATAAAACTGTTTCTCGACAGTTAATGTTAGGAAACTAATTTCAGAAGTTAATTTTATGAAGGTGTTCACAAAACTCGTATCAAATGAATTGTTTGCATACCTTAGAGATTTAGAACAAATCATTTAACATATGTAATGAAGATAAAATGTATTTAGACAGCAAACTTTTCTTTCAAACTAAATCTAAAAGTTATTGTCGATGTTTATCGTCATCACGTTTATAAAATATCATCATGTGTAACGAAATATCATATTACATATTTATGACATTATTTTAAAACTAATTTAAACAGTTAACCGCTTAACTCAAGAACGGAGATTAGGAATAGTAGATTTTTATTTCCTTGCATAATCTCATTATTTAAGATACTCGAATTAGTGTATAAATATAGGGCTGCTTGAAATATATGCAGTAAACTTCAAGTCTTAAATATCTACTCCATTTTTCTGAATCTAACTTGAAAATTGCATTTATTTAAAATTAGAATATAATTTTACTGATTTTTACACAATAACAGAAAATTAAGTTATGAATATCTAGTAAAAATAATTGCATAGCAATATATTTTCAAGAATCTTCAAAATTTACAAATTCATACTTTAGCTTAAAAATGTAAATAAAATCAAGCAAACTCTTTTATAACGCATTATATCTTCTAACATTCATAATTGTAATATTGCTTAGTGCGAACTTTTAATTAAAATCGATATATTTTATATTTCAATCAAAATATCTAAATTAAACCTAAATCAGTATATTGTATGATTATTATAAAGCAAATTAACTGCGTCTTTATATTTAACATACAATTGTATTAAGTTTCTCTTTATATGATTTACTCCAATTTATTTATTTATTTTTCTTTTCAGTGAAGCATTCCAAAATTCAAAAAACAACCTTCTTTTAAATTAAAATAGATACAACACTACGCTGATAGCATAAGTCTGATTTTTTATGAAGATAAAAATATGAATTAGTTAGCTTTAAATTCTTTTATAAGAAAACGAAATATATATAAAGAAAAACAGAATTATTATGCTTATACAGTTTACATTGCTTTATTTTTTTAGAAAAAACTAATTCTAGTAAAACTCCACTACATACTTTTATATGTAGTTTCGGATTAAGGAGAAGCATTATGAATGTGTATTTAAAAAAAATATATTAGATTGTTTAGTCTGTAAAAATAATTACCCTAGAAATATTTAATATCATTCGTGGAATAGCAATGATGATTTAAAAGAAGTATGTTTTATTTTCTCTATATGGCTTAGGGATATGAAGGCATATTAATACCAAAACGCATTAACAATATTATTAAAAGAGTTGCAACATATTTGATTTTTAAACTGCAAGAAATTTTTATAAAAATGTACCTTTTCAGCTAGTAATAGTGGAGTTAGAAACACAGCTAAAATATCATATGGATTTTAGGTCTCGTAATATCAATGAAAATAAAATGAAATTTATGTTATTAAATATTTACCAATTGTTATATATAAAATTATATGAAAGATTTAAAACGATTAGATCTCATAGAATCAATAAAAATAAAATTAATTTCATGCTTTAGATATTTACAAATGGTTATATTTAACGTCATACACATTTTAAATCATATCAATTAGGTTGCACAAAAATGTTTTCAGAAAATACTTAGTATATGTAAATAAATAAATATATATATGTATGTATGTAGGGTATTAAATGTTTACTTTACGGAATTAATATCCATTTCGTATGAAATTACGGTATATTAATACGGTATATATAATTATAAAATCTGTTAAAGTAACAGAAAGTTCGCAATAAATACAGATTATTTCCGTAAAATAAACTGATTTTTACTGGTTTCTTGGCTGAAAGTTTATATATATATATATATGTGCGTGTGTGTGTATGGAACATACATATGTATATGTATGTATGAAACAAATAGGAAATTTTGACTATCCCAATGGATAAACCGATAGCATACTTTATATTCCTATTTGAATCCACAAACTACTTAATTTTCGTTCTTTAATTAAACAATTTAATTAAAACTTAATTTTGTTCTAAAATTATACAAATAATATGTGTGTTGGGGATGGAACATTTGTTTCTTATTACAGGTGTCCGCTATTAAAGAATATCGTTATGGACTTTTTATTGTAAATCATTTTAACGCACTCTCAGTTTTGTATGAGAGTTTTTTACTTAAGAAACTAAGTTTATTTTCACACATTTTGTGTTTTATGAAATTGTATAATCTCATTTAAATATGGAATTATACGTTATATCCATCAGGTATATAATTACAAATAAATTAAAAATCTTGCATTGAACATTTAGATGACTAAAATTTATGCATGATACATATAGATTTTTGCTATAATCAATAGTCATCAAACATAAGAGGTGAAACGTGATGTCGCTTAACACTTCAATGTATATTTATAAAAAGTTACTTTTCACAAAAATTTTGACAAAAGTTTATGTCTTTAATTAAATATAAAACAAGTATTTTTAAGTAATTTAAATACAACTGTGTTTCTCACGAATCATTTGTACTCTTGATTTTATTCTGCACAGGGACATAAATGTCAAACTGTCTCAAGTGGGAAAAATTACATGCTCGTAATAACATAATTATTTACTACATACATTTTATTTTACGTATCTGGCAGAAATTGTTAGATTCCTGATGATATTTCATCGCATCCTAGATAATTACTATTATTTTTATTTTTTACATAAATTTTTTTCAATTTATTGCAATTTGCTGTAGAAAAACATTCATATGCTGTTTTTTTTAAACTAATTTTAATTGATTTTTTACAATCCATACATATTTCGATGAAATCAACATAGCGTTCAGAAGAGTTTTTAAAGAGGATACGAGGAAAGTCAGAAATAAATATAGTCCCACATTATCATAAGAGATAACTAAATATTCAATTATTTACATCTTATATATATATACATATATTATAATGTAAAATACTTTATATAGTATTTGAATAAAATGTATGGCAGTAATATACTACATACAGTAATCGCTATAAAACAGCCTCAGTATCGTTTATTTTGCGTCATCTTTCTAAAATAGATCGAATATTTGAGGAATTACGAATGATGATAAAACCACAGTGTGAAAGTAAAAAGTAATATTTTTATAATCACATAATAAGATCACTAATAATATTTAAACTATAGATAAAATGCGTAAATTATACAAAGAGAAACACATAGAGTTCAGAAGAGTTTTTAAAGAGGATACAGAAAAGTCATAAATAAATATATAGTCCCACACTCTCTAAAGAGAAAACTATATATTCAATTATTTACATCATATATATATATATGTTTGAAAAGAAAGGTGTTTAACCAAAGAACTATGTTTAACCAAAGAAAGGTGTTTAACATCCCTGCACTAACGTATGGAGCAGAAACATAGACGCTAACGAAACATAAGGTACAAAGATTACAAGCAACACTGCGAAGTATGGAAAGATGTATGCTAGGCATAACGAGAAGAGACAGAAAGAAAATAACCTGGTTAAGAAACCAGACGAAAGTTTTAGACATCATTGAAAAAATTAAATGGCTAAAATGGAAATGGGCTGGGTATATTGCAAAAAGAAAATACAATAGATGTAGCACAAACACCCTACCAGAGATGTAAAACTACCAAGAAGACGACCTCAATTAAGATGGAGTGACGAAATGAGAAAAGTGGCCGGTGCTAAATGGATGACTGAAACACTAGACAGGAAACAATGTCCTATCAGACAGGGAGACCTACATCCAGCAGTGTATTGAAAACGGTTGATGATGATATATGTTTATAATGTAAAGTACTTTAATTTAATTAACCCTAAAGTATCTTCTTTTTTATAATAAGATTCCAGAATTTATACTTAATAAAATAGAAAGGGAGAGAAAAAACATAATATGAATAATTATATCAATCAACTATCTTCCAAAATTTTTTTTCCAAATCGTCTTTGAACAAGTAAATGATTTTTATAAAAAATACTACTATTAACGTAAAACAATTCTCATAGCTATTCATAATTTTTTAATATTTTAATAGACAAATTTAATAGAATATTTTCATTTCAAAACTATTGTAAAACATCTAAATAACGGACATCTCGGGAACGTAGTAATTGGCTACTATTCAGAGATAAAATTACACAAATAATATGTGTGTTGGGGATTGAACATTTGTTTCTTATTACATGTGTCCGCTATTAAAGAATATCGTTATGGAGTTTTTATTGTAATTTACTTTAACGCACTATCAGTTTTATATGACAGTTTTTTACTTTAGAAACTAAGTTTATTTTCGCATTTTTTTGTTTTATAAAATTGTATAATCTCATTTAAATATGGAATTATACATTATATTAATCAGGTATATCATTACGAATAAATTCAAAATCTTAGATTGAAAATTTAGCTGACTAAAATTTTTATAGTAATTAATAACAATCAATTAGAGAAGAATCCCAAAATTTTTACAGCATATCGATTTATTTTGTAGTTTACATTCCTTAAATAAAAAATTGCAATGATTTTTACTACAGATCATAGAGTGGAAGTAGTATACAAGAACCACAGAAGCACTTATTTTAAACGTAAATTCTCAAATAGCTAGAAACTTTTTGCAAATAGGAATTATGATATGATTAAATATCATAAATAATATTCCATTGTTTTACAATAGAAGATTGAATCCTGTCCTTTAACGTCAAATTTCCTAATTAAAATCTTTAAAAATAAAATTAGTAATGTGTTAAAAATAAACTTTGACTGAAATTTTAAATGATTCTGCATCTATTGCTAGAGTGTGGCTTCATATTAATATCTAAACAAAATAATAATGATAATGAGGAAAACAAAATTATGGATCATGTAAACCATATAAAATCAAAGACAGGAATATTTTTTACACATCAGATTATTTTATACGCAAAGTGAGAAGTTGTGATCCCATAAATATGCGGCATTACGATCATGGATTTTGTAGATATATTTTTTTAAAAACATTATGCCAAATTAAAAAAAAATCCTTTAAAAGAAAAGGTTTTAAAAGAACTTTTATTAGAAAAAGTAAACATATCAATTTAATTTAAATTAATTAAAAAATAAACAATAATATTAAAAACGTAATTAAATATAATACCACGAATTTTCATTTTGTACTTATTTCAAATATTTATTAGAGGTATTTTTTTGGGATATAATGCGTAGCTTAACTTTCGTTTTTTAAAATTATAATAAAATGTTAGAATATAGCAATTTGTCATCATTTTACAGATTTTTTTTTGGATCATTAGTAAATTGTCTACGAGCATTCAAATATCGGTTTTTCTTAAAAGATTATTTTTGTCATGTTTTATCACATTTACATATATTTCCTATATTTTAGTTATGTAACAGGATTGTGATTAAAAAAAAATACTTAAGCATTTTTTTCTATGACAAAATCAATTCTACGAATGCTTCGGAAATTTTATCCATTATCTTCTCTTCTAAAAACAAAAGGAAATATTAAAACAGAAAATGTATATTCCTGTCTCTTAAAGGAAAAGAAAACTTTTCGATATATACAATAGTTTTAACTTTGTGAAATTTCGTGTTTAATTTATTTCAAAAAGCTGTGTTCTTTATATACAGAATACTTTAGTTACAGAAGTTTTCTCAATTCTTGCATGGGGAACATGTATGATATATAAAATAATTTTATTTCGACATCTTCTTGTATAAATAGATTATGCTTAGAGATATGTTTAGAAATATATTTGTCTATTAAAATATTAAACATGAAACCTACACATTTTACGTTTTAAGTAAGGCTTTCTGTGCAAATATGACCTAAGGGATTAATCTACTAACGAACTGCATACTTATTATTGAAAAACAAAAAAACTGAATATCAAAAAGGGACCATTCCAATAATTAAATTTTTCATGAACAAGTGACAGTGTAGAATTAATTAAAAAGTGATTGTAACTGAACACAGCTTTTATTTTTGTAGAATCACAAATGTTAAAAAAAAATTAAAGTTGAAATATAATATCATGGGTGAAATATAAATTTATGATAATTTAATTTTCTTTAAATTTAACAGGACAACTCTTCTGGAAGAGATTAAAATTATGTTTAGAGTTATGCTTAATATAACAACCATAACAAAATGAAACAGTGAAAGAACTAACAAATATTAAAAATATATTTTTAAAACTCGAAAAATAAATACATTATATTTCTGTTTTATCTACTAATGAATATTTTTTTCTGTTGCAACCACTAATGTACACATCTATGCACATTAGCAGTGAAAAGTGCATTTTAAAGTACATTTCAATTTAATTTCAGAATAAGTTTTATATAACTTACCCCACGGTTGTTCATTCGTAGCTGGAGACTGTGCTCGTATCCCTGAAACCTCAGTCCAGAAACTCACAAATAATTCCCAAAATAAAATACATCCCGCCATTGTAAAAATAAGCGACATTTCAATCAAAAATCTGTTAAAATCCTTTGCAGATATCCAGTCATTCGCAAAACAAAGCACTAAAGACGACATAAAACTTATATTACATAATTCGAAATCTCTAAAATTTTTCTCTTCTTTAATCGTAAATATCCTTTAGAAATACTGTACTTGGTAACAACATTTCAAAAACTTTTAAATATGCGTAACTAACGGGCCACATTTCCTTTATGTCAAATATATCACTCAAACTTCAGAAAGAAGTAATTAATTATCTACTTCGTATAATCCTTGGCTAGTACTACTTTGATGCATATAAAAAGTTTACAGAAATCTTTATAAATCTAAAACACCACATATGCCAAAAAATATTACAGTTATATTCAAAACTCGTTCACATTTGTTTCAAAATTTTCACCGCATAAAATATCCGTGTTCCAAAATAAATCCCAAATAAAACTTTTAAAATATTTTCGGTTATGAAAAAAAGACACAGATACACATTTTTATCACATATACCAGCATCACTTAATTCTAGAAAAAGCAAACATCAATGGCAATGATCTTGGCATAATTCTTTTTAATTGGTCACTGTTATTTGTAACATCACTTTTTTTTTATTGTAATGAGTAAAATTAGTAACTAAATTCAGCCACAAATTGTTTTATCCTTCAGTCGGTGTTAGAAACATATCCCCTAACTTCTATTAATACGATATTAACGTATGAAAAAAAAACTATCAATTATGACAGTACAGGTGAACAGAGATCTAATGGAGCATCCGACAAATGAACTATCCGGTACCAACCACAACAGACTCTGTCTGTTTCTGATATGAGAGGATCACTTGGATTCTCCTCCAATGCGAATCGATTCCTAAGGTTTTATGGATTGTCGCAAGAGGGCGCTTTATTACAGAGCGCCTAGATACTTCACCTTATGCAAAGTTTGTGTTTGAAGGCATGCAAGGTGATGTTCTTTATTCCTTAGATTTTTTTTTGAAAAAAATTGCTTTCTAAAGAGGAATTGTTCAAAGTAAAGAAAAAAAAAGGAGATAGAATTTTCCACTTCGTTGATTTCTTTTGATTGCGTAATAGATCAAGAAGATAGATTTCTGCTTAAATGTTAAGTTTGGATTTAAAATGAATTGCCCAATATGAAGAAGGATTATTAAATGTTCGCATTATACAATATTGTAATATTATATTAAAAACTTCAAATATCTAAAGATGCCATCTGCGGGAAACGATTTTTTTTTAATGTGTATTGGAATAAATATACATGTTAACGAAACTCTTTAATGACTCAATAATATATTTTTTTAAATCATCATCATTTAAAATGATATATTTAATTGATTTTTGAATACATGAAGAATGGTTTAAATAATTTGATTGATCCTCCTTTTTTCTACATGACATAAACAGAAACAGAAAAACGTTACGTTATATAAAATTTAATATTATTTTAATATTACGGAATTCAGTGTTTATTTATTTACTTAACATATCCAATTATTATTAGCAAACCTTACAATGCATTATTTCCAATTTTAACACTTTTTCAAAAACTGTGCAGCTTTTTATTAAGGAAAGAATATGTTTTCTAAATGATAATATTTTATCGAATTGGTATAAAAACGTTTCAGTTTTGTTATAGAAAATAACAATATGTTATAGATTTAACAGATTAAAAATGATATATAGCAAATGTGCTTGCATAATATAAAATAACATATTTGTTTCAGATTTGAAATTGAAAAGTGTTTTAAAATACATACCATTAATAAAATGATTAAAATCCCATAAACATTCTAAAGTACTAAAACATATGTGTTTTAATTTTAATGTGATTGTGCTCAGAAACCATTCTTACTCAAAAAAATACACATAATTTTTTATAACTTTCCAAATTTAGATGGCTGGAAATAGAATAATTGAGTTAATTCCCACATAGAAAATTATAATGCAACATAAGTTCGCTCTTGAAAACTAAGGTATATAAATATCTAAAACGAAATACACGGCTAAAGTAACAAAAGAATGCTACTTCCTAAGCAGAAATCATTTGATAGCAATAAGTAAATGAACGATACAATAAATAATACAGATATATAATAATATTTTTTACAGCCAATTTGTAATTATTTTAAAAGTAACACAGTCAGTTGTGAAATAAGCTGATATTAATTTGTAATTTATTGATATATTTAAAAAATTGTCGTTGATAATTGATTATTATGTGATTCCTTCTAATTTCATTTAGATGGCAAAAATGTTATATATAAATATATCAGCAATCTTGTACTCGATATTGTTTTACAAATTGGTCAATCATCATAATTAGAAAAATTTCTCAAACATTACATCGCTTGATTTACTACCAAGCATTGAATGGGGATTAGGGAGTGCACAGTAAGATGTGAGGTGTGTTCTCTCATTCGTAAACACATCTACTAAATTTTTAAAGTAACTTGTATAATTAATACATACTTAACTTCCAAAAAAATATATAAACTCTCTGGTCAAAAGTATCCGGCCGCTTTATCGAACGTTCAGACGTTTTATCAAAAATATAGAGAAATTCTTGACGAACTGTCCTTGATCTTTGATGATATAAAGAACGCGACGGGCTTTATAATTGCGGTGAAGATTTAGTAGAAAAGTGAACTAACGGCTACCAACACACTCATAAAAAACAGTCCCTCCTGTATCAACAAATGTTCCAAATGATCTCTATTTTTAACGAATGACTATAAATGCTTTGTACAAAAAGTGCATGTACTACATCACTGATAACTGTCAATTTTTTTACGATATTTCAATAACCGTTTTGTGTAAGTTGCCAGATATAGTTGACGTCTGAATTCTGAGAACAAATCTTCTATCATTCGCTCAAACGTAGTTAAAATATATTTTTTTTATACAAAAACTCTTATTTTATCAGATATTAAATATATTCATTTTCGAGTTGCAATGTAATATTTATCCGGCACTTTGCCATTTTTTCTGAAATTAACGTTACATTTTGTAGATATTAGTGAATATCATAAACATAAACATGCATTTTGTTTCTTATTATATAAGAGAAAAATTTATATTTTCACCAATATTCAGACTATTCTTACACAAATGCATACACACGCTGTACAAGGCCTATATTATAATCTTTTACAGCATCATATCCTTCCGAGCTTTTTATGAAACAGGGTGCTCCCAAACATATATATGTTTTAATTATTATTACTCTCCTAATTGAATGATGAGTAAAACTTCACTAAAAAATACGAGGTCAGAGATATACTTTACATCCCCGAGGTTCAAAATATAATAGCAAAGAACTTTTCCAGTTTTTCTACAAACGTTTAAAATCTTAAGCATCAGGATATTTTTATCAGATAATGTTTCGATCTACTAACACATACAAACACATAACCATATATCACAATACAAAACACACACACACACAAACACACACACACATATATATATATATATATATATATATATCCTTATTTTAGCATTAAATTTTCCCTACAACTACTTTATTTATTGTACAGTTAAATATTATTTACTTCAGCATTCTTGAAATCGGAGAAAAAAAGATAAAACATCACCCAAAGGTGATCCAATTCCAATCAAACTTTTCTTTAGGAAATGCTTCAAAAACAGTTAAAAGTTTTTATTTTGTTTTTTAACTGACTACTGTGTCATGTAGAAAAAAGAAACTCGAAACTATGGTCTTACTTCGTATAACTCAAGTCTTTCACATAAGAAAAATTGTATTTTTTTAGAAGGACTTGAGAAATCCTTTGAGAAAATAATAACATGATTTTCTTTTTCGAATTTATATCATTGATTTTATTATTCCGTTTGCTGTTTTATGAACAAAACACTTTAATTTCCGATACCGGTAATCTATTTTGTAAACTACAAATCTTTTGTAAGTTTCGTGCTTTACAGTTACACATATGTGTTTTAAAAGATTTTGATTCTCCAATCACGATTGCAGTTATTACACTCACATATTTAAGCGTTTAAAAGAGTTCACATTACTTTTCTGGGAAATTCAACAGCCCCACAGATATATATATATATATAATTTATGTATTATATATATATATATATATATATATTTATATAGTTCCGGTTATAAAAATGTTTCCAATGAGGTAAATATTCATGTTGTGGCATTGTTTAAAGTAAAAAAATCAATGTTTTAATTTCTAATCTAACTTTTTATATGGTCCCCCAATCCTTATAGTTATATTTAGTAAAAGTTTACACATATCATTACAAATATAACAGAACAAGTTTAACTTCTGGAGTGCAAAAATCGACACAGTTATTAAATTTCAAAGTTTAAGATTTTTTCACATCATTTTGCCTTTCATTCAGGGATCAGTTAAAAAACGAATTACAGTAATTCGAGATCGAAATCAGGGTACAATATCCTTTTTTACAGCGAAACCACCTTTAGCTGATATCGCCTAATCGCGGTCAAGGTATCACCAAAGAGGATTTCATCTAAAAATGTGAGCTAAATTTTAGGGTTCAACGACATTCAACAGTCGATGTAGGTGGAATCGACACCCGGAAAATAAAACATACTTACTAAGAAGTAAGAACTAGATAAAAGACAGCGGAATGCAAACGACCAGCCGAGCTATAACAAGCATGAAAATCGGGATTATGCAAATTACAATAGTACCGCAGCGCCACACGTTCAAGATAAAACACGAGACGTATATGTAATTTCAATTGGCTTCTCAAGGTCATTTTCCCAATCCTTATCTTAGGTCAGTAACTATGGTAACACCTTATTTGGCTGACTAACCGCTTAATTTTTTCCATGACAACGAAAAGAGGAAGTGGGGAGAACGGATGTCCTTGAGAAGCCAACTGAAATTACATTGAGTATAGCAGAGGACATGGTAGTGAGTGCTGAGTTCGTGATGACAGTACCCATGTTACGTCAGCTGGGGGTATATAGAAGTAAACACTAACAGGTGTGAATCATATTTTAATACTGCTTTCCCGTCGTCCAACAAACAGCCTTTTTTGGAGGGAAAATACCCACAGAGGCGTGGCTGATGCCTTTCTTGGGTAAAGTCCATATTCCGAAATGACACTTATTTATGGTGAACGTCAAAGGAATGCCAGAGCGGCGGCGAGGGTTAATTCAGAACGCCTCCCTAGGGATCGACATCCAGCGCATGAAACTGTAAATGATGCATTGCACCGTCTTAAAGAAACTGGCTCTGTTGCACCACGACCAAGAACAAGTACTCCGGCAAGGTGTAAACTTCGAGTGAAACAGGAGGAGGCATTCGCCTTTTAAATCCACAACTGAGCACGGCAGAAATAACCGAGCATGTGGATACACGCGTCAGCATATCTGGCATTTGTTACATGCACATGGTTTGCATCTATACCTTCCGACACTGGTGCAAGCACTTTGATCAGTATTTCTAGTAGATCCCGGCTTTTGATGTATTCATTTTTATAGCAGACCGTTTTCTGATATGATAATAAATTGATATTTATTTTTCTGTTTAATTTCAATATTTCATTCTTCGCTTTGTATACGACCCTTAAAAGTCAGCACAAATTTTTAGATGACATAATCAGCTTTGGTGTTGCCGGCTAAATATGGATTCGCCATGAAAAGGACATTACACCCTGATTTCGATCTCGAATTACTTTAATTCAATTTTTAACTGATCCCTCGATGAAAGACAAAATCATGTGCAAAAATGTCAAACTCTGTGTCAATTTTTGCACTTCAGAAGTAAAACTTTTTGTGTTATATCTGTTACGATATGTGTAAACTTTTACTAAGTATAACTATTGGGATTTAGTAGATTTTATAAAATTGATTTTTTACTTTAAACAATTCCACAAAATGAATATTTATTTCATTTGAAACGTTTTTGTAATTGGAACTATATGTCTACAACCAACAGTTGAGAAATTAAAGGTCGGCGATAGATAACATATTGTACCCTGTATATATTAATCAACTTTGTAGCATACGATTATAACTTATTGAACAAAAATTGCATAACTACCAGAAAATAATGGGAAGTTTGATAACCACACAGAGGAGATATGCTCATGGCGTTACAGATTTTGTCCATGAAGAATTAAAGTTATCCCAGGAAAAGTGCCGCCGTTTACTTAACTACCAAAACTTATACCTCATTATCTTATTTATCTTAATTAATGAACCCCGTTCCGTTTTGATTATAAATAACTAGGGTCTTACCTAGATTAAAAATTAACACGACGCAACCATACGTATAACAGAAGTTCTGAATGAAGCTGGTTACGCCATCAAAGCGCTTAATTCTTTAACAAAGATAGCCTCTTGTCTATGTCAATTTGGAATAAGCTTTCATTATGCAAATTGATAGTCTGACCAACCATTACTTATGGTTCGGTGATGTTTGGTATGACATCGAAAACACAGTTAGATAGACTTCAAACGTTCCAAAATTAGGATTTATGTAGGTTTTAAAAAGCGACTCTTAGAATTAACAATGACATCCTGCATAACTATTTCAACGTTCGTACAATACTCACAGAAATATACAAATAAAATATGGAAAGTGTCAAACATTATAATAATTAGTGTTAAAGAAGACATTTTTTCAAATCCAAGATTCCATGCGCTGAAACAATTGCTACATTTTTTCATCGGTAGTGAATTACTTTTTTTTATCTACTCTTATGTGTTTGAACAAATATAATTTGTATCGTTTCATAGACGAAACTCCTTGAACCGTAACCAAACATGTAAAATATGCCTTTTTTCAATGACAAGGAATAAAAAAACCAAATCACTTTGATACCAAAAATTTTAGAAATATTTAGATCAGGTCGACAAAATACATAAATGTTTAAAGTTCATCAGAAAAACAATTTGTCACCTCTAAAGTTATTTATCCAGTACCATGTAACACCTCCTAAGGCCTCTATAACTACCAAGATTCAAACAGTAATGGGGTCTACAAAATCCTGCAGGTACAAAGATATCCAGTTGATGCTACTTGCTCTTGAGAAAATCACATGAGCGCATCCAATTGAGGGGTATGCTGATATCGACGTTTCAAACCTGTTCCAAACATGCCTTAACATTTTCTAAGGGATTGCGATCAGGTGATTCTGCTGACCAATAGATGGGCAATAAAGTCTATTGGTGTTTATCAAATCATTCACATATGATTGCAGCTCCGTGTACAAGAATTTGTGAAATTGATATATCCGTAATATGTTGAGTGTTAGGTAACACCTGATTGCAAAGAAAATTTAAAGAATCAGCGTTGTTAAATTGAATGGTCACCTCAATCAGAGAGGTTATGCTATATTAACATATAAACGCCAAAATTATGTACCACCTTTGGCATCAACTAAATATACCTTCCAAATACTGAGACTTGAACCGTCAATGACAATGAAAACAGACAAATTTCTGCTTTGTCGGACATCATAACGCGCCTCCAGTCAGCTATTGTCTAGTTTTGGTTGGTTTTGGACATTTTAAGACATGCAAAATTAGGTGCCAATGTGAGCAATGGCATTTTGCTCACTGCACCGTTCCCGTCACCCATCTATTTTATTGCATGCAGTTTACATTGCAATGTTTACTCGGAAACCGGATGCGATTGACCGTCATTCACTGACTGTAGTAACTTTCTGGTTCAGGCGGGTTAAGTAATTTTTCCAACAAAAATTGTGACATCGTCTGTATGTCCACCAAGAGTACAACATTCCCTTGCATTGTAAAATCAGCTTCTGTACATCAACAAATCGGGCAACTATACTCACAGTATAAACATGGACACGGCCAAACACAATAGTACCACTCTACCACGTACTTTTAATTACACATCTAAACGCACTATTGACGTACTTCAGGACGTCTTAGGCACTCCACTTTATTTCTATGATCACGGAGAAGCAGTTCAGGCTCGTTTTAAAGAAGCTACTATGCTTCTGAACAAAGATAACTACTTTTTATTCAAGGAACTTATTTAAAAGAAGAAAAAATAATAGATATAGAAAATGATGTTAAAACAGAAATATTAAACAGAACAAACCTTCTTGAAACGAAAACAATTTCACTGTCCCATCGGAAAGAATGGAATTACAGTTTACCCTGCTTAGACGGAAACGCCTCTAAAATGGAATTTCTCTTCAATCCCTTGCATTCCATTTGACCAGATTTTGTGTGTTCGTAAGTATTCTTATTTAAAATTGTATTTTTTATCATATATTAGTGACATTCTCCTACTGCATAAGTTATACCCTATAGTAAAATCATTCCTCGTAAATATGTTTAAATAAAATGTATTATAAACAGTGTTCTTATAAAAAATTCAAGATGTGTAAAATTTGTAAAAATGAGGAAAATTCTATAGACAAATATACATAAAATTGTGGAATTAAAAAAAAATCATATAACAGTAAGAGTTAACATCGGATAATTATGTTTTAAATATTTTCGTGTTCAAATTTTGCATACAAAATTTAGTAAATTTATGTACATAATCTCTAGTTTTATTGGAGAATATCACATTTACTTTTCTTTTATAACAAAAAAATGCAAAAAGTTACCCTAGAAAATATAAACATGTAACGCATTTGTACTACTGCTTTTTTCACATTTGGTTTTCCTGTCGCATATAAATAAAATTTCCTGCAAATCCCGCATAATAAGTTTACTATATATATCAATTGTATAAAATAGATCCCTTTTTTTACCAACCCATTTCAATTCTTAACGTTCTTTTCCTTTTACGTTGATATCAAGATTCGATCAGTAGCCATTGGAGTATTTCAATACACGTATTCCATGATTTTCTCGTTAAGAGAAGATTTCTCGCAGGACAGCTGAATAGAGAAGAAAAGAAGGGCATCGTAAGCAGTGCATGAGTAGAAAAAGAAACATAAATTTTAGATTTAAACAACTTCCCTTCCCCTCTCCCCTATAGATAGCCTTTTATTCATGTAAATCAGTCTAAACTGCAAAATGTAGGTAGCACAGTACGGGAATAGGTTTCTTAAGTAAAATATAATCTTTTGAAAATAAACTGATATGTAATACCCTGGAAATAAGCCAGAACTAAAAATTCAGATGTTTATAATTTTGAAGAGTATGATAAATTAAAAGGTTTTGAATACAAAACTTAGCATTATGCTTTAAATTTCAAAGTCACAAATCTCAGTTTTAAATTATTGGCCAACCTTAAAAAATCTATATCTGTTTCGTAAATACTTTCTGAATGTATAAAACAAAATGCGCGTAGCAATATCATTTACTAAACTATCTCTTTACCACGATAAAAAATTAAAATATAAATGTGAACTGTCTATACGCGAAGTAGAGATAATTTCGTTGTTAAACAAGTTGAGGGCGGAAGGGTAGAGACAAAAGTATATTTTATGTGAAATAATTTGAGGCCTTCAAATGAAATCATTCTTACAGTAAAGACGTTTTCAACACTTTCCAACATAGTTAAAAAGTGTTTTCGACTTTGGTTTGTCTAGCCGCCCGCCGACAGTCCGTGCTCTAACTCGCGTAAATATACTCGGATTCCCCTGGAAAATTTGTATGTGATTGTTGTTTACAATAGCATGATCCCTACTGAAAATGAAGTATGTAGAATTTACAGTTTCTTTACAGGGACAGTCAAAAATATTCCATTACATTACAGTAAAATGGGAAAAAATCGTTTCAAGTGAATTTTGGTGATGTTATGCCATTTAAAACATGATGAAATTGATATACAATTATGAAGCACTCTAAAACATGCTTTATGTAGAATATAGTTTGCGAAGCATTTATTATTTATTTACAGGGTCAAACAAAAGAGTTCTGTTGCACAATTTTCTACAGCGAAAAAAATCTTCACTTTTTTCAAACATAATAAAATTTGTAAGCATTACTAAGGTGCACTATAAATTGATCACTTAAACGTATGTTGTGCATTGCATTTGTAGTGCATTTACAGGGCCACACAAAATATATCGGTTACAGTATACGTGTAATAATTACAGTCTATGTTTTACACAGCCTATGTCTACAGTCTATGTTACACAGTCTATGTTTACAGTCTATGCGTTTTAAACATTGGTTTACGTTTTTGAGTTAAAAAAATTGTTTTCATAGTGCGTGGTGTGTATAAACTCAGTTGATAATATACAGAGTTACACAGAGAAATTTTTAAGTATTACAGACTATGGGAGTGAATTGCTTACGGTAGCTTTTAATTCTGGTACGCATTTTCTTATAGTTAGTAGACTTATAGAAGTTTGTGGAAAATAAATAAACCCATATACAGACTTACCCAAAGAACATGGTACATTGTCGTTTATGATTGGTAATTGCTGGAAGTTTGTGTTATGTTGCCTGATGCGTTTTTTCCCGAATTAAATTTTAGATTAATATGTGGTGCGTACAAATGTCTTTAGATAATATATAGGATTGTAAGAAATATTTCGAGTGCATTTCCATCGATTGGCGAAAATTTCTAAATGTGAGTTTTCTAAATGAACTAAATTTTATCATGCTATGTAGTATATATCCAAATCTATAGATCATATACAGGGATGCACAAAATAATTCGACTATATTTTTGACTATGTGACGTAATTTCTAAAACTGGACATTTAAATGCGTTGTATGTTTCCTATACTCTATACATACATATCTTCGTTCATCGTTTTTAACGGTGAAGTTTTGTTAAAGTTTTCTGGATGTGTGGGAAAGTGTTTCATAATATCTGCTTGATGCATGATTTTTCTTGTTTACTTCAGAATGCTAATTTTTTACACGCATTTCTATTAATTTCGTTCTCCCTTTAAAAAGTTTTCATGTTTTCAAAAGTTCATGGACCAATTATACTTTTTCTTTTACTTCTATCTTCATGATTGACATTCAAATTTGTTTTGATGTCTTTCTCTAATCTATCTTCCTCAGACCACAGTTTATTCCACCATTCTTTCAAAGTTTCTTCCAGATACTTCCAGATTATTTCTTCTGAAAAATTATGTCCAAATATTGTGTTAATATACAAAATTTTAAAATTTCTTACAATTTAAATATGTGAACGACTCCCGAATTTTAATTTAAGTATAGAATTAATTTCTAGCCTTTATTATACGTAGCAATCCAAATACATGTCCGTACCAATCAGATGTTATTACGATGATATTTGGTAGAGTTAGTAAGGGTAGTCCTTTTTTCTCACGACTGTACATTCATAATAATTTCAATATAAAATATAATAATCAAATTTTTATTATTAACGTTTCGTGAAAAAAAAATCGACTTTTTAAGAAATATTTAAAAAAAAATAAAAACAACGAAGGAAGATTGTAACTTATATAGTAATAATGATAATTCCTCTAAAATTAAAAGTTCCTGAAAGAAAGTAAATTTGAATGTTTCCTATTTAAAAGAACTATTTTATTTCATTATTATTAATACAGCAAATAGACATGTGGTACTTAATTGGGCAAGAATTTGGTACACAAATTTTATTCAAAATTTCATTAAAATCTCCTATTTCATACTCCTGCGCTTTCTGTTTCATTAAAATTGTTCAATATTGCATTCGGTAACAATTAAATCATAATTGGATTAGTACATTTTTTAATTTTGCAAGTTTCAAAAACTGCAAAACAACAACAAAAAAAAAAAATACATTTTCTTTTATAAAAATGTTATCCAAACCTACAAAACCATGCTTGGATAACCTTTTGATAATTATTTCATTGGAATACTAAGAAATATATATATATATTAATTTAAAAAGAGAAATTGCTAGTAAGTAATCAAAGTTTACAGAAAGTTGATTTATGAATAATCCGCTTAAAAGTTACAAAATTGTTTTAGGGATTAGGTATATGTAAGAATGAAATAACTATTACATATTTTAATGGTGTAATAATTTTGATTTTAAAATTGGATTTGATTTTGAAAACAATATATGCTGTCAGCAAGGAATAAATGTAAATATTGTGTAACAAAGTCATTATAATGAACACATAAAATATAATTATTTCCAAGAAGAATTAAGCAAGAGATTTCATCAATAATCAAAATCTTCCAAAAAGCCCTAGAAATTTAGTGTGGATTCAGTTGCAGATGTGATTTCCCAACCTCTTGCAGAAGACTTTTCTCAAATAGTATGAACAGGTACACACAATTTGTTTTGTATATTATAAAGTAATTTCTGTTAACATATTTAAAGGTTGGCAAATGAATTATTCTTATTTTTTTTTTAATCTAGCTGCCACTACGAAGAAATCTCTAATGAAATACTACGGGTTTAACTATTAGTATTATTGATATTAATAATATGCATTAAATATACTTTTAATTAAATATTACGATAATTCGCAATAATAATGCGAGAAAACAGGTAATAGTTATATATATATAAAGTATAGTCTTAATCACATGTTACGGTGTACAGTAGCGGTTCTTAGTCTCTTAGTAATTATGGACACCTTTCCACGGTCATCGCCGACCGCCGGGATTAGCACTAAAATTATTGATATTCTGTAGATTATTGAATACATGATATGCAAACTGATTTTACTCTTATAAAATTACGTAAGCAATATTATAAGGAAAAATATATTCAACAATGAAAAGAAAACCGGTCACATTGTTGACTAATTTGGCGAATTTTGGTCGCATACATTTGTCTAGAAATTTGGAGAACCGAACGCTCTGCAGCGAAAATTACCGGACTTATCCGGAAAATTGTGGAAAGCCGTAGTGCATCATCACCAAGGGAAACTATATGATAATAATGTACCTGAGAGAGAACTGAGTTTAATAATATGAAACAATAGTTTTAAATTGAATGTTTGAATAGATTTGTGATTTGTGTATTGAATCACGCTGGTCTCTGTATTTTCTTTTTATAGGGCTAACTCTATACGTCGTGTTTCTGGAATATGCGTCAAATAAAGCGTATTTATAGACTGATAACATGCTTTTATGCCCCAAATCCACTTTCACCACACCGAAATTTGGAGACTTTACAACAATATTGTATTTGTTTACAGCATTTTTAGTGTTTCATCTCATTTTGCAAAGAAAATTATTTTCTTCATGTTCTAGGTCAGTAACAAAAAAAAAAAAAAAGTACTCTAAATGCGAGATGTTCTCCGCGAACAATCTAAGAGCCACTGCTGTGGAGTAATTGTTAAATGATAATTGTAATAAGAAAAGAAAGAAATTGAAGAATGTACTTGAATAACCATTGATACACGATTTTCATTTAAGTTTTACTTTCGAATATCTTTTCGTTATATAAATTCTTCACAATATATTTTCTTTATATAAATTCTTCACCATATATTTTCCTTAATTTGGATTTTCAGGAATGTGAAGTGTATGTATATTGTTTTAAGAATATTATTTTTTCAATTCAGATTGTTTATGATACATATAAAACAAGAAATTGAAGAATATACTTCATCACGATTTCCATTTTAGTTTTACTTAGAATACATTTTCTTCATATAAATTCTTCTCCATATATTGGTCTTAATTTGAATTTTCAGAAATGTGAAATCTATGTATATTGTTTTAAGAATACTATATTTCAAAGCAGATCGTTTATGAAACATAAAAAAAACTAGATACAAGTTTGTTTTTCAATGAAAAAGTTTTACTTCAACTGGCTGCATCTCATTATTTAAATATATATATATATATATGAAATTTTATGACAGGCTCCATAACTCTTCTAGTTAAAGAGAATTTTCTTTGAAAGAAGTCAGGGGAAGAGGCATTTTTGTTTTGAAGAAAGATAGAGTGAAATCAAAAATGATAAATCACTTTAAAATTCAATATAAAAAATACTTTTAAAACATAATTTAAATTTTTAATGACACGTGGCTATTTAAAATTTCGTATCACTTCAGACATGTATAATATAAAATCTTCTGAAATCTAATGTAATTTTTTTCCTGTTTATTTTACTGATTTTGGCAGGAAAACTTCATTTGTACTTTAAATAGACTGATCTATTACTGTTCTCTATCTGTCTATAATACTCTTCAAAATATCTTCTGTTTAACGATTCTTCAATCTTGTTCACATTATTCTACATGCTTTGAATATTTTAGTTTCTTCAATATTATTTTCAATATTTATTGTTTTTAATCATTAACAATCTGCTAATGAAACTCTTAATCCAAAACAGTTTGTTAACCTACATACTTTTTGTTTCTCGAACTTTAGTTTATTGTTCTAAGGGGTTAGGTTAATTTTGAAGAAAAAGTATTAATTGGGTCTCCTCGTTGAATAAAATTTCCCGGAAACTAATATGGTAATTAATTGTATACTATATTTCAAAATAGTTATAATATTAATTTATTAAAATTCGTTGTAATATATAAATAAGGAATTACATTTACACTGTTGGTTATGTAAAAATTACAAATTTAAGTTTCCCAAATTAATATTATTTAAATATTTTGATAACATTAAAATGGTATTATAATGTGGTAATATAGTTTTCGCTGTAAATTTCTCAAAGGACATTTCTCACCCTTCAAATGACGTGTTCATTTTATTGGTGACATCTTTTGTCAAAATCATTTTTTAAATTTACATTTTGGCATTATTTTCGTAGCGTGTAAAGGGAACATAACATCATTTTGACATACTTATGCACACATATTTCAGTTTCATGTATTGTAATATAGGCATTATTTTTGCATTGATGTCATTTTTACAAGCGTAAACATTATATTATTGTGGTTCTTGAAGAAATACCATGAACACTAATTTAAATTCACTATTTACATTTCAATAGTGAATAAATTTGAATCACTATCTAATTATTAATAAAATGTTTTTCTTTTTAATTTTAATAGAAACTGGCATCAATAATAGTAAAAAAAGATCTTTTTGTTCTTCATTTTCCCCATTTTTCTCTCAATCCCTATTGAGAGAAAAATGGGGAAAATGGGGAACAGCTTGATTACCATTATGTTGATTTTGTTACAGTGACGAAAACTTTATATTTTGGAAAGTAACATACATTTAGAAAATGACGTAGGTAATAAAGTATCCACGCCTCGTTACAAAATACTGATATTCCTTTCAGGTGGCAATTCGGGATATTCTGGTAGATTTAGATTCATACATACGTGGCATTTTTCAAATATAAAATTATATTATTTTTATTGTAAAATTCCTAGTAAATATTTCTTTTCCTAACATTTTCGAGACACTAGAATTTCTGTATTCAGACTTTTAATATTTTATGACGCGAAATAATTTTTACTTCCACAGAAAAAAATATAATATGACACATGAACAGAAAAAATACTTATTAAAATATACTTAAAAAGTGCTGAAATGAGACAGACATATGTATAAGATATTATAACATACTTTATTCCCGAGATCTTTGGAACACACACGCGCTCATTTTCAAGTGTGTTCAAAAGATCTCGGGATTAAAGTATGTTATAATATCTTATACATATGTCTGTCTCATTTCAGCTCCTTTTAAGTATATTTTTAATAATTATTTTACCTGTTAAAACTACAAGGTGAATTTATCATTCCACTTTAAATTATTTTTGATATTTTTCTGTTATGATACATGAAATTTAATACTTTTCTCTTATTTACATTTTTTCTGTTTTTCACAGACAATGAATTTAGGAAATTTCCTTCTTATTTAGGTGAAAGCTATTTGAAAAAAAAAAATACACTAAAGTGCTCTATTACTTAAAAATGCTAAAATCATAAAAATACGTTAAACCAGATTAACATTATCCAATGTCAATTCTTTTATCAATTACTGTTTTGAAACCAAGGCATTGGTAACAACAGGTTGCATTTTATCCCTGATGAAGGCTATGTGTAAAGTATTTAGAATTAAATGACATTGGATAACGTTAATTTGGTTTAACATATTTTTACGATTTTAGCATATTTTAAGAAATAAAGCACATTAAGTCTAATTTTAAATTTGAGGTTTTTAGTGTTCCTGTACTTAAAAAGTAAAAACGGAACCATTATAACACCACTCCTGTGCCTGTCGGTCCGTCTGTCACTCCCCTTTTCTCGTAAACTTTGGGACGTGGAAAGTTCAAACTTGGGAAAGTTACGAAGTCTTCTTACCCACATATTTTCAGATTATTAGCGATTCACAAATATGTTTAGGGAAAATTTAGGGGGCTAAACTAATTTATTTGAAAAAGAAAAGTTTTATTTTTGTGCATCATGTGGGGTATCGTAAGAAAGATCTCGTAATATGGAATTGGATATATTTGTTTTCATTTTAGGTATTATATAGCAGAGATATCGTCGAAAATTCACTGCAAAAAGATATCCCCCCACCCTGTATTTCCGAATCTACTGAAACCAAAATTATGAAAAAATTAAGGGTAGTAGGAGTTTATTTAAACCTTGCAGGAAAACTATAGCGATTTTTCTATATAAGATAGTGTTTGAGAAAAACGCATTTTTCTGTTACACACAAACATTACTTTCAGGCGGTCAACGAGGGAGTTGACGGCCGCTTGAGATATCTAACGACGCAGAATCATCCAAGGATATTTGATATTGATTTTTGAAAAACAAATGCCGGTAATTAGCCGAGATATTAATTAAGTTACTTAAAAAACTTTATTTTTATCTATCATGTAAGGTATCGTTTGAACTATCTTGTAACATCGAACTCAAAAATCTATTTAATTTAATTTTAGGTATTATATTATCAGAGATATCGTCGAAAGTATATTGGAAAAATATGTTTCCCGCCCTCCTATTTAAACTAAAATTATGAAAAGATTAGGTGTAGAATAAGTTTATTAATTAATAAATAGTAATTAATACATTTACTTTACGGAACCCTTTGAACGCCTAATATACTCGTAATTGAACGATTATTTAAAGATGAATTTTGTAATTTTACTCATTTATTTGCTTAAGGGGACCGTAGATCTTTATTTGATCAAAAATCGGCCCAAAAGACGAAATTTATTTTTGTGTAAGGTAAAGCCAGGGGAGATGGTGCGGTCGGAGAGATTGCGCACATAGAGGTTCGGGGGGAAGGAGTAGAGTGAGCGCGCAGTGACTCCAGGTAGTTCTACAACAGCAGTAGTGGAGTGTCTACTTGAAAGTGCCCGTTGATTGTTTTGAGCGTCTAAGATTTGTTTTGTTTTTCCAAAGTAAGTGCTTGAATTTTCATAGCTATTCATCAGAATTTCTATACAATGTCAGTAGTACAAAATATTTTAAACTTAAACGATTTCTCATAAGCTATTAATCTAGAATACCAATGTGAACATCAACGGTTCGTTTTAGTAGCGTCCATGTTTAAATAAAAGACCACGCAATCTCTCCTACCGAAATTGAAAAGTTTGCGCATCTGCTACTTAGGAGAGATGGCGCATTGTTCCCATTAGTTTCCGTGCTAGGAGAAATTACGCAGATTATTAATAAATTTGCATAAAAAATGAAAAATGAAAATGGACTATATTAAGTTAAACGTGATTTCAAGTAACTTAATGTCATTTTGTAATCTTATCTTGATTTACTTTTTCTGATTCTTTAATTTTTTCCCCTTTAATAAAAAATTGTTAATCGTTTCTAATTTTTTTTTTCTGATTCTTTAATCATTAGGTTGAAATATTCACTCCTAATACAATAATATTTGTTCACAAAAACCTTACAACAATATCATTTAAATGTAATTATTATAATTAACAATTTAATTGTAGTTATTATTGGTAACAATCTCTCCTACCCATGTGCACAATCACACCAACCCTGTAAGGACAGATTGCGCAAAATAACATATTTGGTTTTATTACAACTGTTCTATTAAATTACAACATAACAACAAAATAGTAATGGAAATGCATAAAAAACAAATGAAGTAAAAATTATTCATGGATAGTTTAGCAAAAAATTTATATTTCGATTTTTTATTGTTATTCTTTTGAATTGTGCGCAGACTCTCCTAGTTTACCTTAAATTATTATTCTTCAGTTTGTATTGAACCATTTGAGAAAAACTGCATACAGCTGCAATGATTTTTCGCAAAGTTACAAGCGTTTGAATTATGTGCACAATCAATTTTTCGGTGCTTTAGTAAACTTTATACCTTTTTTTCTCAATACAGATTTTACACGTTTTTTAGATTTTTGAAATGCTCCATGCGTCTTAATTTTTGTTCAAAATTCATGAAATTAATAAGGAAGAATCCTGATACTGTTTACAAAGAAACAGTGTGTGCATTTTACAATTAAACTTCGCTAAGCTAATTAAATTTGATTTATAACTTATTAACATGCTAACTTTTGATGAAAATTTAAATGGAATTCAGAAAAAAGATCTCTCAAAAATAAACCATTCAATGGATTAAATAACTGATACACAGATTTGTTTGTAATATAGTTTTATAGTATGTTAAAAAATGCTAAATCGAAGAAATAGCTTAATAATTAAAACTCAATGAACATTTAAAAATTTGGTTTATAAATTTTTATTTTTTTTTTATCTTAAAATTATATTAAGATAAAAAAAAAATTATTCTATATACTTATGGTGAAATGTGTATGTGCACAAAATTTCATATATCTCTGATGAAAAAAAAACAAAAAAACAAGACAAAAAAAATTTTAACGCCACCGTCTTCTTAAAATTATTATTTTTTTTATTAATTGTATGTGAGAAATGTACTTAGAATAAATTACCTTAATTTAAGATTATTTCAGAATAAATATTTAAGATGCACCAATTCAATTATGGAATTATCATTTATTTAAATTATAAACTTCAATACTTTCCCATAACGTACTTCGAACGTCTGTTCAAAGTCATAAATATTCATAACACGCTTTATCTCTTTAAATACTTTCGAGAATGAAATTTAACTATTCCAAACATGTTTTCTATTTTTTTTTTTTTTTTTACTTCAGCATTTCACTGAACTTGTTGAGAGAAGCTTCTTTACAATTTCTTTCTTAAAACCTCTTTTATCTCTTTATTCAGAATATCCCTCTTTTATCCCAGATAACTAAGTGTACGCCAGTAAAAGGACAATTTCTATAAGCATTTTATAAAAAAAGATTTTTCATTTTCAAGGGGGCAGATAAACGAATTTATACGAAATGGAAAACGAAATGCATGTATTTAATGGGAACTTTTGTTATTTTCACTTTAAAAATATCGATTTTTTTTTAAGGAAAAATTTATTATCTTTTCAAATAATATAAAAATCAACAACTTGTATTATTTTTAATTTTTTAGATGATTTATTTATATAAAATTACTTTTTTCAAAAGAGAAAAGGCATTTTGAACAGAATTTAGAACTTTTTCGCTTTTTTTAAACTATTTCCTTTTACCAAAAAATTTAAACGACTCAAACAAAAGACAAACTTTTGTAAATATTTTATAAAAAGTTTCGGCATTTTCAAAGAAGCAGGTAAATTAATTTAAATGAAATAGAGAAAGCAATGAATTGGCATTTGAAAGTAAGGTTGTTTATTTTCCTTTTTTTATAGTTCACATGTATAACACAAATTAAAATTTTACATTGCTTGGTGAATAAATTTTAGACCTTATATGATTATTTAATGAACGAAATGTTGAATATGAGACATTCATATATATACTGAACTACGTACATTAAAATGCTTAAAACACTCGCCAAATATGCATATAATCATGGCCTAATTTTATGTTATTCTTCAAGGGCATGATGTAATATGATGCCCTTCAACATTTAATATTCCTTGCCTATAAATACGATATATTATGCTAATCAGAAAACAGACTGGTGTAGAGATATTCTGCTGTTTACAGGACATGAATTTTTTTCATTTGAATGGGAGAATGAAAAAAAAAAGTAAATAAAAAGTAAAAGCCATTCCGGTTCGTAGCTAAAGTACTTGGAAACCTATTATAGAAGATTCAATCCCGGGTTTCGCTAAAACTGATTTTGAATGCGAATTTCAGCATGAGAGTTACAGTATAACAAAAATCAGATTGTTTCAAAATCTCAGGCACCCTAGAATTTCAAACTGTCATATCTACGTCAATTTTTAAGATAAAGCCTACACAAAAAATGGTCCTGAATCCTCGTATCCTGATGTAACACTTAACGTAAACAACTTTTTCAATTTATATATTTTTTTTCATCTTTTTCAATTTTTAAAAATTAAAAGATTTTAACTGACCGCCATTTTGAAAGTAGATGGGGGATGAAGCTGGCCAACTAACTCCGTCGAGACGTTGCTATGTCCTATACTCCTATACACATACTCAGTCGCATCCAAATCGGTTGATAAATAAGATAGTTACAGCATCACAAATGTCAGATATATATATCAACATTTGAAAGGATGGTGGTTTTGGTGTTTGGGGGTCATGATCGGGGAAAATATATCGATTTTTTTTTTTAATAGCTTTCCTCCGAACGGCTGTAGTATACTGTTAAAAATTTGCAGCAAACTGTCCAGTCGTTTAACCGTTTTTAGAGAAAACGGTTATATAACCATAATTTAACTCTATTCTCACCATAATATTGCCCATATAATAGCCAGAATAGAGTTAAATCACGGTTATGTAATCTTTTTCTACACCCAGAAAAAAGTTTTGTTGAATCAACAAAAATTTGCTTGACCAAACAAAACTTTTTGTTTAAATATAGGTCAATAGAAATTTTGTTTGAATCAACAATTTTTTTTTTTTTTTTTTTTTTTTTTTTGCAATTCCAAAAAAAAATTTTGTATCGTCAGCAAAAAAAGTTTTGTTAATTCAAGTAAAATGGTTCAATTTTACTTGAATTTTGCTAAAACAACCAAAATGTACTCAACAAAACATGTTTTGTAGTTTTAATCAATTCCTTTTTCTGGGTGTATAAAAACGGTCAAATGACTGGACAGTTAGCTGCAAAATTTTAACAGTATAGGTAGATTTTTTTAATGAAAACTACCTAAAAGTAAAGAATCGAGCCTTAGCTTCGCCCAAAGCTCAAATCCATCCTTGATTTATCTTTTCTTTCTTAGACTGACTTTTTGCCGAGTCAGGAACTGAAACTTTCCGTGTAGTACTGGGACGACAAGTTTAAGTTGTGAAAATGTTATTCTACAATATGTAAAAACATTTTTTAAGATTGAAGTCTCTTGTTTTTTTTTACATATTTTCTCTCGAATGTTTCTGACCTTCATTTTGTAATATCGAAATATGGATAAAATTATAGAGAAAATACTTTGAAAACATCACAATCTAAAATATAGAATAAATAACATACTTCCATTAATTTCTAAGCTGTTAACATATATTATTTTAAAAATATGATAATTTAACTTATTCAACGGTACGGTGTTTCTCTTAACACCCTTTTCAGTTCATTTGTGTTCATTTCTTTACTAAAAACACGTTATGCATATATCTCTCCCTCCTTCATCATACTAGCAAACAAAGTGTGCACAAGTTAAAATAAAAAAGTTTATAAAAAGTTTATTAAAATATTTGGCGTTTATCATAAAGGAGAGAAATCAACTTAAGTAAAATTGTTAGATAAAACAAAGAATATATTTAAAAGTAAAATTTATTTTTTTATTTTTTTAAATTCTATCTTTTATACTAGCTGGTCTACCTTGTATTGTACGGTCTCCTGATGATAAGTTTTAATACATCTAAAATCAGTTTTTAGTAATTTTACATTTTTATTGCATTATATATTAAATTCTTTATACATATATATATATATATATATATATCGATTAAATCGAGAATTTACCGGAGATGGCATTTTAAAACTGGAAAAAAGCGAAAACATGAAAACGAACACATATCGAGTTCCGAGAAATAATTTGTGTGAAATATTAAATACGAATATTTTCAAAACCAAAGATACCACGAGAATTAAAAAAGTACATTTAATAAATGTGTATTTTTTGTTTGTTCATATGTCTGTCAGGGAAGTGCGTGCGACCATTTTAAAAAGTAGAAAAAACAGAAAAATCTAAAACGAATCGGAAAACATGAAAACCGACATGGAATAGAACTTCCGCAAAAATTTTGTTTGAAGCAGTAAATACTAATGTTAAAAAAAAAAACACCGTTATAAAGGGTACCAAAATACAGTGCTCCAAATAATTGAACATTTTTTTCTGATTTTGGATTTTCGTACTAGTTTTAGGCAAAATATTTTAGAATTTGTAAAAATTAAAATATTAATATTCTTTAACTCAATATAACGTTGAAAGTAGGATAATAACGCAAAAGCTTTATTTTTCTTTTTTTTTTTTAAATAATTTTACGTGAAACCCAGCGAAGGCGATTAGAAAATGCAGAAAAAAAACGAAGGCTCCCACTTTCGTCTGCGTGGTAGAACTCCGGAACATTCAATGTTGGTCAGGCACAATAGTGAGAATGAAGGAAGCTCGACATTTTGCGATGTTTATCATGTTTTTTTATTAAAATCTTGACTAATTACAAAAAATGAAAAATCTGAGCATCTGGTGTATTAGGACCTGCCTTCGTCTATCCTCATTTAAATTTTCAGACATCTACGTCCGGTAGATTTTCTTATCCATCACCAACAGACACACATACAAATATCTTTCTTTTATCCATGTAGATTATGTAAAGGAATTTAAACTCCGCAGATATTTCTAAAATACCAAAACAGAAAAAAAAAAATACTAAAAGTTATTCACTTTCTTCCAATAATATTTTCTGTAATTTTATATTCCTCTTGAAATAAATTTAAGACTACTCTTGACAATGTAAAGTAAGCAATTTCAAACATCTTAAAAATCTTCTTATAATTAATTAGCTACATAAAAGAATCTTTTACAAATTTAATTGAATGCGAATATATTTAATTATGAAATAATTATTCATATAAATTAATACTTTCTAAAGATCCTCATAGAGTAGTCTCAGCTGATCTCCGAAATCATCAATATTCATATCAAACAAATTATCCGTCTAAACGGTTTAGAAATTGAACTATAAATATTCCAAATATACTCCCAATATGTGCTTTTTCCAAACATTAGTCATTTTTTAAATTATTAAGAGAAATTCTTTTATAGATTTGAATTCAACCTACTTTGATTTAATGACACAAAAGGCTGTTCTATTGCGTAATAGAAAATGAATTGTCCTCATGTAAAGGATAAATTTTTGTAAGTATTTTATGAAAACCGTTGAAATTTTCAAAGGAAGCGATGAACAAATTTATAAGCAGAAAGTAATTAATGGATTTTTGAAAGTTTGTGTTCCTTTTATTATTTTCATTTTAATTTCATTTTATTTTTTCGATTTTATATCCATTTGCATTTTATATCCATTTTTCAGAAAGCTCAATATTGTATAATTTAAAGAATTTTTAATGCATAATTAATTATAGAAAAATTACTCATATTCAATCACGAGAATTAGAGAGTACTTAAAAATCAATTTAAGATGCGTATAATTAATTATGCATTTGTCATTCTTTTAACGACTTCAGAAGTCCTCATAATAAATTTTGAATGTTTTTCCAAAATCATACATATTCATATTCTACATTATATTTGCTCAAACACTTTGGTGTATCATATTTAACTATTCCAAACATGTTTCTCATCGTTTTTTTCTAAACTTTAACAAATAATTTAATTGTTTTGCAGTTTCCCTGTTAACCCTTTCATTTCCTCATATTTTTATTTGTGTACATTTACAAGTCAGAATTACATTAATATTCATATTCAACATTATATTTGGTCAAACACTTTGTTTTATATTATATTTAACTATTCCAAACATGTTTCTCATCCTTTTTCCTAAACTTTATTAAATAATTTAACTGTTTTGCAGGAAAAGTTTAACTGATTTTTTAACCGTTTCATTTCTTGATATTTTTATTTATATACATTTACAAGACTTTAAAGCAATTTGATATAAAATACAAACCACTATGATGTGCGTGCCTTCAAGCTACTGTTATAATCCACTATAAAGTGGGGTGTTTTTTCACAAAAGAAAACAAAATATCGTAAATAGCATATGCGTACTTTGTAAAAAAAAAAAAAAAAAAATCTCGGAAACACGGATAATGTACTGCACTGTTAAAAATTTGCAGCAAACTGTTCAGTCATTTGTCCGATTTTATAGAAGATGGTAACATAACCATAATTTAACTATATTCTGGCCATACTATGGGCAAAAATAAGGTCTGAATAAAGTTAAATTACGACTTTGCAACCGTTTTATATATAAAAGGGTCAAATGACTGGATAGATAGCTGCAAATCTTTAACAGTTTCGCAGCAAGGTTTGCCGTCCAAGATTTTTTTCGTTTTTTCCCAAAACTTCCTGTTTGGTATTTATCCGTTTCCAAGATGGAAATTTTCAGCTAAACAATTTCTGTTTTTAGAAATAAATATGAGCAATAACGTACACTGTTAAAAATTTGCAGCAAACTGTCCAGTCATTTGACCGTTTTTATAGAAAACTGATACATAACCGTAATTGAACTTTATTCTGACCATATTATTCACCATATCATGGTCAGAATAAAGTTAAATTACGGTTATGTAACAGTTTTCTATAAAAACGGTCAAATGACTGGACGGTTTGCTGCAAATTTTTAACAGTGTAATATTCAAAAACAAAATTTGTATATTAAGTATATATACTGATACACACTTACGCGCAATAGGTGTTTGTATTACATATTATCACTGATAATTTTTAGAACTACGGTAAATAAATTCTTCTTCTAATTTTATTCTTAAAATTCACTTTAAGACTTCATGATAATAAAAGAAAGGTAGAGAAAGTTTGTCCTACCTTTTGAATCCGCGAAGGTGTAGTAAGTGTATCCAATTTTACTATAAATCCAATGGCACTATTTAATAACTTCTTTCGATCACTGATGAAAATAAAAAACACATCTTCTCTAAATAAAGTATTGCTTCATTGTATAATTTCTAAGTTAATTATTTAATTACTGTTGAAGAAAAAAGAAAGATTAATTTTACATTATAAAATTTACATCACACTATAAAAAGTTAAA
Source organism: Maratus michaelseni (assembly GCA_963931845.1). NCBI lineage: Eukaryota > Metazoa > Arthropoda > Arachnida > Araneae > Salticidae > Maratus > Maratus michaelseni. The sequence goes on along the minus strand of OZ007588.1, from coordinate 153,736,573 downwards.
ACATTTAATTTAAGAGAATTGTTCAGCAGGTCTGCATTAAATAAAAGTTACTCAGAGACTAAAGTATTAGTTCTTGGATGAGAGAAAAAAACACAGTCAAGTCTACGTCATTTAGCCTTGAACTCTTGACGTTACACGTGTAAGTTCTTTAATGAGAATCTCACAGAAAAACAGAAAAGTACTTTGTCAGCACACGTGTATCGTTTCGCCAGCTTGAAGTCGGATGGATGAAGTCAGGCTCACGATAAATAGATGAAATGTTTATATCAGAAATCACTATCCTAACACCCCTGCATGATTTCTGAGCATAAATGTTCTTGAGATTTAAACCTGTTCTGTGTTTTGTAAAGTCAGGTTTGGGAAGGGGCTTCGTTAGAATGTCAGCTGTCATAGTTTTGGTTGGGCAATATTGTAGTTCAATTATTCCCTTTTCCTTAAGATCTTTTATGCTGTTGTATTTTATATCGATATGTTTAGTTTTCGAATGATGTTTATAATTTTTAACCATGTTTATACAAGCTTGATTATCTTCGAATAAAGTTATGGGCAAATTTTGTTGTAGATCAAGGTCCTTTAGAAGATTGATAATCCAAACTGTCTCTTGTGCTGAAGTTGCTGCTGAGATGTATTCAGCCTCAGCGGATGATAAGGCAACTGAATTTTGTTTCTTAGTTGACCAGGAAATTGGTGTATTTCCTAATTTACATAAATTTCCCGTTGTTGATTTACGGTCATTTTTATCCCCTGCCCAATCGGAGTCAGCATATGTTGTTAGTATTGGCTCATTTTCTTTACTAATAATTAGTTTTAGTTCTTGTGTTGTTTTTAAATATCTAATAACCCGCTTTACTGCGTTCCAATCCTTTTCTCTGGGTTTTTCGTTTCTACGACTCAAAATGTTCACAGCGGCGGCTATGTCTGGTCTGGTTATTGTAGCTATATATAACAATGTTCCGATAGCTTGCCTATATTTACTGTTATTAGAAAGTAAATTTTCCTCATCAATTATGTTTAAGTACCCGGGTTCCATCGGAGTATCACAGGGTTTCGCTTCCTTTAAATCGAATTTTTCGATCAGTTCTTTTATTTTGTTTCTTTGATCAAGTGCGAAATTTCCTTCTTTACTTCTTTTTATGTTTATCCCCAGATAATAATTTACAAGTCCTAAATTTTTGACTTCATATTCCTTTTTTAGTTGTTCTATTATTCCATTTATTTCTTTAGTTTCCCCTGAAATTAATAAATCATCAACATATATAATGATGTATGTTGTACTTTCCTTTAATTTTCGTGTGAAGAGACATGGATCGGAGGTGCTTTGCACAAAACCAAGTTTAGTTAAACTTTCTTCTAATTTAATGTTCCATGCTCGTGCAGATTGCTTCAATCCGTAAATTGATTTTTTTAGTTTGCAAATTTTATTTTCCTCTCCCGGTATTACATGCCCTTCTGGTTGTGACATATAAACTTCCTCTTCTAAATTTCCGTGGAGGAATGCAGTCTTAATATCTATATGATTAACATCTAAATTTTTATACGCTGCACATGCTAGAAACGCTCTTATAGTTGTATACGTTACTACTGGAGCGAAGGTTTCAAAATAATCGCTTCCGTATTTTTGAGAAAAACCTTTGGCTACAAGACGTGCCTTATATTTTTCTATTTCATTATTTTCATTATATTTTTTTGTGAATACCCATTTATTCCCAATTACTTTTATTCCAGGTGGTGGATCAATTAGTTCCCATGTTTTGTTTTTTCTTAATGAATTAATTTCTTCATTAGTTGCTTCGTACCATTTGTTTCTATCATATGGGTTTTCGATTTTCGCTATATCTTTCCACTCTGTTGGTTCAATATTTTCTTTTTGTATTTTAGTAATATAAGAGAATCTATCGGGTGGAACTCCCCTATTTGATCGTTGAGATCTTCTAGGTTCGTTTTCGTTTAAATTTTCCTCATTGTCTGTTTGTTTATCTTCCTGCATGTCTATAAAGAATTTTGAGGAATCTCCCCCTGCTTTTTCAGGTTGTTTCTGAACTTCTAATTCTTCTCTCATATCAATGTTTGATTTTTTTTCGTTTTTATTTGAATTAGAGTTTTCTATAAATTTAACAGTTCTCGCCCTTATTACTTTATTATTGCCAATGTAGATCCTATATCCTTTTGATCTATTATCATAACCGATAAATGTTCCTTTTATTGCTTTATCATCGAGTTTTCCTCTTTGGGATTTATCGAGATAAGCATAAGCTTTGCAGCCAAATATTTTTATGTTTGATAAATTCGGTTTTTTTTTTTTGTCCATAGCTGGTATGGAGTTGAATTGTGTGATTTTGTTGGTAATCTGTTTATAAGATACACAGCTGTATTTAAAGCTTCGGCCCAAAATTTATTTGGCAGCTGCGCTTCCGATAATAGGCACCTTGTCATTTCGACTAAAGTCCTATTCTTTCTTTCCGAAACACCGTTCTGAGGTGCACAATGCGGAATAGTGAACTGGTGATGAATACCTTCATATTTTAAGAATTTTTCTAATTCTTCGCTAGTGTATTCACCCCCATTGTCTGATCGGATTTCTTTAACTGTGCGACCGAATTTATTTTTCGTTATGGCTACATATTCTTTCACTTTGGTAACTACCTCACTTTTATTCGATAAAAGAAACATCATTGTGAATCTACTAAAATCATCTGTGAATGTGAGAAAATATTTCTTCCCTCCTATGCTTTCTGTTTGCATCGGACCACATACATCCGTATGCACCAGATCGATCGCCTTCTTAGCTCTGTTCTCACTCTGTTTTGGATACGGTGCATTTGTTAGTTTTCCCTTTATACAACTCTCACAAACTATGTCATGTTTGCAATTTTGAATTTCTAGACCTGTTGCTAAATTGTTGGATAAGAGTTGTTTAATTGAATTAACATTTCTATGACCTAATCTCTTATGCCAAAGCTCAATGCAGTTTTTATTCTTGCATTGTTCAGCAAAATTGACATAGATTTCTTGCTTAGGTTTATAAAGGTCAATTTCATATAAATTTTCTCTCTTTTTTCCTTCTAAGAGAGTTTTTCCATTATAGGATAAGTTACAGGTGTTATTTTCAAACATGAATTCATAACCATACTTTGTGGCTTTCGTAACCGACATTAAATTTGATTGAATATCAGGGACATATAAAACGTCCTTTAAAGTTATGTCATTTGATTGTGTCCGTAATTTTATTGTACCTGTCCCGTGCGATTTTAGTGTTGTTCCGTTTGCTATCGTGACAGTATTTTTGTTGTTATTGTCAATGTCAACAAATACATTTATGTCATTACAAATATGTGAACTGCTTCCAGAATCAACAATCCAAGTAGATTTAGATTCATTATGTGCGATTAATGATAATTGCCTTTGAGACAATGTTTTTTCGTTTTGATTTTCTTCGCTTTTACTCTCTTGAATTTGTGTGTTTTTTTCTGCTTTAGTTTTCGGAGTAAAATCACTTGCTTCAAAGCATAAAGACGAATTTTGTCTGTATTTTTCATTTGTTTGGTTCTTAGAATTTTTATTCTTAAGAAACCAACAATTTTGTCGCACATGGTTTTTTCTTTTGCAATTCGTGCAAAAAAGGTTTTGTTCTCTTTTTGGATATGCCCTAGTGTTTTGTTTTTGTTTATTAAATGTTTTGTATACATTTTCATGCGATGAATTGGAGCTTTCTTGTCTCCTTTGAAATTCATCTGTTAGTTTTCCTTTTATAAATTCCGGATTTAATTCGGTCTCTGATCGGGCCTCTAATGCCGTGATCAGAGTATCATAGCTAGGTGGAAGGGAGCACAACAAAAGTGCAGATAGATGAGAGTCCTTAATCTCTTCTCCTATTGCTTTTAACCTATCAGCGGTTTCTAATATTTTAACTATATGGTCGTTCATATTACCATTTTCAGCTAGTTTTATACTATATAACTTTCTTAGTAAATATAATTTACTAGATAAATTCGCGCGCTCATGTATTGTTTTTAATGCTAGCCATGTAGCTTTAGCTGATGTTTCGTTTTTAATGTAAATCAGCTGTGAGTCTTCTAAGCTTAAATTTATAATAGCCCTGGCTTTATTGTCTTTCTTCGTCCATTCGCCTGTTAAGGGGTTTGGCGGATCATCAGTTATCTGGTTGATTAAATCCTCTTTCATTAACAGCATCTCTACCTTGAACTTCCAAATCGCATAATTATTGGAGTTCAGTTTTTCTATGCTACACATTTCTTTCATATTTGAAGCCATGATGTTGTATTTTTATTAATTTTACTAATACTTTTATAGTTTATATTATTTAAAATATAGTTTTTTATTTTATTTATTTTTCTTATTAGAGAGCGGTTTTACCGTGTTCATTCCTCAGCTCTCATAATCTGATAATTTTTAGAACTACGGTAAATAAATTCTTCTTCTAATTTTATTCTTAAAATTCACTTTAAGACTGATAATAAAAGAAAGGTAGAGAAAGTTTGTCCTACCTTTTGAATCCGCGAAGGTGTAGTAAGTGTATCCAATTTTACTATAAATCCAATGGCACTATTTAATAACTTCTTTCGATCACTGATGAAAATAAAAAACACATCTTCTCTAAATAAAGTATTGCTTCATTGTATAATTTCTAAGTTAATTATTTAATTACTGTTGAAGAAAAAAGAAAGATTAATTTTACATTATAAAATTTACATCACACTATAAAAAGTTAAAACATTTAATTTAAGAGAATTGTTCAGCAGGTCTGCATTAAATAAAAGTTACTCAGAGACTAAAGTATTAGTTCTTGGATGAGAGAAAAAAACACAGTCAAGTCTACGTCATTTAGCCTTGAACTCTTGACGTTACACGTGTAAGTTCTTTAATGAGAATCTCACAGAAAAACAGAAAAGTACTTTGTCAGCACACGTGTATCGTTTCGCCAGCTTGAAGTCGGATGGATGAAGTCAGGCTCACGATAAATAGATGAAATGTTTATATCAGAAATCACTATCCTAACAATCACACCCTTTTTTTATCAGCTTGCCTTCTCCAATACTTGAGCTTCGGTGATCGCCATTAGAGGATGAATGCTCAGTTTCCTTCATCACCCAACCACATCCAATGATTTAGTTATAGGCGAAAACATCAATTGCAAAATTCTAACTGGATATTTTCCGATGTCTGAAAAAGAACATTTCCGTTTCCCTGCCTTAGAAGGAACATTTTTTTTTAACATTCAAAGATTAAAAATATAAATGAAATTTTCCATTTATTCTAGGTAACTGTATCGTTTTCAAACAAAACAAAAAATAAAATTACTTCAAAAGACAAATTCACATAAAATCACCTGTATATATACGATAATCTTAAAAAAAATACAGGCTGTACAGCAGGTAATTTGTATGAGACTAAGGCGTATGCAGTGTACGGAATGTAGGAGAAGGGATAAAATTATCTCCTTTATCTTTAAAAAAAAAAAAAAAAAAAAAAAAAAAAAAAAAGATGGTGTTTAAAAAATATCAACTGACATTTTTGAATGTTTTCTGATTTCCATGTTGCTTAACTGCTCTTTGCAACATTTTAAAAAGGAGAAGGTTTATTTACAAATCAAGATATGCCATATTAATCAAAGTTAAATTTTAGATTTGGATTTTAATAAAGAAAACGCTTTGCACATAAGTCCAATAACATAAAATCTATCAGACAAAAAAAAAAAAATGTTGCACACAATTTAACTGAAGGTCAAGAACTCAACACATCATCTGTTTATAGTTTACTTTAGAAAACTTGAATCTTGAATGTCTGGAAAATGACACTTTGTTAGTTACCTTGTTTTTCATCCAAATCTTTCATATAATGAACTATTCCTCGCAAAAACAAAAAGCTATTTTGTGTGTTTTATGAAAACAATTAGCATTTTGAAAGAAGCAAGTAAACGAATTTAAATGAAATGAGGAATACAATATTTGCAATTACTTTTAGTTTGTTTATTTAGTTTAATTTATATACATAAAGTTTTTATTATTTTATTTTAGATTTGTTACTAAAGGATGGGAAGTACTTTATGCGTAATTAGATCTGGGAAATCAAACGAATTCAGTTACCTAATTAAAAAAAAAAAATCTTATAATTATTATGCAAAAAATGCGTTATACGCGTATCTCCTTAGTTACATATGCAACCAAGAACTTCAGAAGATAGTCATAACGGAATTTAAACGTTTGCCTAAAGTGTTAAATATTAATATCACAAGCTTTATTTGTCTAAACATTTTCGAGAATGAAATTTTACTAATTACAAAATATATCTTACAGTTTTCTCCAAACCATAGAAATTCACCCAGCTTGGTGATAATTGCTTAACAGTTTTCTATTTAAACATCTTTTATCTCTTACACAGAAGGCTATTTACATTTTTATCGTATGGAACGAAGTGTACTAAAGTAAAAAGAAATTTTTTGTACCTATATTAGGAAAATGTTTTTTTGTTTTTATTTAGTATCTATACGAATTATAATTAGCTAGAGAAGAACAATAGTAATCTATTTATATTCTCTCTGTTTCATTCTCTAATATATTATGTTTATTTTTTTTTTAGGATTAATTATGCATGTTTTTATTTATTTATTTTTCTTTATTAATCGCATTTATAAAACTTTTCATGCTGTTGTTTTGTTACTAATATTCTTTGTCGACCAAATACTAGTGATCGTCCAAATCGGCCTCTACACCCCCTAAACACCTCTGATTTTACATACCAGTGTTTTCACATCGACACGGTGTCGCACAAAAATATTCATTCCGTCCTATATTTCTTATATTCGTTGTTCTCGTGGGATCCAATGCTATACAGTATAATAAAGAAACATTCTTGATAAATTATTCTTATAATTTAATAGGTGATTTTCTTTTTTCAGTTTAATATATAATATTATTTAAAAATACATTAAGGAATATTTTACTTTCAAATTTGTTTTATTTTATCTTCTTTGGTAAAATAATTTAAATCAATTCACGATAACTTATTTCAGCATTTTAAGCTCACAGTTTTTTTGTGCATTTTTTTTTAGTTTGAATTATCTACATTAAAAAATATATGAAATTTTTTTTCCGAAAAATAATATTTTGATTGTTTTAACTGAATGAAGAAAAAAGTTTCATTTAATTAATTTTTTCAAGTTTAGATTTGTTGGTTAAAGAATTTAACCAATGAGTTGCATGATTATTTAATTTACATTGATATATATATATATATAATTTATGTCAATATTATTTTCATATAACCATACGTATCTTTCAGATTCAATTAGCTGCATTGTGGAATATTATACAAAATATATATATGATTATAAAATTAAATTATGAAATCATAATTTCATTAAATTTATAAATTTATTATTTCTTCCATAAATATTTTATAATGGGGCAATGCATACCGTATGTAAATCCAACATTTCAGATTAATAGGTACTACTCTATTATCCCGTCGACCACTTTTCATAACAAAAAAACTACCGCCAAATTGTAACGCCAAATAAACAGGAGAACGTTGCCATTGGAATATCAAAATAAATAAATAAATAAAATATAAGAATTTAAGGACACAATTTTTCTTTTAATTAATGAAATAACTAATAAACCAGTAAAACATAATAAAAAATACAGGCAAATGTCGAATTAAAAACCACTTGATGACATAACAAGCACGTATAATGCTTCTGACATCAAGGAAATGGGACTGCATTTTTGGCGTTTAATCTTACAGTTTGGCGATAGTTTTTTCTTATAAAAACTGGTCGACGGGATAATAGAGTAGTACCGAATAATACACTAAAATGTAAGCACTTTGGAAATTGAAATTTAACAATGATATACATAATCTTTCCGTGCTTCATTAATTCACAAAAATCAACGCTTTGAATATTTTTCCGAAAATACGTGTAACTATTTCGAAATAACAAGTAACTGAGGAGAACGAAAGTTTGCTATAAATTTCCGGAAACTTTTCCACCTTAGGCCGAAACGCTTCTGTGTTTTTTTACAGTGTACGGGTCGGGATATATACGTCCAAGTGGATTATTTTTATCACTTTCGAACATAGTGGCAAAGTGTTTATGAATTCGGTTTGTCCTTCTGTCTGTCTGTTTTCCGTCTGCCCCTGCTCTAACTTGAGTAAATATACTTCAATTGTCAAGCAGTTGATATATGTTATTGAGGTTTATTATGCCATGTTCGGTATTGAAAATGAAGCATTTAGCATTTATAGTTCATTTACAGGAAAACTAAAAATATTCCGTTACATTACGGTGTATGGGGAAAAATCTTTTTCGGTTTATTTTAATAAAGTTACACTATTTAAAACACATTGAAATTGATATATAAATTACTGAGGTACACTACAAGAGGCTTGCTATAGAATATGGTAGGCATAGTATTCATAGTTCATTAACAGGGACACATTAAAAAAATCGGTTATAATACTGTCTATGAACAATAATTACTGATAGTGCGTTTTCAGTTTCAGTTGTGGTACGCGTTTTTAATTTATTTTTACATATTAATTGGTGTGTATAAAATCAATTGTTGTTTTCTAACTGAACTAGATTTTAGCATAATATGTGTTATGTTTATAAACAAATCTATAGATACAGACGGCACAACATTTGTACGATATGTATACGACTATTGATGGTTATTGCTGAATTTAGGTTTCCAAATTTATTGCGCGTTTACAAATTGTTTACTTGGGCATCAACTTTCACTATATTAATCGGTAACATTTTGTTAAAGTATTCTAGAAATGCTGGAAAGTGTTTCATAATCTATGCTTGACGCATGTTTTTATTTCTTGTTTGTTATTCTATTCGTAACACGTTTTGAAAAATAGTCACTGTTATACATACATACTAAGATATTTTCAATACAAAATCTACCACAAAGAAAAATGTTTGTAAATTGTGGCAGTCAAATAAATTTAAATTTAATAAAGAAAGCAATTAATACATTTAAAATCAACCTCCAATAATTGTCCTTAGTATTTTTCAATGTACAGTCATAGGGATAAAAACACAGCACTCCATTCTATTTTATTAGCTAATAGTTACAAAGAGGTGAGTAAGGAAACATATGCAACTGGAGATTGTGCCTATGTTCACAATATGAGTTTGCTGACCTTTAAAACTGCTATAGTTGAACAAGAATTGTGGTGGTGTCCGCAATACATCTTCAAGGAATCCGGGAAGATCTCGCGGTCAATGATTTTTTAACACTTTCCAACCTAGTTGAAAAGTGTTTATGACTTCGGTTTGTCTGGCCGTATGGCCGTCTGCCGTCTGGCCGTCTAGCCGTATGTCCGTGCTCTAACTCCCGTAAATATGCTCGGATTGCTCTGCAATTTTTATATGTTATTGTCGATATCTATAGCATGTTCTCTATTTCAACTGAAGTGTGTAGCACGTATAGTTTTTTTACAAGGACACTCAAAAGAATTCCGTTACATTACGGTCAATGGGGAAAAATCATTTGCGGTTTATTTTAATGATGTTACACAATTTCAACCACATTGTAATTGATATATATCACTGAGGTGCATTACAAGAAGCTTAATATGGAATAGGGTGTGCATAGCACTTATAGTTGCTTTACAGGGACAGTCAAAAGAATTCCGTTACATTGCGTCTATGGAGAAAAATCGTCTGCGGTTTATTTAAATAATCTTTCACTATTTTAAATGCATTGAAATTTATATATATTACTAAGGTGCATTACAACAGGCTTACTACAGAATAGTGTGTGTATAGCAGTCATCGTTCATGTACAGGGACACACAAAAGGATTCTCTACTGTCAGTTAACAATAATTCCTGGAAGTGCGTTTTAAGCAGCTGAACGCGATTTTAAGAATAAATCACTTTTTGTATATTACGTGGTGTGTATAAATTCGGTAGATCATATACAGGGAAGCACAAAAGTTTGCGAACACATTTCCGTTTATTGATAGAAACTCCAGAAGGAGAATTTTAAACTGCGCTACGCGTTTCCTAAATGAACTAAAATTTAGCATCCTATGTAGTATATATACAAATCTATACATCATATACAGGGCTGAATAAAAGTATTCGGATATTTTTCCGAATATTGTATATGTTGGAAATTCCTGAAATTACGTTTTTAAATATGTTATGCGTTTTCCAAATTGTTTACTTAGATGTTATCTTTCAGCTTATTAAACAGTATGATTTGTAAAATTATTTTGGAAGCGTTGGAAAGTGTTACATAATCTATGCTTGAGGCATGATTTTTCGTTCGTGTTTCTTTTTATGTAGAATCTCAGAGAAAGCTTTTGAGTTTTCCAAACACTAGCTATCCCGCCTTAGCAGATTTTACTGCATCTGTATTAGTTTATATATCATGTATTTAATATTCTAAAAAAAACATCAATAATTCCAGTCTCAATTCCTAGACGACAGCGAAGATAGAGGAAATACTTAAATGAGTCCATATCTAAAAGTTCAAGAACCGCTGGTCTAACAAGGAGACCGCCAAACATGATGTGCATAGATTTTGATGATTTTAAAGTATGTTGTAGGGATCATACCCCTAACTATTCAGGTCAAAGGTTTCCTTCAAATGGGCTTTAGTTTTCGAGAAATTAAAGTTCAGCATGCATTTCAAATGCCATTACTTCGCGATCCTGGACAAGGTCTCCGTGGTGCCGTGGTAGCGTTCGCGATTTGAGAGACGCAGATGGGTGTTCTGTCCTCTCCTGTGACTTTTACCTTTTTGTAACAAATTTTATATATTTGTCGCGTTATAAGTTGTATGCAGAATTCTGAATTCTGAATCTTTGAACTTTCTTATATTTTCCTAATAAATTCCATTTACATTTTCGAATATTGCGTGAAAATTTATAGTTTTTCCGCAATTTTTATTCGAATATTTCTGCTGACGAAAATCCAAACTAATTTATGTCTTGATATCTCGTTTTTTAAAATGATTATTGTTTACATTTATGTATACGAGCAGGGAAGACCGAGCTATGCTCGGTCAAAATTAAATTTGAGTTCAAATATCATGACCCATGACCAAAATTACCCACTAATTGAATTTTCTCGAACATGTGACTTAGCCCAACAGTCTTCTCGTGCCGGAAAGCCGCTTTTTAGATATTGACCCACAATGACCCAGAAATGACCCACTAATCGAATTTTCCCGAACATGTGACCTAGTCTAATGATTTTCGCGTGCCCGAAACTCGTAAAATACAAAATTTAATCAAAATCGTTAGAGCCGTGTTTTAGATAAAATTAATTTGACTCGCGTTGACCCAAAAATGACCCACTAATCGAAAGTTCTCGAACGTGTGACCCAGCCCAATTTACTTCTCATGCCCGAAAATGGTCGGATACAAAATTTCGTCAAAATCGTTTGAACCGTTTTTTTAGATACAATTAGCTAGACCATGACCCAAAATGACCCACTAATCTAATTTTCTCGAGCATGTGACCTAGCCCAATGGTTTTCTGGTGCCCCAAAACGGTAGGATACGAAATTTCGTCAAAATCGTTAGAGCCGTTTTTAAGATAATTTTTGCATATATATATATATATATATATATATATATATATATATATATATATATATATATATATATATATATATATATATATATATATATATATATATATATATATATATATAACCACCCACAAGATTTGCTCGTATTAGAATATATTGTATATTTACTTATTTATTTATTGTATTTATGAAATAATACATTTTTTTTTTATTTACATTTTCTATTTTAAAAAAATGTAAATGATTAAGAAAAAATTAACAAAATAATATATCCTTTTAATATTTGATTTGTTCTAAATATATTGAAATATGTTAACTGCTGAAATACTAAAATATTTATCATCACCGACATCGACATTTTTGTTAACTAATTGTGTTATACCTATCGCAAAAGTATTCTAAACAAATTTCGCATTAAAAATCGCCTTTAAATAATAGTTTTAACAATATGGGAAGAATGTATAAATTAGCATATTATATATTCTTTAAATACTTAAATTGTGATAAATATATTTAAAAATGCATTAAATTTGAAAAAGAAATTATTTCAAACGTGGTATTTGTCTGCAAAGGAAGCGAAACGAAATTGATAAAAAGAAAATTTTATTTCTTCTGATATTACCGTAAAAGTCGTTGCAGACGATTTTTTTTCAGATATTTTTTATATGTATTGTAATTTACAAACGATTTTTCATTTCTAGTTGAATTTTTCTGTATGGCATCGACTTGTTAGAGTGAAAAAAATTAGTTGTAATACATTATTTTTTATTTGTGCAAATCAAAAATGACGGTAAGTTTGAACTTTACAGTTAAATGTATTTAAATAACATAAAAATATATATATATAACTGGCTAAAACTTGGATATAATCGTTATTGCTTTAATATTTTATTACTCCTTTCAAGATATGTTTTCGGAATTAGTTAGTTTGGAATTTCGTCAATAGAAATATTAATTTCAAAACTGCAAAAAAAAAAAAAAAAAAAAAAAAAAAAAAAGAAAAACGAAATATTCGAAAATGTAAATGGAATTTATTAGGAAAATATCGAAAAGTTCAAAGATGCAGAATTCCTAATTCTGCATACAACTTATAACGCGACAAATATATAAAATTTGTTAAAAAAGGTAAAAGTCACACGAGAGGACAGAACACCCATTTGCGGCTCTCAAATCGCGAACGATACCACGGAACCACTGAGACCTTAACCAGGAATGCGAAGTAAAGGAATTTGAAATGCATGATAACTTTAAAACGAAATTTCTCGAAAACTAAAGACCATTTGAAGGAAACCTTTGACCTGAATAGTTAGGGGTATGATCCCTACAACATACTTTAAAATCATCAAAATCTGTGGGCATCATGTTTGGCGGTCTCCTTGTAAGATATTTATTCTTGTGTGTGCCAACAATAATAGGTGACTGCAATTTAGACTGTCGAGAAATAATTTGATTCTATACACCCAGAAAAAGGAATTGATTAAAACTACAAAACATGTTTTGTTGAGTACATTTTGGTTGTTTTAGCAAAATTCAAGTAAAATTGAACCACTTTACTTGAATTAACAAAACATTTTTTGCTGACGATACAAACATTTTTTTTTTTTGGAATTGCAAAAAAAAAAAAAAAATTGTTGATTCAAACAAAATTTCCATTGACCTATATTTAAACAAAAAGTTTTGTTGGGTCAACCAAATTTTTGTTGATTCAACAAAACTTTTTTCTGGGTGTAATTTTCCATATTTTCTCAATATAACTAATGACATGAATAAGTTGTAAAAGCTCATGTCTATGTTTCAGACACTGCTCATTTATTTTATGTAAAAAATAACGCACGTCGTACATTTAAATTTTTATTATGAATTTTTGAATTATTTCATAATTAAAAGCATGTATTTAAATCTTTAAAAAAAGTCTGGAATATGTATGACTCTGTTCTTTGTATTTCGATATAAAAGTAGCATTTCAATCGTACAATTTTGGGAAGATATAAATTAAAGTTTATTATGAGTGTTTATCTTTAGGATTCTCAGACTTTTAGTTCCATGGAGATTTTAGAAGAAAAAATGAACTATACCTTCTTCCGAATTACCTCTATCCAAGGAACTAAATAAATTGTCAAAAGTGGATGTTAACATTGAAAAAAAGAAGTTTTTACAATGTAAATGAACCCAATTACAGAACTCAGCATTCATACTCAGTAACTAGACGCGAAATTTTCAGTCTAATAGTATCTCATGCATTTCTTTGTGACAAAATTCCATGATAAAAATACATGCTATGGTGTGTTTATTTCCACGAATAAATATTGTTAATGAATATTTTAATTTTACATTCAATGATAAATAAATACAAAACGCTCATCATTATTAAAAGTGAAGAACTTTTAATGCAAAATTACATTTCTAACAATAATTTAATTACCTATATTGAAGTATCCTTAAAATAATTTTTTGTCCTGCAAATAATTAATAGTAAAATCAAACTTTTATTACTTTTATAACTTTCAAGCAATTTATAATGAACTTTTAATGTTTCTCAAAAATGATATTCAATTCATATCACATGCTTTTCCGTTTAAACACTTTGGAGAATAAAACGTATCTATTCCAAGCATGTTTCTCATCTTTTTTTCTATCTTCAAAATTTACCCAACTTCTTTAGAAGCTTCTTTAGTGTTCTTTCTTAAAATCTCTTTTATCTCATTATACAGAAGCTTATTGCTCTTTTATCCTAGGAAACGAAGTTTACGCAAGTGAAGAAACTTTTTTTATAAGTATTTTAAGAAGAGATTTGGTACTTTCAAAGACACGGATAAACGATATAAATGTGATAAATAAAGAAATTATTGTGATTGATGCAATCTATTTTATTTTCAATTTATTTCTGCACTCTTTTATTTTACTCAGCTTGGTTTTTAGGTGCGTTCGTAATTATATAAATAAGTATCACCTATAGTCGTCGTCTATTCCGTCCGTCTGTCCGTCTGTTTGCAGATAAGAGCACAAAAACTATCCAACGGAATGGTTTGAAATTTAATATATATTATCGTTGCAGAAATTTGTCGAGTCATTTAAAATTTTATGAAAATTGAATCAAAACTTAAAAAGATATTAATAAAAGTTTTCTTTATTCTATTAAATCCTATCGTACATGATCTATATAATAAAAGCGCAACTCACGTGACTAAGGAAAACATATACTTGCAAACCACTTCTTTTTTCATATGCCAGGTGGAAATTGTTATTCAAAATTATTTTTTAAAATAAAATTGTATAAAAGTTAAATTTTTAGAAAGATCGTTCTCAAAAATTGTTTGCTTGAAAGTTGAGTTACATAAATATATATAAATTCTGACATAACTTCAGTGAAAATTATGTTAACAGTCGAATAACTTAATCCATTAGAGTAAATAAACACAGGAGATTCGTTCATTATGAATCGTAAAAATATTAAACCATGGAGGTAATCATTCGCAAAGTAAGATCGCCATGGTGAATTTTGCAGTGCTGTCTGGTGTAGAAAAAAAAAAACGTTGCATACATAATAAGAAAGAAAAAGGTATGCTCATTTCGCTCATAGCAGACGATATAATGCATTTTACTAAAATAATATGAATGATTTTTTGTTTAGAAACTAGTTATAAAATGAACGCAGCTCCTATGTTACGTTTAACGTACAATTTCGAACTTGTTGTATATAAAGAAGGAATGTTGCAAGCGATTTTTCTCTCATTTCTTGATATATTAGAAATAATTATAAAATATATGTTCACTGATGTGCTTTCGATTACAATACAACATTTTATTTTTTAGAACTTAATTATAAGGTGATAAATAAATTTTAGAGCAATTTTCCGTAAGCCAGACACTGGTGATAAATCGCACTGGCTAATATTATTTATCGTTACATGCGATTTACAACAACAATGGATTTAATTATGCACCAAAACACGCTGGCCATAATACGGTAATTAGCTGTGGAATTGCAACAACGAAATATTTAAACACTAAAACATATAATCATATTTTAATTCATATGAAACTATTAATTGAGTAAAGCGTATGTATTTAAAAATATTTTACAATATTTGCATTTTTCACTTATATTTTCTACTTTTTGCAGAGTTCTTATGCTTTTACCACATTTTTTAATACAATTTTTCGCCTTATTTAAATGCAAAAATGTATTACATATCCTGTGATTAAACGCGGCGTCTACAATGTCTGCTATTTAAATATTAAATAGAAAAATTCTATTAAAAATTGTGGTAAAAGCGTACAAACACTGCAAAAAGTAAAAAAATATAAGTAAAATGCTAAACATTGTAAAATATTTTTAAATGCATACGCTTTACTCAATTAATAGTTTCATATTAATTAAAATATGATTATATGTTTTAAAATCAATTTAGAAATTCTAAAAATACTGCTTAAATAATGTTTTAAAATTTCTTTCATGTTGTTATTATATGAAAATGAAACCGAGCAAAAATTATAATTTTTTTAATAAATTCACTTTTTCGCGCTTCTACCAATCGTAAAAAGAAAAAAAAAACTGTGAATATTCCATTATTGAGTTGTGTGCCCACGCAAAATTAACGTATTAAAAACAGTTTTTTTTTTTTTTTTTTTTTTTTTTTTTTGTTGTTGGGGTGGGGGGGGATATGAATTGAAGTCATGAAAATAAGCGTGATTTTCAAAATAAACTTTGAATGCTCTTAAAAGAGAGTTTTTTTTATTTTAACTATTTTAACTTTTATACTTGTTTATTTATAGTCTCAAAACCCTTTAAACGACTGGACTGTGTTTTCTGTTTTGAGAAATCGTATTTATTTGGCTGAAAGGAAAATATTTTTAACAGAATTATATCTAGAAAAACACACAAAATAAAGATGTTTTAGCACCTCCAAAAAAATCAACCTTCGAAAAAAAAACAAATCTATCCTGCATTTTACAAGTATTCTTATGAAATGAAAGAAAACCTTGGACGCTCAAAAGGTCACTATTATTTTATTTACATTAGTTTGTTTTTGAATTTAAAAAGTTTTATGATAACTTAATCTGGCTTATTTATTTCAATGCAGAATCGTATCTGAGATATGAACTTAGATTAAATCTACATAATTGAATCTACGTAAGAATTTTATTTACATAAGAATATACTAA
Source organism: Maratus michaelseni (assembly GCA_963931845.1). Taxonomy (NCBI): domain Eukaryota; kingdom Metazoa; phylum Arthropoda; class Arachnida; order Araneae; family Salticidae; genus Maratus; species Maratus michaelseni. The sequence continues at coordinate 153,719,832 of OZ007588.1, read as the reverse complement.
AAGAAAATTTTGCATTCCGCACTTTATCTATGATATTTGATTGAATTACTAAGAAATGTTTTCTATTCATTTTGATTTATTTTAAATTCCTTCGTAAATGAACTTAAAATGGTTCGTAAATACTTATTCTACCAAGAGAAAATATATGATTATATTTGTGACATTAATTTAGATACATTTAATACAATATAAGAAGTTTTAGAGTAATCAATTGCAAATCATATACTTAGTTATGGAATTATCTTTTAATTAAATTAATAATATCAGAAGTTATCGTTAACTCCTTTTAAACTATTTTTTTTTGACAATTTTAAATATTCCTATCACACATTTCTGCCTGAACATTTTAGGAAATAAAATTAAATTATTCTCTCTGAGTGTATCAAAACACGAAACTTCATCAAATCACACAACTTGTTCAAAACTACTTTATAGATGAGCCTTTCTTAAAATGTATCCTTCCTTAAACACTTTATCCAAATTATGTGTAAGACTATTTCGTATTTATCCTAGAAAACTAAGTATATACAAGTAAAAGAAAAAAAAATTCCTTTGATATTTGTTATTTGATTTAGTTAAACTGATTTTAATCAAATAGGGAAAAAATATTTACTTTGACCACAATACGTATTTGCACACCAGGTGAATTTTCTGTATCACACATAGATAAACACACATAAACTACGAATGCAAAATATTATTTTAAATGATATTTATATTAAAAAATATGGGAATATAAAAAAAGTAGCATTTGTGATACCAAAAAAGTATTTGCATACTAGCAGTGAGAAAAAAAATATAGTAAATATTTAAAAGTAAAAAATAGTACTAGTATTTCGTATGAATGTACATTGCTTCAATTACAGACTGTCTTGGCATTGATTCGACCAATTTGTGACACGTTTCGCTGCTGATTTTGAGCTATTCTTCCTTTAGAGCTTGCTTAAGATCAGCTTCTTTAGTACTTTCTTGGATTTTTGTGGCATATTTTGGACATACAAGTGTTTGGATATACAAAATATACCACAAGTTTTCAATAGAATTGAGGTCTCGTAATTTTCGACGTATGTTTGGGATCATTATCTTGTTGAAATTAATATTAATCTGTAATTCCAAATTTCAGAGCACTATAAAATAAATTATTTCGCAATATACAAATATTTTATTGTTTCACTTTCATATTGCCTTCAATAAAGCCCATTTCATCAACTGCATTAAAAGACACGCATCTCCAATTCGTTATATGACCACTGCCATGTTTTGCATTTAGCTTCGAGTTTTTTATTTCAAGGGACGTATTTGGCTTTCGCCACACAGTTTTCGTTCCATCTGAGCCGGAAATATATTTTTTTTCATTGGAAAAATAAAACGTTTTTCCCAAACTCTGGAGGTTTTACGGCCTAAGCTTTGGCAAAATCTAGCTTTTCAGTCTATTTGTTTCACTGATAATTGTTTTTTTAACAGTAGAATAATGGTAGGGGTCATTACACCATGAGCACATTTGTCCGTTGATTAGTTTTCTTTGGTCGGAAGAAATTTTTTGAATTTTCCTAAATAGATAACAAGTATTTAAAAAAAATAGCATTCTAGATTTGTTAGTTTTTGAAATATTGGACAATATATATACAGGGTGATTATAAAAAAACTATCCCGATATATGAGCCCATAACTGTCATACCTTTCACAGAAAGTGAATGAAATTCTAGCCTAAAGTATTTTGAGGTATGCGCTCAAGAATCACGTGAAAAACAACAGTTAAATTCTAACAGTTACGGTTACAGTGACAAAGTTTCGAATATTTCAAATGGCAACACCTACTTTTTTTTATTGGAATGTGATCTTCGTAGTGAAAAACCATAAAAAGCGTTGGAACGTAAAACATTTTATTGTTCAGTGCTATCCACCATCTGCCGCATGTAAAGTGTCGTCGTGTGTAAAATGGAAAATATATGAAACACAATAAAATGTTTTGTTTTCTGTTGCTTCTGTGTCCTTATTGGTTGTTTTCACTATTCTTCTTAGTCTGTCTAGCGCCGGCGATTTTCGTGCTACAGGTACCGTTCCAACGCTTTTTATGGTTTTTCACTTTGAAGATCACATTCCAATAAAAAAAAAAGTATGTGTTGCCATTTGAAATTTTCGAAATTTTGCCACTGTAACCGTAACTGTTAGAATTTAACTGTTGTCTTTCATATGATTCTTGAGCGCATACCTCAAAATACTTTAAACCAATGTTTCATTCAGTTTCTGTGAACGGTATGATAGTTAGGGGCCCATATATCGGGATTGTTTTTTTAGAATCACCCTTTATATATATATGAAATATTGATGAAAAGAAATATTAATTTATAACTTGTGTTTTATTTTAGTTAGAATTAGTGATTTGTGAAACCAATCAATTTTTAGATCAAAAATTAATTTGTTATTTCAGTAATTGTATTATGATCCAATTGAGCGCCATGTAGGCGTTACATTTACAGTACTTTAAAAATTCAGTAATTTATCAAGTAATATAAATTAAATTAAATATAAATTAAATATAAATGATGAAATGCACGTAAATTACATATTTTCCCAATGTATGGCATTTAAAATTGTTTTATCGTTGTTATTTCAGTAGTTTCATCAAGGGGTCAAAAAGACCCCTTCCTGCCGTTTTAGTAGGTAAGATTTTTCGCCGTTCGTGTGGTAAAGGAATCTTACTTCAATATTTGCATCATGAAGCATATTTCTAATAGTCTGTGGTGTAGTTATTTTTCCCTTAGTTGAAACGGCATAAACACCCAATTCTTGAGCACTTAGAAAGGTTTTTGTAGATTCCTTTATGATGACCCTCCTTTGCCTTGCAATTAGCTTTCTTAGACGCCCAGTTCGCAGCTTATGTTTAGTGGAACCAGTCTCTTTTTAGGTGCGTTCGTAATTATATAAATACGTAGCACCTATTGTCGTCGCTTGGTCCGTCCGTCTGTCTGTCCGTCCGTCCGTCTGTCTGTCCGTCTGTATGTCCGTCCGTCCGCATATAACAACGCAAACACTACCCAACCGAATGGTTTGAAATTTAAGATATATTATCTTTGCAGAATTTTGTCGAGGCATTTCAATTTTTTTAAAAATCGAATCAAAACTTTAGGATATATTAATAAAAATATTTATTAAAAAATTTGATTTTTTTTTATAAATCGGTGCTTTCTTGTTAGAGGAGCTTCCGAGGTTTAATCGTCAAGTGACCGAGATACTTATTTTATGACAGAAATTAATCTTCAGACGATATAATTCATTTCACAGAATTAAAAATCATCAAGATCTGAATATTTATATAACTAGCTATAGTACGAACGCCCCTCATTTGTCACGTTTGACGTATAATTTCCAACTTGTTTCTTCTTTATTACATAACGAACAGTAGAAACGTTTAAATTTAACTCTTTACCTATTTCTCGATAACTGAATCCAGAATCGTGAAGAGTTATAATCTAGACGTGTATAGCTACAGAAAGCTCAAATGTTTTCGGCACCATGAAAACAGAAATTGTCAGAATCCCCGTTCTAATTATTATATTATGCGACTTCAAAGTGTGGGACTAGTGTATTGCGGGACTGCTGTGCTAAAAATTTGCTAATGTTCACATTTCGTGTGACGTTATATATAAATATGTTGGTACATGATATATTATGGTACATACTTTTTTTTTGTCGCTAGAAATTGCTGTTTTATTTATTTAAATGAATAATCTTTTTTTAAGGATAAAGTTTCCTTATTTGTGTTTATTATTTAAATAAAAAAACAATAATTTAAAGCAATTTCTGTACATTTGCTTTCTAGGGTTACCTGTACAAAAAAATGCATGCGCGCAAATACTTTTTTTTTGCTCACTGTATGTATTTTACAGTAGCCGTTATTATTTTTTTTCGTTAATCTTTTTAAATTTATAATATCAATGATTTTTTTATTTAAATTAGTTGTTAATTTGATACAAAGAGGCTAAATTACTAATGCATTTGAAAGTAATGTTTATGCTTTTCTCTTGTATATCATTCTATTAACATTAGATTGAATGCATCATTAATTTATTATTATTATTATTATTAAACATTTGTCATTTGGCAATCTTGCTTATCTTTGACAATCACGTTCGAAGCGGTTATTTAACATTTTGTAAATACATAAGATTCTTAAACATGGTAAATAGTATAAAAGTAAAATAAATAAAGTAGAAAAATAACAAAAAAATACTATAAAGTGTAACACTAATAAATAAATTATAAACTATAATATATAAATAAACTATAAAGTATAATAAATAAATAACCTTTAAACTGTAATAAATAATTCAACTATAATCTATAATAAATAAATAAAATATAAAATATAATAAATGAATAAAATAAATGATTGTAAAAAAAATAATAAGGGATAATCTAACTAGTATTTTTGGCGCCATTGTTGACGTAGTTGTATCTTTAGGGTACAAATAATACGTAAAGACATCATTTTTGACATTTTTTAATGAATTTAAAGAGGTTTAGTATTTTCAAATGAATTTTTTAATATGTAATAATATCTGATATATTCACTTAAATAGAATTACCAACTTTAAACAATGTTTGCAATGTATATTTAATATGCATATTTTCAGACATACAATTATCATTCACATTAATTAGTAATACAGAACCTCCTTATAGTGTATTTTGTCAAAAATTTTAAATATTCAAATCACACATTTTATCCATCTAAACACTTCCGACAATGATATTTAATTAGTCCCAATATGTTTACCTTTCTTTTTTTCCCTCCGATAATCCACCGAATTTGTCTTCCAGCTTGTTTATAATTCATTTTGAATTTACCTTTCATCTAATTTTATAGAAAACTATTCCTCTTTTCTTACAAACAAAAAGTAAGCGAAAGTAAAGGGAAAAATAGTGTAAAAATTTTATGAAAACATGTACCATTTGTGTATCGAAACATCTTTAGTAATTTCAATAAAATACTGATAGCTGCACGTATTTGTAAGTAGAGTTAATATTTTCTCTTTAATGTTACTGTATTGGCAATTAATAATATTTTTGTAATGACCTGGAACTTTAAATAACCTATAAAAACGTATTTAATATAAATAGGGAAGCAATTAATGTCTTTAGAACTATTATTTTGATTATTTTCCCTTTTTTTAATTTTTCTAATTAATAAAAGATCGTAAATTGCTTTCTAAAAATGAAAAATAAAACAATACCATACAATGCAATCATTTTCTAGTGTTATTTCTTTTTGTTTCAGGTGCTAATTATACGAAATACGAATTAATGAACGATACAAATTACTTATGAATTTTTTTAATAATGTTAAAAATATAGGTACATAAATAAACAGGGGCATAGATAGTAACAAAGCTGAGAAAAGGCCCTAATAATATTTCTCAAGGAAAATGTATCAAAATGTTAGTGGTATAAAATACCGAAGTTTTTATTAATATTTGAAAGTACTAAAATTATAAAACAGTACATCAAGTGAAATGTAATTAATGATCGAAAACGATTTTTAAATGTAAAGAAGTTACATAATAAAAACAAATAATAATAAAGCAAGAAATCGAAACAATTTATGCTCAATTAAGTGCTTACAATTTAATACCATTTTTGCTAAAAAAAACCCTTATGAAACAGTATAGTTCTGAAAAAAACGTATGATTCAGTGTGAATGTAAAATAAAAACAAAATTATCACATCATAATTTTCATGTTTGGTATTGAGTAATAATTAATATTTAAATATAACTCCTCTCATAGCTCTCTAACATAATTTTATTAATATATTTTTTAATTATTAATTATAAGTTTTTATTTTATTTCATTCTTGCTCGATCACTTAGCTATTTTTAATAGAAAAGGTTTGGTATATTGATACTCTACGTTATTTAAACAGATATAGGTTATTTATGCATTTTATGTGTATATTGTATAAATGAAAAAATATATATTATCATAAGTGAATATATTTATTAATGTTACGTATTTAGTTTATCCATAGCGATTTATAAACCTTAAAAGTTTGAAAAAAAATTTGAGGGGTTTGAAATTGTGTAGAATTTTGTTTTATTTAAGAAATGTGATATTTTCTAAAACTAATAATCCCAATAATTACTCAAATTTATATTAACATGGTACTGTTCAATCATTATATTATTGAACTTCTTATCAAGATAAAATGAATTTCTCTTCTAATTCTCGAAGCGTTAATATAAATAATGAATGCTCGGAGTTATGTAAGTTTAGAATTACAAGAACGTGTTTAAACATTTTTTTTTCAGTGGATTTTCTAAACACATCGCGTGATACCGAAATCTCAATTTATTTATGACGTTCAAAGTTTACTTGTGCATATTTTGACTACATATTACCATTTATATAGGAAATAAAAATTATGTAATATTTCATTTTCACTTGGTATCACACTTTAATATATAAAAATGTTGCAAAACAAGCATGTATAGCATTAAAATATTAAATAATTGAATAATACATTAGTAGTAGGAAAATTACATGACATAAATAAACAAAACTGGGCATGGAAAGAAATCTTAATTTCATAATTATCATTAGTGCCTAATCAAAGATTATGACTCCTTAAAATTCCCAAATGATAAATCAATAAATAAGCATTTGGATTTTCTGAAATATAACTTTTTTTTTTGTTTTTGTTTTTTAATCTAGAAAATGCTTCTCTCTCTCTATATATATATATATTCATGGTTTTACTGGCCTTGATTAAGAAGTGGAATTTTGTATTTGATTTCAGACTATATAATGAATTAAATAAATAAATAAACTGTGAAATTCGCAACCAAAAGAATTTTATTAAATTTATACTATTTTATGATTTTATAGATTCAAAATTTAGTATTACCTTTCGCAACATAAATTATAATGAGTATTTCGTATATAAAAAAAATCAAATCGGTTACAATCCAACAAAATATACATAGATTTTTTCGCAAATAAATGTATAAAATAAAATTTATGTATAACACATTTAAAAAAAAGTTTTCAATTATTTTTGGGATAACCTATATATAAAGATTCTAAAACAATGTATAAAATCTTGCCATACATGCTTTAATTGAATAGAATATTGAATAGAATATGATAGTCAGTTAACGTATACATTATGTATGGAATATAAAGTGAATTGCTTTAAACGAAGAAAAATATATTAATTTATTTTAGAAATTCAGAAAAAAATATTATCATTTAGGGTTTTTGTTAGAAGTAGATATCATTACAAAAATATTAAATTTAATTAAATACCTTACAGATTTTGAATGGACATAATTACGTGAATTAAACATGTTTAAGTAGAACTAGACGTCTTCATACAGACAGTAAAACCAGCCGAAATAAAAAGAAAATATGTTGAACCATGTGTAAATAACTAGATTTGTTTGTGCGGAAAGATTTCGGTCCTAATGATGTCTAACAATAGAAAGCAGATATCGTTACAAAAATATTAAATTTTATAAAAAAAAAAACCTTTCAGATTTTCAAAGAACTTAATTACGTGAATGGAACATATTTAAGCAGTACTAGATTGTCTTCATACAGACAGTAAAAAAAAATCGAAATAATGGGGAAATGTGTTGAATCATCTGTGAACCATTTTTTGTGCGGAAAATGATCAGTACTAATGATGTTTAACAATATAAAACATTGTTTCGGTTATTATTATGGTATGTAACAGTCCGTCAAATGATATATAAACTAGATCAGTTAAATTTCTATTCAATACATCATAACTGGAGTTACATAAACGGATTATGTTATTATGTAAATATGTTCTTATTCTGTAGTTGATACAGATAACCAAAATAAAATAATTCAATGGAGTAGGAGTTACAGAAATAAAAATACGTTATTTGTCTTTCTTTGAATCGTTCTTTACCTTCATTATTATGGTATGGAACAGTTCATTAAATGATATATAAACTAGAAAAGTTATTTTTTTTATTTAATACATCATAGCTGGAGTTCCATAAACGAATTATGATATTAGGTAAATATGTTGTAATTCAGCACTTGATACAGATAATCAAAATAAAATAACTCAATGGATTATGAGTTATAGAAATAAAAATACGTTATTAATATTTCTTTGAATCGACCTTTCCTTTGTAACAGCAACACACATTTGAAGTATAGACTGCGTACAACACTGCGTATATGCTAAAATCAAAATCGGGAGCATTTATTACATTTCCTGCCCCTGCTTTTTGGATTTTTTACTATTTATTATTTTTTTTAATATTTATCTCCATGTCATGCCATAAATTGTTTTTACGATTGATATCCAATTTTACAATTACAAAAAAAATAAGCTTTTAACGCAGTATACAGTTTTGTATCAGAGATTTAGAAAGACATAAACTTGATGAAACACTTACTAGTTTTTCTCAATGACAATGTCATCATGTTAGAAAATGGCATCTTAGGCACCAATTAGACGTATCTTATGAGCGTTTAGAGCTGACTAGATGGAATTAAAAATTCGTAATTGAGCGTAGCTGGTGAGCTGTGAAATTATTGTGTCTGTGAAATTATTGTGTCTAAGAACTTATCGTACAACAGTTTTAAGTAGCTGTTAAGAGAATAAAGTATTCAAAAGAAAATACTTTAAAAAGTAAGGTATAAGAAAATTAATACTGTAAACTCTGTCTAAGACGGAAATTATCGGGACCGATAACATTTTCCACTGTAGACATTATTCCGCCTTAGATAGTGTTTAAAGCATTGAAAATAATTCTGAGTGACTTTAAAAAATATTTCCACGTTAGACAGATTTCCGTCTTTCACACAGTCGGCCTTAGACACTGTTTATTATACAACTAGCTGACATGCCCGGCGTTTCCCGGGTCCGTGATAACAACCTTAAAAATACCTAAAATCAATGTTGAATGATTTTATATTTTTAAATGAAAATCTATCCAAACGAACTGAAGGACAGTCGTTATAGTTATTGCCGATTTAATGACGATTCAATTTCTGACGTTTTGATATTTTAAACTTTCAATTCTGACCAACAGTTCCTGAGGAAACATAAATAATATAAAGCCCTCCCCCAACTTTCCTCTTTTAAACTCAAAATAATATAAAGTATTGGCCAATTTATTAGTCCCATTCGAAAAAAATTTCCAAAACCTTGTTTCTAAGATGATCATTATAAAATTAAATAAAAATCGTGCACTCGTGGCATCTTAATTCACTTTTTTATTTTAACAAAATAGTAAGACTACTCTAATTTGTGACTCGTGCTATAGCCAGTATAGATCAGGACGGACACATGGCCGTTATCATTATCTTTTTTACGCGTGAAGATTTTGTTATGGTACTCTATTGTGAAATTTGGTAATTTTTGAAGTTCAGTTTTTCAAAAGCGGCATAATCATTAGATTTGTAATTTATATCATGAAAAATACAATTTTTCACCTTTCTGACGAAGTTTGTCTAACAATTTTCTGACAAATACTTTTCGAGCTATTAATTTTCTCAGCAATTTCAAATGTTTCACTTTCCGAGATTAATCTGTGGTAACGATTATCGAAAATCCCAGTAGCCAGCAACGCATAGATTTTTATTAAAGAGGATGCTCAAATTTCATAGCTATTTTTTCCTCTCAGCTGCATAATTTTATGTTCCCTTATATACATGCTTTAGTAAAGTATTTTTTTTCACGTTACAAGTTTAGTATAATAGAAATATGTCATTAGATATATAGTTCTTTTTTCTCTGTCTTTTTAAATTTCTAAACAAAAATATTGGTATTGCTTCATGTGTATCATTAATTATAATAAATTTAATTTGCGCTACAGTACTCCTGTAACGTAAAAAACACTCTTAACATGAAAAAAATACATATAATTTATATAAAAAAAATATTTTCAAATACACATAGTGTTTAATAATATTTTTTCTAATATATAATTTTACATTTAAATTTTGTAATGTAATTAAATAAATCAAATAATTTGAGAAAGGAAAAAAGTTTCAGAAGTACATTTTCTCCATTTGCAGTTTTAAATATGTATGATTTGGTGGATTTTAAATATAATAAAATATGTTGATTAGTTTATTGATTAGTTTTTTTCCTCTTTATGTGAAATTCATTCGTATTTATTTCTAAAATAAGCAATTATTTTAACTGTACCTGCTAACAAAATTAAATTGTATATAAAACCATTTTAGATCGTTATTAAATTAGTTTATTAGTAATCTTTAATAGTGGAAGCAGTTTTAAATTTCTGTTCAACTGGAAAGATAACAGTAAATTTTATGACAACTACAACGTGTGGCAAATAGAAGTGTCTCGGATAACCCCGAAGTTTAAAATTGGGTAGTTGTGCAATATAAACGGAAAAATGTATGAGAGACAATCCTCAAATTCCACAACAGCCTCAAGATAACATTATCATTACTACAAGGTTTACACAAAACCAAAACAGGTCAACATATGTTATCACCCTGTAAGCAAGGAGTGTGAAAGATGATGTGTAGTTATGCAGCTTTTAAATACAGAGGTGGCCTAAGTTTCTGAACTTTATGTGCGTATGTGCCCTTTATTATCTCTTTTTTATAGTCAAATTGGTTAAGATAACATGTCAAGAGATTAGTAATTATGAGAATTATGTAAGGATTAGGTATTCCCTGGTTTTTCGTGTTTTCCATGCGTCAAAAGAATTTTTCTGTGTCCAGACCACTTTTATTTGGATCACCAAGTACCATTTCATGTATTGTTTAAATCAAATAACGGTAAGTTTTTTTTTTAAATCACAGAATGTCTGTCAGATGGATGTTCTTTAGATAAAAATTACAACATGAAGTAGGGTATCGTCAATTGAAACCAAGTTTGCACTCCCTCCATGTATCACATACCTCTAAACAGTTCTGTAACCCCATACCTTATTATTTTTTCGTAAAAAACATGGACGGTAACATTTATTTCGTTGTTTTTGAAAAATTAATTAATATATATATTCAGTATATCCCCTTTAGTATGAACTTCCGAAGGAAGTTTCATTTTAGTAATTTTCCGTTCAATGTTTTTAAGCACTAACCGAAGTCAGCAGTAACTGGTTTAGGCATTTCAATGGTCTATAATAATCCATTGCGTTAAATAAATTGAATTCAGCTCCATACAGAAATTAGAAAGCTTACCAACTTTATGGTAACAGAAACAATGTATTCAATTGATTTTTGTAAAAATATCAAGTAAATGGCAATTTGGTAATACAAAATATTAAATTACTGAGGACGAACAAAATATACAAAGAAATGGGTGTACTTACATAATTTTACTTTAATTAAACTAATCTCTCACTTTTCTTCGCAGTAGTTGAACAATTAACAGTTTTGACACACAATTTTCTAGTTTTACAACATACTCGAAAATTTGGTGTGTTTTAACTTATTTTGATTGGTATTATGTATGAATGGTTAATTATTTTTTAACCTTTTTTTCGGTAGTAGTATGTTTTCTTTTGTTCATCTCTGGCACTGTCAATTGCTTGATCTCTCAATTACCAAAATTACACCAAAGTCTCTTTTGCAGAAATAATGTACAAAATGAGTTTAGAGTGTCACTGGGCAATTTGTGAAAACAATTGCCCGTATTATCTGATGAGTAATACACATTAGCATTAAACGATGTCCTTAACATTAATTGGAAAACGAATATGATGTGATAAACGAAGTTGTCCTCATTAATCTTAGTTACGTCTCAAAAGGAGGCGCATTAGCGAGAGTATATATTGCATAGGTTTTATTTTAAATTTCAGGAACCTGCGCTTTAAGACATTTTCTATGTTCTTCAACATATCAGTTAAAAAGTAATTGCACAGTTTTAAATGTTTTTATTACACTGTAAAAAAAATATACTACATTTGAACTTTTAACAATAAAGAAAAAAAATGCATATTTTTGAAAACATTTCCACGTAGTCAGCGAAAGAAATTAAACTCATTCTTAAAATACTTAGGAATTTTTGACGTTAATATACGCTGCAGGAAGAATCATAACAAGAGTTAAACCTCTGAAACATTTCTCTTTTCTACTTTCTGCAGCAATAAAGAAGAAAACAGAAATCCGCCGTTCTGAATTTAAGTTTGCATTAGACAATCATTACCAACCATGTTACATATTTATGCAAGCTCCAATTTCAAATTTCGAGGAGAAAAGAGGCCATTTTGGGAACAATCTTCCTCGCCAACTGTTATTTTATCATCTAGAAAGCCATTCGGGTTTCATTTTTGATGGAAGAATATTTCTTTTCGCGTTATCTATATTTTTCTCGTTAAGTTATGATTCTGGAAATAGGGATGAAAAAAAATCAGGAAGCGCGAGTGAGAAACTGCTGCGAGAATAAAAAAAATGCAAGAAAATTGTATATTCTTTTTTCTATACATGACATAATTAAAAGGAAATATATTTATTTGTGCTTTTTAAATTCAATTTACAAAAGTTATTTGTAGATACTTTCGCATTAGATTACTAAAATGTATATCATATAATATGTGTTAATTTAGAATGTCAGTTTAATGCATTTAAAAAACTTTAAATATTTATTAAACACAAAACACATCTAATGAAAAAATATGTACATTGTCTAACTGAATTATGCGTTAAATAAATAGTATATCAAAAACTGAAATAAACCCGCATGATTTTCCAAATAGTCTGCGAGCCAGCATCGTCTTTTATTTAAAATGTTATACAAGTTGATTTTCTAATATGTAATTGATCTCATTTAACGAATCATATAATAAGCCGAAACTTGTCGCTACAGTGTTGGATGGGGCTTGGGGGTAATAACAGTCAAGGGAAACAGAATGGCAATATGATTACGGAAAATGGAGAATATTACCGCAACTACTGGTGATATTTCATAATCGGGTTGCTATTTCCGATTAAGGACTTCGACACACTCCTTTGACAGTGTGTCGAGGTCCTCGAGACAGTATCGAACACTGTCGCGATAGATCTTTGCTAAATTCGTGGATAATAAGAAAGACCGAATACATATTCGAAGATAGCTTGTATAAAATGTTTAAGTAAAAAATGTCAATCATTCCCGGACTAAAAAAAATATATGTTCGACCAACATCTCATAATCCAGATTTATCTTTCAGTGGTTTTTATTTTATTTTCACATTCAAAATTGATGTGCATATAAATAGATCTAATAAAGATGAATGCATGAAAACAACAATCAAGAGACATTTTGAAAAAATATATATTTTGTACTTTTTCTGCGATATACAATAAAATTTAAAAAATCATTAAACGATGCGTACACACAATATTTTTATATGCGCATGGAAAATGTAACTAAATGAAACATACACATGGAAATTTACAGGAATTTTACTTAATAAATATCAATTAAGAAGAGTGTATAAAATATAATAAAATTTCTATGTTTCAGAAGCTTTTTCTTTTCATATTTTATGACAAAATTGTAAATATAGTTTTTATTAAATGTATGAAACTATTATTACTTGTGATATATTTTTACTGAGAAAAAGTAAAAAACTTTTCTCAAAAATAATGAAATCCCGATTATACAGAAGGTCGTTCCCACTTTATGGGGACGATTTTCAAAGTTAATTTCTACGCACAAATAACTTATTCTTTGCAGGAATTTGACATACTTGGATAGACGTGACTTTTGGCTATAGCTCTGGCTCGAAATTTCTATGATAATAGCATTTTCTTCTTACAGTCATGTAAGTTTCTCCTGTTACCTGTTGCAAAAACTTTCCAAAAACTTCTCAATGTACGTGAATTCTTTTTAAAAGTCCAAATGCAGAAAAGGCCGGCCATTGTTGAGGATAGGGGGGGGGGTGGAGTGCGACAAGTGATTTTACATAAATTTCATCAATCAATACACAATTAATTTCCGTTTGGGATTCTCTCTTTTCTAAATATGCGTCAGTTGATTTATGGAAAAACGGCTGGGAGACTTTGTCATATCATCAATGACTTTTTGATATAAAACTGGTATTTCTTCTTCAAAAATGAAAAAAGTATTTTTATCAAACAAAAAGTATTTTTTTTTGTGTTGTTGTTTTCATTTTTAGACTTCACCTATCGTACTGTATTAATTTTCATTCATCATATCTTTAGAAATCTGATGTTATATTTCTACCGAATGATTCAGAAAAATCAGCTAAGTTTATTTAAGATTCTCTAAAATATTTCCTTTTGATACGTCATTAATCATTTTTCATAATTTATTCATTAAAACAGGAAAATAAATTTGACAAATATCATATATGTATAAATGTCGTATAGTTTATATTTTAAAATATATTATTGAAAATACATCTTATAAAATTTCTGTTAACTATGTCAAATAAGATTTACAGTAGACAGCTTATTCTATAGTAGAGAGCCAAATTTTAATTTACGAAAAGACTTATCTGAATTTCTATGAATCTCTATTTACCACTCTATTTACCACTCTCTATTACCAACATAGTTGAAAAGTTTTTATCAATTCGGTTTGTCTGGTCGGTTTGTCGGTTTGTATCTGTCTGTCTGTTTGGCTGGCTGGCTGTCCGCGATCAAACGCGATATAGTCAGATTATGATGCAATTTATATAGGTTATTGAGGTTTGCAGTGACATGTTCGGTATTGTAAATGATGTATGTAACACTTATAGTTCGGTTACAGAGGCACTCAAAAGAATGCCGTTACATTATGGTATATGGGAAAAAGTCTTTGCAGTGTATTTTAATGGTGATACACTATTTGAAATATATTGAAATTGATATACATCACTGAAGTGCACTACAAAATGCTTACCATCAAATATGGTACGAGTAGCATTTATAATTAGTTTGCAGGGAAATTCAAAATATTTCCATTATATTATTCACTGTGACTAAAAATCGTTTGCAGTGCATTTTAATCATGTTACACTATTACAAACATAATGAAATTGATATCAATTTCTGAGGTGAAGTAAAATATTTTTTCTTTGTAGAATACGGAGTGTAAATTATTTATCATTCATTTACAGGGCCACACAAAATTATTCCGTTATCTAATAACCTACGGAGAAAAATTATGCAGCATGTTTGAATTATACTTCACTATTTCAAATATAATGAAATTTATATATGTTACTGATGTTTATATACTACAAGTTACCTGTTGTATAATATGACGTGCATAGTATTTATTGTTCATTTAAAGGTACACACAAAAGATTTCGGTTGTAGTACTGTATCCAAAATATTGTCTATAAGTGATAATTTCTGGACTTGCGTTTTCAGTTAGATATGCGTTTAACTAAACGTTTGAATACTGTGTGGTATGTTTAAATTTCGTTATAGATCATATACAGGGCTACACAAAGCAATTATCAATATTTACTCTGTATCGCTTAAATGCTTTTATTAATGAAGTTATGCATTCTGGACATGCACTATATTTAGCATAGTAACAGATGTTTGTTGAATATAAAAAAAAATCATATACAAGGCCACGCAAAGAACTGGATACATGCCCGCCTATGTATGATAATTTCTGGAAGCAAAATTTCAGAATTGGCAGCGTGTTTCTGCCTGAATTATACTTTAGCTTAATATGTGTCGTGTGTAAATATCTTCAGGTAATATACCGGACTGTACAAAATAATTCAAATATGGTTCCATTCGTTGGCAGAAATTTCTGAACATGAATTTTTAATTGTGTTATGTGTTTTCATGATAAACTAGATAGTAGCATATTATATAGAGTCTAAATAAATCTATAGATTATATACTGGGCTGCAAAAAAGGATTGGAGTCATTTTCTGGGTATTTCTGTATTTTCTGAAATCTTGCTTTCAAATGGGTTTCGAGTTTACTAAAATGTTTACTTAGGTACCTTTTTTATCTTATTAAACACCGAAGGTTTTAAAAAGTAATTTGGAAGTGTTGGAAAGTGTTACATAATCTATGCTTCATGCTTGATTTTTCTTTCTTATCTCACGATTTAAACAAAGATTATTTTTCTTTATTAAATAAAATGAGTAGGATTAAAAGCTAAAAAATGTTTGAAACAATAACAAAATAACTGAAATTGCAGAGAAAAATACAGATTCTTACGTGCGATCGATGCGTTAAAACGTCAAACCAAAATAATGATATTTTTTCTTATAATAAAAATTTAAATAGTTCTTTATGGTATGTGGTGTTTATAGCGTTGGGACTATTACAAATGCGAATAGTTTAAATGTCAAATACAGCAGTGACAATATAACTATTCATTGGGGGCCACCGTAATACTCACCCATTATGGATATGCATAACATAAAATATGAAAATAAAACATGTGTAAACTATTTATAAAAAGCATTGCGATTCCAAAAAAAAAAATAGTTCCGGATAATTAAGGTTACTGAAATTCAATAGGCTTCGTCGCACTATTACATTATAAGTACATACCAAATCTCACGCCTCTATCTCAATTTGTTCGGCAGATAGAGCGTTTAAAATCATGGCTTGATGACGTCATAAACATTAAATACTCTATAACTGAATCCTTATAACTCCATAACCATACTTATAACTCTAAAAATGATAGTAAAATTATACCTGAGTTCGATTAAGGGGACAGTGGACATTTAAATTCAAGAAATGTGACTGAAAAATTGATTTTTGGTATTTGAAGAATTATGAAATTAGATGCTCAAATTTATCTGATGCAAAAATAATTTTTTCAATTCTGAGGCTTCTTTGCACAGATATGATCTTTTATTTTTGTTAAACCTCCACATATTTATATAGTTATTTTTAAATTAAAATGCTGTTTTATCAAAAAAGAAAATTTTGCACATTTCTAACTTTTGAAACGTTCCATGCGCATTCCTAATTATCAGATTCTTTTGAAATTTATTCTGTATATCCTCTATATATTAATGAATAAATGTCAGCAGAAAAAAAGTATATCAGGAGTATACTAATGTCAAAATATGTGCGCATATGAAAACAATAGCTACTGTTTTTGTGTTTGAAAACAAAACAAGGTATAATTATGAAAATATATTTTTTCTGATTATACATTCAGCGAACATTGAGAATTCATGCCAACTTCCATTCTAATATATAAAAAGTACCTCATAAAGAAATATTGTCTTTTTTATGCAAAAGAAATGCGCATGCGGCATTTTAAAATACAATAATTTTTCGTTAATTTTAAATAAAAAAATTGAATAATTTAAAACCTTTTTATTATTTTAACACCAAATTTTGAATATGACTATTTGAGTTTGTTATTAACTAGTCGGCCAATTTTCAAATGAATCCATTCAAAATTCTAGGATTTGGTTTTTAATGTCCACTGTCCTCTTAAACGAGTGAGGATGGATAGAGGAGTATTGTCAACTTCTGGAATGTGGGTTGCCATACTTTGGACAAAAATTGTGCATACGCATTGAGTGTCTTTCGTCATTGTTATGTACAAAGGTATTCTACCTATTCGATAACTTTCCAGAAGAATCACCATCTACGAGAGATTATTGGAACTATTTTTTTATTTGCTTAAATAAAATTTCAGATCATAAGAAACATTTATGTCCAAACCGCACTATCGTACGCCAATTGCTTGATATTTGATTGAATTTTAAAATGTGTCAAGGAATTTTTGGACATCCTGCATTATATTTTATTAAATCATATTAAATTTTGTAATTTCTTCGGAACAGTTTTCCCCTTTTTTACAGTGTTACTGCAATAATTGTATTTATAATACAGCCAGTGTACTGTGTGTATTCATTAGTCCGCCACTTTGGCGCATCCGAAGTGAATCCTGTCTAGTTAGTTTTAGATAATGGACGCTCTACTGTATTATTTATTAAAATTTCGTAATAAATGTTTGATATTAACTCCCAATTTGTAAGTTAAAAAATGCATTCTTTTGAATCAGTAGTTCTAAGATCGTTGAAAAATATGATTGACGCAATAGACAAAAAATATATTTGTCTAAAAAATCTCTTGTCTTGTTTTATTTATTTTCATTCACGACATCATAAAAAAATTCGATGATATATCTCTATCAACAATTTCAGAAAAATCAGCTAAAATTATTTAAGATACGCTAGAGTGTTTCCTTAAACTTCCTTCCTTTAAACATCCCAAAATGTCATAAATCATTTTGTATGAGATACACTTACTCAAGTACGAAAGTAGTTTTCACAATTGTCATTTATGGTTTAATGTTGTGTAATGTATGTGGTTAAGGAATGTATTCGAAATACTTTATAATTTTTACTTCATCTATGTAAATTTTTCATTATTATTATATTTTTTTATATTTTGTATTAAAAAAAACTGTTATTTTACCACATTTTGTTAACTGAAAAAATATCAATTAATTGCTTCACTAGTATTTGTATATGGAAACAAAATTGAATTGACCTATGACATATACTTATTACACAATTATTACTTATAAATTAATGTTATATAATAGTATATACTTTTAAGCATTTTATTATAAAGTCGTTTTAATTATTACTACATTTATATGAAATAATCAATAGTATTTTAAAAAAATATCTTTAAATATATTCTTCAACCACATTTTGTTGAGGAAAAAAATAAAATTCATTGGTTCACTAATTTGTGTTACATAGAAACAAAAATGAAGTCAGGTAAATGCAAAAAATATATACTCATTACATATCTTCTACCTTATGGCATTATTATTCACGAAAGGCATCTTAGAGAATGAGATGATATATTTCTACCGAATAAAGGGGAAACATTGGCTAAGTTAAATTCCATAACTTATTTAAATAATTTAAAATTTATTTTAGAAACCATACAAAAAAAATCAGTAAATTGAGAGAGAGTTTCCTTTTTAAATTGCATTTGAAAGTACTTTGTTTTCCTATTCTACGGTGTAAAATTTAAATTTTTAAATGTTTAGAAGTAATTAAATTGTCAAAGAAAGTGAACTTGATTGCTTAGATAGTTACAACCGTCGATATGACGTTAGCTTTACGAAGGACAAGCTTTACTAACGGACAAGTTTTTATTTTGTAATATACACATGTGAAGAAATTAAGAGATAATAAACTAGTCGTTGGGGGCCACCGTAATACTTACCCATCATTGATATGCATAATGTAAAATATTAAAATTAAAATGTGCAAACTACTTATAAAATGCATTGCAATTCAAATAAAATCGTGGCTTGATGACGTCATAAACTTTAAAGGCTCGATTACTGAATTGCTTGAAATAAACCTCCTTATAACTCCAAAATAATAATCCTATTAACTAGCGGTTTATTGCATCTGATTAAGCGTCAAATTTCCAATTAAAATATATCTTTGAAGTGAAATTTGGATGAAATACAGGGTCATGAAAAATCGAAGAGTGTGGTAAATAGGATTCAAAATATCTCGGCAACTCATTATCCGATCGACTTCATGCTTTATGCAAAATTTATGTTTTTTTATTGTCTTTTATATTCATTTCTTAAAATAAACAATTTCGAAAATTTTGATATACCTTTTATCAGAACGAACATTTCGAGAGTCCGAAAAAAATAGTTCCGTTTAATCGAGGTTATTGAAATTAAATAGGCTTCTTTCCATTATTACATACTAAGTACATACCAAATTGCAAGTCTCTATCTCAATTTTTTCGGGAGATAGAGCGTTTACAGAGACACAGGCGGACGGTAATTTTTTTTTTTCTAAAAATATGTTTTTCGGAATCTCCAGTGTCTGAAACGTGCAAATCCGTCAAATTTTTTTTTTCGATTTTCAAAACGATTACAAGACTTACCCTATACCACGTATGATGGGTAAGTAAAAATACATTATCGATCATTAATTTTTCACAAAGTCTTTATATACATCTATCACAGTTTGGATCCAAAGAAGTATGTAAAGTAGATGCAATATAGAAATAAAAATTAATGTCGTTAACATAGATACAACTAAGTACATAATTTGCATAAATACAACAACAAAGAAAAAATATGTACTGTAAAAGTAATGAACCAAAGTGAAAAAATTTTTAGACATCACCAGCAATTTAACTGCTTAAATATTTCAAAGATTCAAAACTTTTCATATGATTCCTACATATTGCTTCATAAATCATCAAATAATATTTCTATAAAACACAATGTAAACACATTGATAATTTACGTTACTATCGAGGTGCAATAAATCAAATCACAGTTTTAAAACATTAAAACTATTAGATGTTAAAATCCATGAGCTTTCGGCTAAACATTAGCCTTCCTCAGATGAAAAACAAACAGTCGAGAAGCCTTCTCGACTGTTTGTTTTTCATCTGAGGAAGGCTAATGTTTAGCCGAAAGCTCATGGATTTTAACATCTAATAGTTTAATGTTTTAAAACTGTGATTTGGTTTATTGCACCTCGATAGTAACGTAAATTATTAATGTGTTTACATTATGTTTTATAAAATTTGCTAAGGTGAATTTGATGTTCGTATTATATGGATTTTTCTAAATATTTTTATTAATATTTCTATAACTGAAGAAAAAACACACAAAATTTTACATAATACGGAAATTCAAATATATTAAAATGTAAATACATATTCTAACAAAATAAAGGAAAAAGAGAATTAAAGAGCCCATTTGATTATTTTAGTTCTTGAGTAAATAAGCATTTTGTTTTAAGACTGAATTAATTAAATAAATAATATAAATTTTCGGCTTATCGAATCAAGAGATTTCAGAGATTCAATAACGTAAAATTTTCTATAAAATTTTAGTGGTTGGAAAAAAGCGTAAGTTGGTAGCTAAGATATTATTATTATTCAAATTCATACTATCTTGCTTGTATTCAGACTGATAAACATAAAAAAAAAAAATTATATATTTATATACAGTAGCACCACTTTTTAAAAAAAGACGCTAAATCCAGAAAAGGAGTTCGTTATAAACAAATCGTTACTTGTATTTGTCTTTTAAAATACTTTAATCAACATCAAGTCAAATTTTAAACTCATAAGCATTAAATATATAAATAAGTAATTGTTACGCAAATGTTATAAATTATATTGAATTGTTTATTTATATTATTCATTAAAAATATCAAGAAAAAAAGAATAAACTAACATTACCATCCAGAAAAATACTGTATTTTGAATTTAAGAATATAATTTTAGATTTAAAATCAATGACTTTTTTGGGACAAATTATCATATTTATGATAGCAGAGTAATTTTCCATTTTTTTAATAAGCTTTTTTTTTGCATATATCTCGAATGTCGAAACTATTCTAAAATACCTCCAGGCGTATTTTCTTCAAATTATAATCAATGATAGATTGTTTCAAATTATTTTAATAGTTCATCATATAAAGAGTTACTGATTTCAACATCTTGTTAGTTTACTTACTTATAATCTTCATCTTCATCGGCGTCTATGGCTGTATTGCTGCAAACTGTAAAGATCGAACTGTCTCGATCAAATGTACAGAATGAAACAAAGATTTTACATTTTACGAGGTTGAGAAATAAGTGCTAAGTAAAATAACTTCAAGTTCTTTGAGCGTCATAATATGTAAAAAAGAAAGAATAAGTTTGAAATGTTTATAATTATTTTCAGAAATATTAAGAAAGAAAAACCAACCACACTAAAGTTTGTTAAATAGAGAAAGCACTAGTAATTTCGAGGGTATTTTACAAGAAAGTCCGTAAAACATTTTTGGTTCCAAGGACAAGTTCGTATTATAAAATTTCGTTAAATAGTGGCTCGAATGCATTTAGTCAGATTTGGAAATATCTAATTTCAGCATTGATAACATAATTTGATATTACGTCTACAAACACATTTTCACGTATGTATTTGGATTAATATTCATTTTCTAAGGTGCTTAAATAGTATGTACTATTTTAATTAAAAAAAATTGTGTTTTATATTTCCTTTTTTCAAGTTTTCTAGTTAATTTAAAGAAATATAAAAACACTGCTTTTAAAATATAATGAATAGATTAGTTATCACAAAATTTTGCTTATTTTATACACGCGTTTCCAAAGATGTTTTCATATTCATATATTTCCAAGAAACTACAAATATTCTGTAAGAAAAAGTCCCCTCTCCTCTCCTTCAAATACTAAATTAATTATATTTTTCTCTATTATATTTATTTATCTGAAATATAACTTTAAAAAATACTTTAATAATTTTGTTCCATCTGTATTAAAGATTTATTTTCCTATACTCACAATTAATCAACCGTGAACACATATATGACACATATATAATTACAAATTTATAGTATCACTTACATTAATATATATGTATATATATAATGTTTTATTAATTTTATTTTTACACTCTTTCCTTTTCCTCCTTTAAAATATTTTTCTATTATTGTTGATTATTTGTATATCAGCAATATTACTTTTTGTATAAAACTTGCAATATACTAAAATACTCTATACTAAAATAATCATGCTGAAGTAGTTACAGACATCTTATGTATAAAACACAACGTCGTTATAATCTTTAGTATCTGAATTAATTTAATGAACTATAACTAATAAAATCCATAGTTTTTACAGTTATTCCACTGAAATTGACTTTATAAAATTGACTTAAATATTTTTACAAATATTTTATTAAGCATTAATTTATTTTTAATTATTTATTATTAACTAATATTATATATTAGTTACATATTCTATATATTGAGTAACAAATATAACACTTTTTGTACATTAATTGAAAAATTTACCTATAAAAAAAACACAAAATTAATATTTATGAATCTATATTTATCTTCTTTAATATAAATTTCTTTACTAAAAACATATATCTCTGATATCTCTATCTAATATCTCTGATCTGCATCACTTTATCTAATTTATATCAGTTTTTATACAGCTATTTTAGTAGATTCAGATTTATTTTTTATGTAATATAAATTTATAAAACTATATGAAATTTATCTGTTGGTTAAACAGTTCTACTATGTATCTCGGATAATAGAACATAATAAAACTTATAATAAATTCCTCCAAACAGTTTTACAAAAATTTTTAGAACGATCTTTCTTGATTCTAGCCATGTTTCTAATGTTTTTAGATAAGATACTCAATCCAGTAAACTCGTTAGGATTCTGTTTAACCAACTATTTTAAACCATCCATTTTATCTATTTTACAGAAGACTGATTTTAAACTCTCAGTTTAAAAGGGGTACGTACGTGATTTTTTTGGGAAACTTGTGAAAAGAATTTCAAATTGTTTTATTTTCTTTTACTATATAATATATATACAGTAATCCCTTAACATTCGCGAGGGTTACGTTCTAGGAAATCCTCGCGAATGTTGAGTCTACCTCTCTGCACTAAAAAAGGAGTAACGTTCTATTAAATTCTAATTAGAGAGTGGCACAGTAATTCAAGAAAACAAAAGGATATCTGTATTAACAGTACGTTATGCGTAATATATATGTTTGAATGTACACACATATAACTGTTTTTTTTATATATAATTTCGACTCTCTCTCTATTCGCAAAGAGATGATAATGTATGCAGCTTTAGCTCCATACAACAGCTTGAGCTCAATCTCTACGAGAACTTGTCCAAGCACATTTTAAATTAATAGATTAAAGATGCCACTTACCACTTGTAATATACCCATTGCAATGAGTATTCTTCTGCTGTTATTATTTTATTTTCCTACAACACTTGCTCCTTTTTCACTAGACAAGTGAAAATTGATTTGTAAATACATACTGAGAAAACGCAGGGGAAACAATCTTTAACCACTGTAAATTCTGAAACAGCAGAGATATAATTTTTAAAAAATCGCGAATAATCAAGTCAGAGTTTCGCGAATGTTAAGTTTTCCGCATTTTCAAGTTCGCGAATAATCAAAACTCGCGAATGTTAAAACCGCGAATGTTAAGGGATTACTGTATATATATTATGCAATAATTATTGAAATTGAAGGATATATTATTAATTTGATATAGTTATGGTGTGCGCTCATCACCCTGCACCGTGTATTGCACAGCCTATCAAATTCATCTAAAACGAACAAAACCAATTTTTTCATGGTCGATATGTGGGCAGGAGAGGGGGGCATGAACCTATTTTTAACGAAATTGAACGAAGTTGGTAAAATATGAGCATTTTGAAATAAAAAGTGTCATTTTTTCACCCTCTTTCTCTAACTTCAACGTGGCTTAAAATGTATGTATTTTTAATTATTTTACATATGAAAAGCGTATGGCCCCATAAAATAAATAATATTTAATTTTGAAAATGAAAAAAAGGACATTGGTTAATCCATTTAAAGGCTATTTTACACGACACGTTTAAAAATGTCATATATGCAACTGAAATATCTTCATCCATTTTAATAAAAACATTTTGGCATAATAAAAACTATTAATAATATGGGGATAAACTCATTTTTATGTTACTGTATTTTTTCTATGAAAACCAAAACACTGAAGTTGACCTACTTTTTGGGCCGATGTCGGCTACCCCCCCCCTCCTTAAACTAACAACACAGTCAGTCGACATGACGTCAGCATGCCGGTCACAAAAATGTTATTTTTTAATTCTTCACTTCGGAATTGATTTGATTGTCATTAAATTAATGAATATGAGGTTGCTAGGAATGATTTTTTAGATACTTCGACATCACTTTTGTTTATGGTACTTGAAGCAAGGCCGTAGATATAGGGGCACCAGGGGGGTGTCAGCCCCAACTAAAAATATTTGAGTCCTCCCTAGGAAATATTCCAAGGTCACCAAATGAAACTCTGTTCAAAAATCGAACTTAGTTTTGGGGCACTTTTACAGTTTTGACCAAATACCGCATTGTAGTATTTGTATAAACATAGCAAATAAGTGTTTTAAATTAGTTTAAATAAGTGTCTTAAAAACAATAGTAATTTTAAAATGCAAAATACATCTTTGATTTTGTTAATATTTTTTTATCATATAAAAATACAACTTTAGAATCCTTAAGCACAGGAATATTCAGAAAAAAAAATTGAAGGTTGCAACTCATTACGCAACAGGTGAACTGTAAGCGTTTTATTTACTTGTTGACATCATCACTTATTATTTCGCCAGTATATTTATACATTACTTATACACTGGATTTTTTTATTCTGTAGCCTTTTCCTTTATTAGTATAAAATAAAGTTATTATCAACAAATTAATATGAAACATAGTTCCTACAATGTGAATATGCACTAATTTATCTTTCTATACAATTCTTTGATGATATATATCTGTGTGGGTGTTTGTTTGTTTGTGCGTGTATGTGTCAAAGAGAGAGAAAAAATATTAGCTTGCCCTACATTTTCTTGAGCACCCCAAATTATTCACTTCTAGATACAGCCCTGACATGAAGATAATCGCTATATATATATATATATATATGTTATATAAAAATTTATTTCCTTCGTGTCCTTCCATTTTATTCGCATTAATATTTTAAAATTAATCTAACTTCTGTCATAGTCAGTATTTCCTTAATTCTTAATAATATCTATTCCTATTTAAAGTCTTTTTAAAAGTAAATATCCGTATATTAATAATTATTTTATTCCAAATCTTAATCTAAAATTTTAAGTTCATTCATCGCTTTTATCAGCTCCCCAATCTATAAAATTCCGAGACGCGTTCTCATTTCGAATGTTTTTTTAAAAGCCATTTTCTTTTTATTATTATTATTATGCTAAATTTTTCGCGCGCTGAGGTAGTTACACTCCAAAATTAATCCGCTACCAGGTTCGGAATTCTTTACCGTCTTAGCTCCTCCTTCGCACCTCATTTGCTGGGCTGGAGCTAGCCTCTTACTCATTGGTTTGTACGCTCATGACGTAAATTACTGTATGTCTCCGCTGAAGGAACAAAACCAGGTCGCATCGGTCGGAGCACTAGATTTTTGACGTTTTCGGAAGCATAAACAAATATGTGTAGGGTGTTTTTATGTCCGTAGAATATTCAACTGGCCCAATAACATCTTAATTCAATGAAGTGAAGCAACGTTAGCCCGAGGGCTATAAGTTTTAGACCTTTGGGAATTGTTTCTGTGTTGTTCGTCTTCTAATAAAATTATTTGTCTGGAAATTGGCTGGATTTATTGGAAAACTTTGGTGGACTCATTTCATTGCCTTCTACTTCGCCATACTCGCTAATATCGACTGCAACTTGCTATATCGTTGAAGGACTGCCATCTTTTCATCGAATTCGTAATATATATATATATATATGTATATATATATATATATATATATATGTATATATATATATATATATATATATATATATATATATATATATATATATATATATATATATATATATATATATATATTGGTTGTGTTCATGTGTGGTTCATGTGGTGCACAGGTATCTGTTTTAATCCAAATGGATTATGTACTTTTTGACTCTATTTCAAGTTTTATCTGTATATTATAGGTATGGTTTCTTTCCTTTTTAATATTGTATTTATTTATTATTTTTTCACAGGTTTGATTCATTGTTTATGAGTGGTAGTCCCAAAATCATATTCTTTAGCAATGTTATGGCTAATATGATGATGAAATCACTCATTTTATTTGTGGTATTTAGGCATTTGAGACTTGATAATTCTGTCTAAATTCCTAGAATTGCATTTCATTCATTCAATTTCATTTATTCAATTTTTAATTTAATTTCTTCTTTTAAATAAGTTTTTGGTCTCTATATTCAGTGTGTTGTGGAATACTTTCATTATCAACTAATTATTACATACTTAATCATTATTTCATAGTTTAAGTTGGTGTTATGGTAATGTTTCATTTTTGGTTATATATATATATATATGTATTTTGGTCAGGATGCATTAACACTTTAAAAACAATTTTCTTATAAGCATCTAAAAGTAATGAATTGAAGCAAAAACTGTGGCATGGAGAGAACGGAGATTGGAAATAAAACAGGAAAGGAAGATCATCAAATAGTCACAAGGAATTATATCTAAAATATGTTTAAAAATTAAACATTCGTTCTTATTTGCAAATGGAATAATACGGGTTTTTTTTCAAAAGACATGTCACATTATTGGCATAATGAGATTTCTACATATAATGAAATTGCATTACTGTGTTTATCATGTGTGAAAATATAATTTTACAATAAGCTTGCGTTCGAAATGCGGGTTTTTAAATACCTACTATTAGCTCACACTCAAATTCCTCCCATTGTTTTCATAAATGAAATGAAAGATTTATCTCAAATTAGTGATGCTACAGAAATAAAATACCGCAACGATGATTATAAAATAATGTTCAATAAAGAAAACGTGGGACATTAATGCTGCACGGGTTTATTTTATATATTTATGATTAAAAAGTAGGAATAGACTTTAAAAAAATTTATATTACTTGTTTCATATTATTTAACGTAGTCAAGTAACAAGAACCAAACTTTGTAGTTGAAATTTGGGAATTCGTTTCACAAACTTAAATTTATGTCATTCTGAAAAGTACTTCAGATGTATATTTTTATTATTTTATTAAAATACACAATTACACAACACAAACATAATCTAAGAATTTTATACATCCCAAAATAATAATAATTATCAGTCACTGAGACCAATTACATTATACGATCCATACACCTTTTCCTGTCAAATAGCATGATATACATGAATAGAGCACTACATTCCACACTTCTAGTTGTATTTAAGCAAGTTCCAACTAGAACAACACTGAATTAAACACTCACAATTTTTTGTATGGAGTATGTTTGTATGGAGTTTTTTGTATGGCTCTATGGAGTATTTTTAAGACAAAATAAATTTCTTTTCAACGTATTACAAAAGATACTTTTAAAAATTTGGAATATTTGGCTAGGTCAATGGATTATTATTTTTGACATTGTGCTGCAATACATGTTGGTTACAACTCCTCGACATATACAATAATTTAATCAATGACAACATATCCCAACAACCAAAGAATTAAAGTTTCGGAAGTAGGAGTTATTTAGTATACTAACACATCATAGGTAGACGTAAACAATTTTGAAACAGTCAATTTATTACTTTAGGTACTTTTTATTTGACATGTTTTTATGAGTACATTTAAGATTTTTTGAGTAATAAATATTATTGGGATTGAGCCATAGGGTAGTACGACCCCATAGTGTGTACGACTCCATTTTTTGACTATTTCCATGAAATTGTACATTTGCATTTAATGGATCATTATTTTTCTGTAGTTCTGGATAATCATTGTGGAATTAGTAACTTTAAAGGTCGATGTTTTGCTATCGAAATAAGTTTTTTTTCTTTTGAAAATCATAATATGTAAATTGAAAAAAAAAACCTGTTTTTTTTATTCCTTTGCATTGTTTACTGCAAAAAAGTTTATGAAGGCATTTTCATGATATTTCTTAACATGCCTTTAAAAGGCATACAGCATCATACAATCCAAATAAAACAATGCAAATTTGGCAAATAAAAATCAAAGACATGTGTCGTATACAACATCCCACGACCGAAATTGTGTTAATTGGTCACCTTCGTTATTACTAGATATTAATCTATGAATGATTTATCAATTTATATAACTAGAATATATTTACATAAGTTCTGACAAAATAAGTACAATTTTAATTATTTACAATGGCTATTATACTTCTATAGGAGGAAGATTAATATTTGAACATTATTTTCGTTAAATAATATGCGAAACTATATCACGTAATTCCGTTGCATTATATAATGAAATTGTTAGATGTCGATATTACATTCCGGGGAATAAGTTGTACAAGTGATGTGTTTCCTAAACAGTCTAGTTTTAAACCTCTGGTCGCTTATTATTATTTTTAAAATCATTTTGAACAATATGGAATCTATCAGTATCGCGTCTACTATTAATTATTTCAAATCATCATGTATTTAAAATATGTAGTAAATTTGCATTTGCATTTTGATCCTTTGACTGTGGGATTTTCAAAAAAAACTTGCTTAAAAAATTGTGAATTACATAATGTTTTCTACAAATGTCTTGCTCTTGGAAATTGCGGGATAAACGGTCAGAGGGTTAATGCTCATTTTCTTTAGTTTTGATGTGTATTACGTAGGTTAGCAGAATATACAAGTTATCCCAAATTTATCTTTACAACTTTGATCCTCCATAAACCCTAAACGAAATAAGATAGCGGAGTTCGGTTTTGTGTGCGTATAACAGCAACTCATAAAGTTTTATTTGTTTAAAAAAGAATATTTTTTGTTTCAGGTACGACCTAGTAAGATCAATATCTGGTGATAGCTGCACCACAGGGAAAAATTCCAGTGTGTGGCCTGGTTCATATAGGCAAAGTCAGATACACAAAAGTCCAAAGGAATTTCTGAACAAAATATGGACGTCTAGATCGCTACAATTTCTGTGGACATGCTCCAAAAGAATATGGCATGAGGTTGAATACCGTGTCAACGTTGTTCGTGCAACCAAAGGTTCTCCTGTAGAGTATTTCTAGTATCACACAAAATTTCGGAACATGCTCTTCATTATACAAAAAATATATTTGTGTTATCTAATTTCGTTTAAGTTTTATAATGGATCAAAGTTGTAAATATAAAATTGGGATATCCTTAAAATTCATAAAGATACAACTAAATGTAAACATATTGCTTGAAGGTGCGTAAAAACATACATAAAACATTTAAAATCACATTAAAGTCCTTTTAAAAATTCAAAACGTTTTTAACCGAACTTACTCGGTCATCATCAGTGAAAAACTAATAGTTAAGTTGAGTTATTGTCTCTTCGCATGTTCTAGCTTGCCCGGAACAAACCATTTTACTTCAAGGGTGTATAATATAAGTTGGGATGGGAAACTGAACTATTAGTTTTTCACTGATGATGACCGACTAAGTTTGGTTGAAAACGTTTTGATTTTTTAAAAGGACTTTAATGTGCTTTTAAATGTTTTCATGTATGTTTTTACGCACCTTCATGCAATATATTTACATTTAGTTGTATCTTTTTTAATTAGTAAAGAAGGTGAATTTGCACTGAAATTTAAACTTTTTATTGGGATATCCTGTATATTATTTTTAAAAATTCAGTGCACACATTTCTCCTATTAATGATTTTGTCAACTAATTGTATTTTTAGAATCATTTTTCCCAATGTCGTTAATACCTCCCGCCTCCTAAAAATTATGGTAATATTCCTATTCTTAGATTAGGGTAGAGATGATTTTCAGTAGTGTCAGTTTAACTCGGCAGTAGCCGATGTGTCGGTCTTTTTGCCACAAATGCATATTTTTCTTCTCTTTACACCCTGTCCCTTTACATATACAATGTTTAAAATTAATGTAGATGACTTCAAATAATTCTCCACTACCATAGTCAAATAATCGGACGTCTCTGATTATCTTCAGGTACATTTACAAAAGCAAAGTTAAAATTCGCAGAAAACGCTGCGAAACGATCACTAGTGTCAATTCATTTTAGGTGCGTTCGTAATTATTTAAATACGTAGCACTTATAGCTGTCGTCTGGTCCGTCCGTCGGTCCGCATATAACAGCGAAATAACTACCCAACCGAATGGTTTGATATTTAATATAATTAATCAATGCAGAATGTTATCGAGTCATTTCAAATTTTATGAAATTCGAATCAAAACTTTAAAACATAATAATAAAAATATTTATTAAGTAATTTAATTTTTTTTAAACGGGTACCTCCTTTTTATAGAAGCTTCCGAGGATTAATCGTCCAGCGACCGAGATGTATCGCCAAATTATCTGACATGTATGGCGTTATAGTCATATATGACATATATGACATTTTAAAATCTCTTTGACCAAGTTATAGTCACATTCTGCTTTCTATTAAATTATTTCATACGTTATTAATTCAATGATACCCCATGATAGGTTATGATTCTAGGTGGTTGCCATGGCGACTACGTCAGATTTATTTAATATGGAGACATATTATTTCCGTATTACTGAATTTAAAAACCAAATTTGTATACTAAAATTGTTTAATTATAGCAATCATATAACCTACCGACTGTTTTTTGGCTTGATGTTTCCAGATAAATACATTTTTAATGGAAAATGAGTCTAAATGTCTATTTCGAGTTCTGAAATTGTCAATGCTGGAATTTTCTGTAAATGTCAACAAACTATAAAATGTTAAAAACTTAAAAAATATTTATTTTATTACGGAAATTTATCATACCATAATAACAGACGATATAAGTCATTTCACTGAAATAATAACAGTACAAAAGCACCTCATTTCTCACGTTTGACGTACAATTTTCAACTTGTTCGTTTTTCCCTATACCCCAAAGCTCATAAGGAAAATGTAGAATTTAAATAACCTGCAAATTTATAACTTCATTGAAATGTAATATTCAATTAATAAATAGAAATTGTTTCTTGTTTTCAATTTTCTATATGTTGGGGCCTGCGACAAAAAGACCGAACGCGACTAATGATGTTCTAAAAAAAGGCGAGACTACTCTCGGGTAAAATACAAATACACAGTTTAACAAAAATTTAAATTTAACATTAATAAATGTAACCCAAGAAATATGAAGTTTAAATATTTAAGTACTATATGATTAAAGAAGAAAAAAAAATCATAGAAATAAAATAAAAGTAAATATACTTTTATTTTCGCGGTTATTCATTTCGTATTTACATAATCTCAAATGAAAACCCTTTATAATAAAATATTCCAAAGTTGCTTTATTGTTGAAGATTACAAAAGGAAGAAAATATTTCTTAAAATTTTCCATTAACAGGGAATTTTCAAGGTAAAAATGCTAGTATTTTTTCAATAGAATAAAGATCGTATTTTCAAATATTTTATCCTATACATTAAACTGTTTTTGCATACAAAAAAATACGTATGATGTTGCTAAAATATATTTATAAAAAATGAATATATAATAAAAATATTTAAAATGGTATGTAGAAGTAAACACTGTTTGACTGAGTATAAAGAAGAACGAAAAATCATGCATCGAGTACTGATTATGAAACACTTTCCAGCACTAAAAGAATATTATTCAGAAATTTTATTTTTTCACCCGACGAAATGAGATATTTAAATAAGTACCGTAAAACATATGCAACCATACTTTGACATCCCGGGGTATTTTTGTCACCTCGTGGACAGACGGATTTATTATTGATTTTTATATATTTATACATGTGTTTAATTCATGTGATTAATTTTCGTTTTTCTTACATGTCTTAGGCAGTAAGTGAAAAATAAGGACCTGCGAAAAGACACCAGGTGCCCGGCATTATCGCAATTACACTGTAGAGAATCTGGCAAATGCAGTGGTAGCTGTCATTAATGGCATGTGTGAAAAACTAGCTGCCACAACATTCCAAATACAACGTAGTACTCTTGTCTATAAGTGCCTTGGAAGACGCACCTAATATGGGGGCCGTCCTACAATCCTTACTAATGAAGAAGAGCAGTTGATTTTCAAGACCTTGGGAGTCGTGGCTGACAAGGGTTTTCCCTTAACCAAGCACGATATCAAGGTGGTAATTAAAAAATACCTTGATCGGAATGGAGTTTATTTAATTATCTTTTCCTTAGTAATCATTGGTTTACATTTTTAAAAAAATCATACTTTTCGCATAAAATCGTAAAATAGAATCGTTCAAATGTCGCTAGGTGGTCTAAGGGGTGAACTTTTTTTATTTTACACCGCTATCTGACGTAACTTTGTCATAAATCGCCAACTGCGAATATTTAAAATATATTTGTAGTTAGCAAATTTTTACCCATGCATCGAGCTCTGATTATGAAACACTTTCCAGCACTAAAAGAATATTATTCAGAAATTTGATTTTTACACGCGACGAAATGCGATATATAAATAAGTACCGTAAACCGGGCTACTTTGACAAACTACTTTGACATCCAGGGTAACTTTGTCACCTCGTGGGCAAACGGTTTTATTATTGTATTTTATATACTTATTCATGCGTTTTACTCATGTGATTAATTCTCGCTTTTTTTAAAGGTCTTAGGCAGTAAGTGAAAAATAAGTACCTAGGAAAAGATACCAGATACCCGGCATCACAATTACACTGAAGGGAATGCGGCAAAAGCAGTAGCAGCTGTCATAAATTGCATAGGTGAAAAACTAGCCACAGCAGCATTCCAAATACAATTAAGTACTCTTGTCAATAAGTGCCTTGGAAGACACGCCAAACCTGGGGGTCGTCCGACAATCCTTACTCATGAAGAAGAGCAGTTGATTTCCAAGAGCTTGGGAGTCGTGGCTGACAAGGGTTTTGCATTAACCCAGCACGAAGTCAAGGTGATAATTAAAAATATCTTGACCGGAAGGAAGTTCATTTAATTATCTTTGTCTCAATAATTATTGGTTTACATAAAAAAAAATCATTGGAAAATCATCTTTTTCGCAATAAATCGTAAAATAGAGTCGTTCAAATACCTCTAGGTGGTCTAAGGGGTGTACTTTTTTTTTAAATTTTACATCGATATCTGAGGTAACTTTGTCATAAATCGCCTATTGTGAGTGTTTAAAGTATATTTGTAGTTAGCATATTTGCACCCTTTTTTATTTTTTTTTACTTACAATACTTCTCGTATACACTTGAATTTGCTTTGATATTGAAGGAAATCTATAGATCGATACGCCTGTATTTTTTTGAGACCCGAATTCGAAGAATAAAAAAAGTTATGAACAAAAATATGTCTGAAACGTGGCAAGTGACGTGTAAGTGTATGGGAAGGTTATTTTCAAATTTCTCGCTCGGATTTTAATATTTCTAAATGTTTATTTATTTTTAGGTCGATCTCTAACAGTGTGCGTTTTTACTCTTTTGATTTTGATTAGAGTTTTTTATAAGCGGACATTTACAGTTTTGGAACTAGTTCTGAAAGGGAAAGTAACCTTACATGAAAATACTAGAACCAAAATCGAAAAAAGGAAAAACGCAGAATGTTTTAGATCTACCTCAGCTATCCTAAGCAAATAAAAATAATTTAAAAATATTAAATTGCGAGTGAGAAATTTCAAAATAATACTCTATACAGGGTGATTTTTTTTAAGTTGTGAAAGTAAAACACTATAACAAAAGAACCACTGATCCAAATGACCTAAAATTTCACCAGTATGCTCCCAAAGCAATGGGAATTTTTTTGGCATGGTTAAAAAAACTTAAAATTTCACCGACATAACATTAGCTTGGGCGTTTCTTCGCATAATTAGTTTAGGCTCTTAATTGCCTGGGATATAAGAGTTTGTTTAGTGGCACCATCTCTGTTTACTAATGAATATTAATTCATTGGGATATAACAATAAATATATTTTTTTTATTTGCACCACAAACAATTTTTCTACATATACCATAATGTAACGTAAAAACCTCATTAACGGTAAAACCCATTGCCATATAAAATTTAAGTGCCATTTTGCGTATATTTACGGGAGTTTGAGCACGGAGAGACGGACTGGCAGCCAAACGACCAGACGGGCAGAAAAACTGGTTCCATAAACATTTATGAACTATGTTGAAAAGTGTTAAAAATGAGCCTACAAGAGAACAGGTGAAAGTTTTATCCATACACCATATAAAATTATAAACTCAGGAAGCGTATTATTCTATTACTGTCGCTGGAATAACCTTTGAATGCTGAAATTTGATACATTAACGTGCAATAAGGGTTTTATTAAACTCTAAAGAGATTTATTAAGGCTGTCCATCAGTGAACTTCCCGATTCCCTTCGCTGATGTTAAACCTCAAGGCATAGAATGCTTTCGTATTTTTATAATATCTCCGCAGGAAATTAATATTTTTAACTTCTGTTTCCTGTGTACTATTCTTAAACGATATCTCTTTTTTTTTCTTAGTTGTTAAGATTTTTCTAAATATATACTTAATTTTATGCGAAATGTTAAAATGTTATTTAAACTAAGATAACAAATAATATTATAGAGTAAGCACATATTTTAGAAATATTTTGGTATCTAATTAATAATAATAATAATAAATAAATAATTGCTGGTTAACTGTTGGGTCTTCTGGAACCCATTCTGCGAAAATTACATCTTTGATATCTGTTTTATATTCTGTTCTTGAACTGCAAGGTCGTCCAGGGAGTTCATCATCTTTAACATTCTCACGGCTCTCGATAAATATTTTGTGTTACTCTAAAAGTAGTCCACGAGATTGCAGTCATTTACATAGACTTTAGTAAGTATTTGAAAACATTCTGTTGGTGTTTTGTGCAATAAAAAAAATCAAAGTGACACGTTGTTCAACTTTTAAACTTAGCATTTTTCAGCCCTCCTACAGAAAACCTCCATACTAAACAACGTTTACAATCAACTGAAAGTCACAGAATATTGCGGTTTCTCATGCAAGTTCAGACAGTTTCAAGGTCACTAATCAAGCAGTTAAAACCAATTGTGACTGATTTGTTTACTAGGTGAAATCACAATCTATTTATTTAATAGACATAACCGGTATTTATCGAATTTCTACGTATTTGTAGGTCGTTATGTTTTAAGGATTGTGTGTTTTTTTAAAGAAATGTTAACTGCTTAGTTAATTTTTTTTAAGTGTTTATTTTTTTAATGACAAACATTTTTAAATACGGATGTATTCGATTTCGTAAGGTGTACGTGAAAGAAAAAAAACTACGCAATATGTAACCATTGACTATGATTACGATTCCATATATAAATTTTATGTAAATCACTATGTTAAAAATATAATATCCAAATTAAATTAAGTTATAATCTCTTAATAATATAAAAAAATAAAACAGCCTAAAAAATCATTTAGAATGTTAGCTGTAATAAATTACATAGGAATATTTAAGATATTTTCAGTTAACTGTTAATAAAATATAATGGTCAAAAATTAATGTATATATACATACTTAAATCGAAATAAGAAATAATTTTAATGATTATTTTTTTAAAGTAAAGAAATTTATACATTGTAACTAACAATTTCAAATTAGGCTAACTTCAACAAGACTTATTTTTAATTTTTTTAATATTCTAGATAAAGATAGCATTTCAAAAGGCCTCTTTTATGCATACGGAATTCAGAATATTCATTACAAAATACAAAACAGCTTTGAACTCCATTTTTAGAAATCCCGAACGCTTTCACTTTCAAGGAAAAATATCTTTCCAAAAAAATGTATATATATATATATAATACTTTTCCGGAATAATTTTATTCATTTCTCTTTTGATATTAAATGGCATTCATAGATTTAAATATGCACTTCTGACCTTTTGAAAGTTTGAAAAATGCATTTTTGCATAGGTTAATATGCCAGAAATATGAATGTAGTATTTTCTTTCCTGGAAAAGTTTTAAAAAAAAAAATGTTGTATACATTTAACTATTCTCGCTAACAACAGACTATTAAAATATTTTGTTAATTCCTCGTAGTATAGATCAGGTGGTTAAGATAGATTAGGTAGCAAAGATCTACCCCACACCACCGCCATAATCAATTGGCTCGAGTCAACTATATATGCCTCGTGGATATGGACATCCATATACTATGATTTATTGAAATTAATATTCAGTTTACACAATATATATATATAGGTACGTAATATATATGCACATTGAATAAAATATAGAGAACTTGGTTAAAGAATGTAACTAAAGGTAATATAGCCATTCTTATTTGGAACAAAAATTGAACTATTTGTGATTAAGTTTGAATCAAAAGCACACGTGGTCATTAGCGTTTTCTTTTAGTTTTTGAAACAAAAATTCCCTTCCTAATTTAGAACTTTGAAAAACACATTTATCTGAAGGTAATATGACCAATGAAGGTAATTCGACTATTTTCTTATTTTTCTTAAATGCATTTTTACATAGTTTTACTTCACTTAAGTAAAACGTGAATTAAGAATTTTTTTTTTTTTTTTAAGACAACATTATTTCTATTTAAAATTAATTGAATGTAAGAAAAAATACTTTAAAAAAAAATAAACCTATTAAAATGTTACAAAACTTTAAACGGTTAAAAATAATGAAACGATATTATGGATTTTCATTTTAAAAGTGACAAAAACATATAATGGCTGTCCAAAATTCACAATCCTGACGAATAAAATGTGTTTGTCTTGCATCGTTCGTTGTGGCCATTTTTCTATGATATCAAGTGTCTGAAAGGTATTGTGGTTCTTGAACGATTCGATAATGATTTGAAAAAAGAAATCACATATTATTGAAGAGCACTAAAAAGAATAAACAGTGTGTTACATTTTTAAAATTTTGTAACTACACTATATTAAGGTACATATAATAAATCAAAATAACAACTAACGCCTTGCAAAACAAGGGAATACCTATAATCTTTTTCACAGGAAAAATTATTAAGCAAATCTCGCTCGTCAAGACTCTGTATATCAATTTTATATTCCGTTCTAAGATAGCAGAGACATTTGTTAAGAAACGTCAAACTAATGTGAAAGCCAAAACGTGACACGCATTACCCTCAGATACCTCCTTTTCAATAAACCTTAAACTAAGATTTGCAAAATATCTTTCAATTATATAATAAAATAAATGTTATAATGACCAATGATAAATGTTTATATTGTAATTTTTATGTACAAATTTATATTACACCCAAATTTCACCAGTACAAAAATATTGTAATATTCATATTAAATGGTTTGACAACCATAGTTTACGTTTATTACAACAGAACGAAAGATGACTGAGCCAGGATTCGAACCTGGATACCTTGACTTGTCGTGTCAATATTCTTGGTACGTAACCCGAACAATATCCTCTCTGGCATAATTCACTCTTATTTGTTAGACATGGCTGAGGACTTCATCGCTAATTTCATTCATCCGATCTAAAACTATAGCATTTACATAATGAAAGTGTGATATAACATGAAAACTCCTGTATACTATGTAATTAGGTCATAATGAAGATAGGAAAAGTATTTTCAATTAGGTAATTTATATTCAATGCTTGAAGTATCATAGTTGAGGTTTATTCTAATATAGAGAAAAATGTCCGGAGCAGGACTCGAACCTATGTACGTTGACTTGCAGTGCCAATGCTCAACCTACTGAGAGACTCGAATGATTTCCTAGGTGGCATAATTTGCTCAAAATCCGAAATATGAATATAGCATTTACATAATGAAAGTGTGATATAACATGGAAACACCTTCATACCATGTAATTA
Source organism: Maratus michaelseni (assembly GCA_963931845.1). Taxonomy (NCBI): domain Eukaryota; kingdom Metazoa; phylum Arthropoda; class Arachnida; order Araneae; family Salticidae; genus Maratus; species Maratus michaelseni. The sequence continues at coordinate 153,681,573 of OZ007588.1, read as the reverse complement.
GGCAGTAATGAGGCATGTAATTAGGCAATACGGCCTAAATATATATCAACTAGGTAATTCAAATTGTTGGAATATCATAGTTGAGGTTTATTCCAACAGAACGAAAATTGTCTGGACCAAGACTCAAACCTGGGCACCTTGGCTTGCCATGTCAATGCTATTCCCACTGAGCTACCCGAACGATATCCCGGATGGCATAATTCTTATTTGTTGGACACGGATGCGAACTATAGTGCGAATTTCATTCATCCGAGTTATGACTATAGCATCCATATGATGAAAGTATAAGTACTTGTATGTAAATATATATATGTGTAATATATTTTTTACATACAACTCAGGTTATACAAGGTGTTTTATAATTCGTTTCGTCTTCAATAACTAGTAAAACGAGATAGTTACATTACAGTTATATATATATAGGTACATTACAGCGTCCGCTCACAGCAAACTGAGGCGTAACCCCAATTCGAGAACGGAGAGAGATACAGGAAAACAGACAATTTCAAAGTTGTAGAGTGTTCCAGATTTAGTATGAAATGATGTCTTACATGTAAAAAAGTAACTATACATTAGAAGTTTTAAAATGTACTTTTTAATATATAATCCCTAGCTTAAATACGTAACGCATTGCAAGCAGAAATGTGGCATTAGTATATGGAGTATGTACACTTACTAATAAAACTGATACATTTAAGCATAACAAACTTTATATTAAAAACAAAATGTATGCATTATGTGTCCCGTTGGAGGACACATTTATAGCCTGCTACAACTTATCTTCAAATTAAAATAAATTTTACCTTGTATACATGACTCAATTTTACTATTAAATGTGCATCTGTCTTAATAGACCACACGCAATTACTGGCGTATTGAAGCTAGAGATTTACTATAAAGAAAATACATTTCAACGTTTCTAATAAGGTATTTTTACTTGTAAGATATAATTTCATACTAAATCGAAGATTTTGTACAACTTTGTATTTGACTTTTCCGCCAAACCTTGCACTGTTTTCAAGAGAAAAGTTTTAACTCTGCAGATTGCCCCTAGGGAACACTACAATATGTTTAATCGTGAAGCGCCAACTAGACACCCCGTTCAAGACTTTAGCTATCTCAATTCACCCGTTATTTGAGAGAAACGGAATTAAGGAAACACCATGTATATTCTTTTACGCAAATGTTATTTCTGATATTTATTTGCAATCATTGTTGTGTCGTGACTTATATTTAATAATTAAATCAATAAAAAACACCTCCTTTGATACGATGAATTTCATATTTTATAACTCCATCCACCAATATTAAAAACATTCGTTATAAATTTATTTATTTTAGCTATTCAAATTCATAATAAAATCCTTTGATCAATTAAATCTTTAAGGGAATCTAAATTATATGTTGTTGTAAATAAACATTTGGTTCGTCTTCTTTTTATATCGTAAATGAAGTTAAATTATCTAAATATGTTTTTAATTGAAATGTTTGAGTACTCATTTAATATTTAATGCGTAAGAAACACATTCAAAGGATGTATATTAATAGTATTTTGTTATATTTTCAGTCTTAAAAACAACAACATGTTTTTTAATTATCATTAAAATGACGTATTAAGTTAGACTCACTAAAGGCTATTTTATATATATATGACAGAAACAAAATTAGGAACTGTGTATGTTGGAAAGAAACCGCAAATTATATTTTGCCTTAAAATATATAAAATATTTCAAGGGTATTAGGGACCTGCAACTCATTATGTTATATTGTTACATTAAATTCTAAATAAACTACATTAAATGCAATAACGGTAATATAAAATGAGATAAATATGATGAAAAATATATTTTTGATATTATTTATTATTGTACAGTAGTTAGATTATTTAGCTTTTCAGAAAAACGTCTTGCACTTTTGTATTGTTAGATGTGGGAAATGTTACATATTTGGAATTTTCCCTATTGAGTTTCATTCATCATGCATTTTCCAATTGAATACTTAACCCTTTTATACATATAATAAAATGGTTTAACCCATTTTAGACGAAGAAAAGAAAAACAAATACAAACTGATTTTTTTCTTAGTTATTTGTTATCTGACATGTCTTTATGTGTACAATGACGATTTTGTGAATTGTAGTCAATATTAACGGAAAATGGCCACAGGTCGTGTACGACCCCAAATATGTACTTACTACTGCATTGAAATTCGGGCCACTATATTCCATCGATCTATATTTTCCTGCGCTTTTAGTTAAACAATGTCGAATTACGAACACAGGTCAATATTCTGCTATCCAACCATATCAAAATTACTTTTTGAAAATAATCCAAAAAATCATCTTATTAATCTTATTAAAACTTTTATTCGTTGCATTTCCTGTATATTAAGTACTGTGATAAAGTTTATGGAGATATTTTTTCTCATTTTTCTCAACATGCGTTTAAAGACAGACATCATCATACAATCCAAATAAAACAATTCAACAAAGAAAGAAATTGCTGTCATTGGTCGTATGCGATCTCCTTCCCTCAGCCTAAATTTGGTTAAACGTTTATCTGATATGTAAGGAACACTCTACATATCAAAATATTATTCCCGGTGGGTGCATTCGAAAAGTTACATATTTTAAAAACGTCGTCGCTGGTTAGGATGTTGCGTCCATGCCTACTCATTCAGAGACATGTCAACTAGGTCCCCCTATCATCCAAATCACTAATCCTAAGCAGAGTTGTTCGCTGCGACCAATATAACGCAGTTAGTGGGAGAATTCGTGTCATTGCGAAATGACGCAACGGGTGAACATGAAGTTTTGCTTCAAATTACGAAAAACGGCGACAGATGCTGGGAAAATATTAGTGAAAGTATACGGTGTTCAAGCAGTGCCTAAAATTGTGTATTTTTAAGTGGTTTAAAAGCTTTAGAGATGAAAAGGAATGTGTCGAGATTATAGCAAGTTGAGAGTTCTTGAACACTTTTCATATTCTCCAGATCTGGCGAATGCAGACTTCTTCTTGTTTCCAGCTTCAAAGGAACCCTGAAAGCCTACACTTTAGAGACGTTGTATAGATCCGACAACGTGTGACAACAGCATTTCGAGCGATTCCAAAAAAAGCGTTTGCTGACAGTTTCCAGCAGGTGTACAACCGAAATCAAAAGCGTGTTGTAGTTAATGGTGATTACTTTGAATGCCAGGAAAAGGTATTTCGTTTGTAACTCTTGTTTCCTTTGTTTTATGAGACCGTTCACCGAACTTTTTGAACGCACCTTGAAAGACATAGCATTTTTTTTTATATGAGTTACTTTATTTATTTTAAATGATTAAATAAATGTTACTTCGGATTTTGTACAGCTAAACTATTGACAATAAGTGGATTCGTAGTAAAGCGTGCTTATGATATTTGAACAAAATTTCATACAGGATTACACTGAAAATTAATGACATGTAACGGATTTAAATGAGTATCTTACATATCCAAAATTTAACTTTATTTTTGTAACTCCCCAAGTAATTAACATTTACATTTGAAATCTGGTGCACGAATACTTCAAACAACGCTAACAATAAAAAACACAAAATTCATTTTAAAAATGTATCTCTTTCAGTGTTTAAACTCTCTCTTAGTGTATGACTTTCCACTATATCAAACACTGATAGAGAGTAATGTCGCTCACATAAAAAATACAGCTACAATGCAAGTTAAGATTAAGTACAGAAATTTATATTAAAATATAGAATATTTTCTCTCATATTAAATATATTACAAAAAGTTTCAAGTGTTTTTTCCTGTTTAAAAAAAAACTTTATTAAACAAAATATGTTCATAAATTTATTTTAAATGTCAGAATAGTATTTAAATCTTCTGTGCATTAAAAATATATAAGCTCAGAAGAAAAAGAAGTTTCGAAATATTTCTATTTCTGGTAAATACGCATTTATTTTCAAACCATGTTATCCAGTTTGTTCAAGTGTTGCAGTCTTTAATACCTTTTTTATTCAAATTGATAGCATCACATTTATATGCAGACTGCAGTTCCTTTAAAATGAGATTTACACTTGCTCGTGTCTTGAATTATTCAGTTTTTTGTCATGATGATATCCATTCAATGTGGCTTAGAGATAAATTTTTCGAAATATATTTTTAAAAAATACATTTTTATGTTGATGTGGTAAAATATGAATGAATTTCTGACTGTGAATGAATTCCGATTACTACAACATAATATATTATTCAGTGACTATTTTGATATATTTTATTAGAATAATTTGAATTATCTAAATTAGTTTCTTTTTTTATAAATTAACTTACTATTACGAGGCCGGTGGTGTGGAAAAATATGTAAATACAACATTTCATATGTTATGAAATGAATTATTTTGCATCACTCTTCTAAGGTTTTAATTACTTTAGTTGCATATATTATCCATAGCACTAAACGTCTTTATTACAATTGATTATCCATTAAAATTATATTTGAATTTATGTGAAAACAAATTTAATTCTTATTTAAATTTATTCTGAATCGGCATAGTAATTGTATTAGATCTAAGTCTATATTTCTATTGGTTAAGGATCTCTCGATAAAATGGAAATTAAATTTCAGTAATACAGCATACGCAGGCATACGCACTGACTTCCCAGGGGTGAAATAGGTAACCAGACATATTTCTATCACTAATTTTAATAAGTGTTTTGTACTATTTAATCACTGTGATTAATTAAGACAAAAATGACATTTTAAAATTAGTGTTGAAGATTCCTTGATTTTCCCGTCGCCCCCATTAAGTCGGCATAAATGCATGAATGCTAAACAGAAAACAATAACGAAAACACACTTTAAAAAACAAACAAAACCAAAGACAAAAATGACATTTTAAAATTAGTGTTGAAGATTTCCTGATTTTCCCGTCGCCCCCATTAAGTCGGCGTAAATGCATGAATGCTAAACAGAAAACAATAACGAAAACACACTTTAAAAAACAAACAAAACCAAAGAATATTGTACCTTTATTCATACTGTTGAAATTGTTGAAACAAACTGTATTACAATTTTGAATTTTATTGTGATTTAAATATATTTAGAACTTATATGTTCCGAAAATATAGGGTAAAAAATTCTATATATTTTACATTTATAGTAGAATACTTTATTCTAAAGCAACATCCTAGTTTTGGATGTCCGCATTAATGAAGCACAACCATAACAACTAGACATTCGAATGAATTTATAAATAACGGAGTATTGTATCAATTGATATCCGAAGACATATTTTATATGAAAGCACAAGATCTATCATCAAGCTATGTAATATGCATTTATTATATTAGAGTATTTTACTAAAAAATTGTCTCTGCATATAAAATTGAATGTTTAGTGTAACTAAAAACAGTTATTAGAGCTCTTTGTAGTACTCTTAAATAAAATAACAAAATCTCATGCATGCAAAATTGGCAAATAATAATAATAAAAAATGCTTTATGTAAAATAAACTTCTGAAAATATAAATGCATTAAATTAATAAAAAAATAGCTTTAATTTTTGTATTTGTTTTCAAGAGATATAAATATAAACATTTTTGATGACTCGTCTGAAAATAATATTTAAATACATTATTGAAATATGTGAAGTAAAAAAATATTTTTTACATGCGTATTTTGCATTTGCATAATTAATATAACAGCATTAAAATAAATAAACTTTTAGTGATATAGATGTAATTTATATCTTAATGATTTTAAAATCACATTTTTTATTAAAGAATTTACGCAAAGGAAAATTTCAGTAATTATCATATCTTTTGGGAAGAATATTTGATTATAAATTATTCATTAATAAGGGAAAAAATTTTCGAATAAAAACCCACTTTTGATAAGGCTAATTTGCATAATATTTTAAAATTGTGATTATTTTTACTAGTTACTTAATCCTAATAAAAATATTAAATAGTATTTTTTTCAATTTTATATCAAAATCAAAAGCGCTAAATTAAATATTTTAAATAGTTTATATATTTAATTAAAGTATCTATACAAAATGGCTGTTCTCTTGTGATTTTCTACTTTTTACTACAATATATTTGTCGTTATTTCCCGTTGTAGAGGATAAATAACGATATCATTATACGTTATTTAACTTACAATGCGTTGCGATTTTTAGTGTACTTTTTTAACTAAATCTTTTCAAGTCTTTAAATAAAAAGTTTTGAAATATTTTATCGTAATTATTAAGCAAATGTAGCAAAAAGTGTATATTTTTAATGCTGTCTAACATTTGCGAAAAAAAGTAATGTATTTTTAATCATTATATTTTTTAATCGCATTTTCGTTTTTTTTAACTTCATATATATCTTTACAGCAACAAATACATATTTTTGAAACTGTCATCTTTGGATCGATCTAACCGAAAATTGTATTTATTTGCGTCATGTGTTTTCAAGCTAAGTGATGTTTAAATATTCATTTCGACACTGTAAAAAAGTCCTTGTGATCTGTACCAGGAGGAAAAGGTAGCTTTTATAGTCCATGTTTTAAAAATTCAACTCATTTTACAAAAACACCCGAAGCTAAATTGCTTGGAACCCGATTATAAAATATTCAATCACAGTTTTCGTTAATACTCAATTTGAATGCGAATTTCAGCATGAGAGTTACACCATAACAAATATCAGATTGTTTGAAAATGTCAGCCACTCTAGAATTTCAAACTGCCATCTCTTCCATATTTTAAAATAAAGCCAAAACAAAAAAAAAAAATCCGGAATCCTTGTATCACGATCTAAAACTTAACAGAAACATTTTTTTTTTAATTTATATTTTTTTTATAAATCTTTTTGAATTAAAAAAAAATAAATTTAATTTGCTGTCATTTTGAAACAAGATGACGCATGAAGCTGGCCAATGAACTCGGTCGAGACTTTGGTATGTTCTGTATACATGATCAATCACATTAATATCGGTTCATAAATACGAGAGTTACAGCATAACAAATATCAGATTGTTTCAAAATCTCATCCACCCTAGACTTTCAAGCTGCCATATCTCAGCCATTTTTTTAAGATATAGCAAAAACAAAAGAAAATGTTCAGAATCCTTGTATCACGTTCTAACACTTATAACAGAAACAATTTTTTCAATTTATAATTTTTTGTACATACTTTTGAATTTTAAGAAAATTGATGAAACAACATGGCGGATGAAACCTGCAACCGAACTCCGCCGAGACCTCGGTATGTCCTATGCTCTTACTCAGTCACATTAAAATCGGTTCATAAATAAGAGAGTTACAGCATGACATATGTGGTGTATATATATATATATATATATATATATATATATACATATATATATATATATCAACATTTGAACAGAGGGTTGTTTGGGGGTATGGTGGTCTTGATCGGTGAAAATATATAATTTTTTTTTAATTGCCTTCTTCCGAACGTCGGCAATAGTTAGCTTTTTGTATTGAAATCTACCTAAAAGATAAATTATTCTTAATCTAGGAAAATATAATATAACCACAAGCAGAAATATGCAATAATCTCTTCCGAGTTGCCTATGACTCCGAAATGCGTTTTTAACTTTAGAAAACTGAGAAACTATTATATTTACGATATTTAAAGAAGAATTTGAAAAAACAAAGTTTCATTTTCTGCCATTGATTTTCGGAAACGTTTCCACGTTGTTTTATATTGTATAAATCAGTTTTCTCAACCTAAAATACAGGTGTTTTGGTTGCTATCAATTCTCATTTGTGGATATAGATGCACTATTTGTTGAGCATCTTCATATTCAACAAACTTGTTTTACGGACAAACAACATAATATAACAAACAGCATTACCATTAACATTAAATTAATATTGTTTTGTTAATATTGCGTGCAAAATTCAATTACGCAGCTGAAAATGTTTAATTGAGAATTGATAGAATACTAAAAACGGATATTTCGGTTAAAGGAAACTAATTAATGCACTAAGAAAAATACTCGGAAACGTTTCCGAAAATGGATTGCAGCAAAAGAAACTTTGCTTTCATAAGTACTTCTCTAAATCTAGAAATTATATTCGTTTGTGATATTTCTAAGAATAAATATGCTATTCTGAATCGTATGTAACTCGAAAGATGTAATTGTGTATTTTCGTACGTGAATATAGTATATTTTCGTAGATTAAGAATAATTCGTCGTTTTTTACAGTGGAATAATAAAACCGTTCGTGCTTGAGATCAACCCTGTTATAAACGAAAAAATACAATGTTCTATTGAATAAAACATTATGATAAATGTTTTAAAAATTATCATTTTTATAACTATAGTTATTTTGAATAACGGTTAAACGTTAAATAAATATTATGCACATAACACTGGGTTTAAGGTATTCGTTATATATTCATTAATATTAATTTCTTCTATTAAATCTATACTGTTTATCTATACTATTATCCGCTGAAATTCCTTTCGTGCTTAATCATTCCTGACCGGAATCGAACATAATATACAAGTAAAAATATTCACTTCGAATAAAATATATTTTTTAATACATTAATGCATACGCATAATTAAAAAAAATCTGAAATAAAAATTAAGCTATTATTAAAGGACGAAAAAGCCTTTGAATTGAATTTTCCAAAGAAGAATGTTATTTCTTCTTATTAACCAAAATATGTTGCATGGATTTAAAAAAAAATAATAATTTTGAACTTTCATCATAATTGAAAAATCGCATATTGTTAATGCATGTAAAGAGAAAAAGTTTCTTTCAAGAACTTTTTCCTGTGTATTTTTGTAATAAGAAAACTGTCATGTTTCAATTATTTAAAGAAATTTGTTGTTACACGTTTTATAGGATTTCTGTTTTTGCTAATAAAAATACTCTGAAAAATATTTCTTTTTAGAATTTAAAAATAATGTTTAAAATAATAAATTTACGATTTTCAAACTGTAATATTTAAATTTATATTCAAGTATTAAGGTAGGGTTTTTAAAGGAAGAAGATGGAAAGTCAATTAAAATGTCTTTTTCATACAAGAAATATAAAAAATGAGTTTTCGAAAAGAACTCTTGAACTTTATAATTAAAAATTCCAACCAAAAATGTCTCAGGCAATTTTTTGCCTAAAAATATTTTAATTCTTTGAGAACACAATATAAAACAAAAAATCCATGAAAGAATCTTTCCTTCCTTAATTCCCTTTACATTTTATTAAGCAGAAATGTCTATTTATGTTGAATACAATGGAAGGTTAAAAGCACTCATGCTTATGATATAATTTTCTTTAAAATAAATTAACTTTACTCAAGGGGAAATATGTTTTTTTTTTTTTTTTTTTTTTTTTTTGACGAATGCATTTTGTTTTATCCTCATTAGAATTCGTTAGTCTTTAAAAGACATACCTGGAATAGTCTTGCTTAAATTACGGAAATATTATGAAGGTAACAATATTAGAAAAAGGTCAGAAGAGATTTTTTTTGTTACTCTTCAAATATATATATATACTTATTTGAGTGTGACGCAGTGTAACGATTCCTCTTACGTAATAAATAAAAATAATAATAACAATTTTGAATTTTATGTGCTTCCACAAAAGGAATTCTTTATCGTCCTATTATGCTACATTTGAATATTTTAAGTAATATCAGACGGGTATTTTTGTTTAATATATATTTTTTAAATTTGCATTTGGTCGGCTGAATCTATGTATTTTTCCTGTTATATACAAATGATGACAGAATAGGCATGCAATAAAAAAAAAATATGTATATATTTATAGGAAATTGTATTTTTGGGGTAAATTGTTTCATGAAACCATTTAAACATGATTCATATACGTTATATCACAACACAATATTAATGTTCTATCACATTTTTATAGTTATACACATTTCACAAATATATCTTGAGTAAATTTCCCTTTATCTTGAGTAATATAATTTTGTATTTATATATATTTTTAAATAAAAATTTCTGATATAATTTATTATCAAAACATAAGCAAAAACAAAAAAATATTTGCCCTTAAAAAATTGATTTATTAGAAAAGCATAAGCTATAAAATATAATATGAAAAAAATATCGTCACTGGATAAAATACTAAATTAACTAAATAGCGCCAGTTATGTTAAACGTCCAGAATGCACACCTACGCAATTTTAGGATAAAGGTAATATTTCTAAAATTTTGTCTCACACACTGTAAAAACAACGTTTTCAAAACCGAGCAAAAAATGCTCAAATCTGAGTATGTTGCATAGTCAAAATGGCTCCGAATCAAAATTACTCAAGTTTGAAACATGTGTATTGTCATTTCTGAAAACATACACACACTCAAGAAAAATAACATCATGAGCTCATACTTGAGTATGTCCATGTTTCAAAAATGCGTATAAACGGACTTGTACGTGCTCATTTTTGAGTATTTCCATGTTTCAAAAATGAGTATAAACGGACTTGTACGTGCTCATTTTTCAGTATTTCCATGTTTCAAACATGAGTTAGAACTGATTCTAACCGTTTTTTAGTAGGTTCATGTTTCAAAAATGAATATGAACTGACCTCTGTTTGCTCAGTTTGAGTATGTCCATGTTGCAATATTCTGAGTAATGCAGCACTGGTTCGTCATATTTGAAACAAAAAGTTTCATAACAAAATGAAAACGTCGATTTACTCAGATTTGAAAGTGTCATTTTTTAGTGCATATTGCCTCGTGATGAAAATATAATTGTAGCTACTGTTTTGTACAACTGCTCTTCTAGCACATATCTAAATATGAAATAATATTGAATTTTAGCAGAATAATTTCTTTGCGTAAGAAGTACGATCCGCATCTACTCGTGAAAAATGTTTTACCGCTTCCGCTGAAAGTTTAAGGTGGTACTCAAATGATCTACTGAACAACGCAAAACTTTCTGACACAATTTATGAATCATTTTTAAACACAAAGGCATAAAATTGGCAAGTCTGACTATTGAAACGATACGTAATTGAAATGAGTTTTCCATTTTTGATAAATAAATTATTTACCGAATTATAAGCGAGTCGTATCACGTGACAACACATTTTTCTTGTTTCTGGCGCTGAAGCATCGGGAATTTTGTTTAAAACGTCGACTTTGACAGCGTTTTCTGAAATATCTTCTGTCTTTAACAAAAAAAAAAAAGACAAAAAGTGTTTCGATAACAAAATTTCTAAATAACAACATCTGCCTATTTCATGAGTTTCTGAACACAAATGAATTAAATGATAACAATGTGTCTGGAAGTAGCCTCTTTGGATTTGAAAACAGCTATAAAAGTATGACAGAATGTGTCTGGCAATCCACAGTTTTAAACAATCTTTACGTAATTTAAAATATCCGATGAAGCAGTAAAAATGATGAGAGATTTTCTTTTTTATTTCAACAAAGAATAATTTTCGTAAATGGAATGTTACAAGTTAAATACTCGATTATATATTTTGCATTTCAATTTATTCAGTTTGAAATTATTACATTTAATGATATTTTTATTGAATAATTTTACAATAATAATAATAATAGAAAAAAACACATTATTATTTCATTATTGTAATCATAATTAGATCTTTATATGAATAAGTAAAACATAAACTTAATTTTATATGAAGAATTCTTTCGTAAAATATCAGTAATAAAGACGTAAAATGTATTAGACCGGGAGGCGGCAGCGCAGACAATCACCTCATCGAGTTCACTGCTGCAATTCCAGAATTAGTTAAAACTCGATTCGCATATTAAAAAGTAATCGGTCTGTCACGTCATACCTTGGTGGAAAACACCTGAAAACCCGATTGCAGCGGTTGACTCGTAGGCTTACCATTGTGTTTTCCTGCACCCAGTTCTCCATGTTTTCATACTTTTGGGTGCAGGAAAACACAATATTAAACCTACGAGTCAACCGCTAAAATCGGGTTTTCAGGTGTTTTCCACCAAGATATGACGTGGCAGACCGATTGCTTTTTAATATGCGAATCGAGTTTTCACTAATTCTGGAATTTCAGCCGTGAACTCGATGAGGTGATTGCCTGTGCTGCCGCCTCCCGGTTTATATTAAATATCGGTATTAATGTGTATTTGCATAAATTTATCTATCTTAATGTTATCGAATTATATTTATGCAAGTTGAATTAATGTTAATCGAAGAAAAAATTATTAATTTTTCTTTCTTATTATTGCATCGAATTTTTAGGTGATTCTCGTTTCATTCTATACATACTCAAACTGAAGTGAAGACGATCATTATTGAAGAAATATAAGTCAGCAGAAGAGTTTATAAGCCCTACTGTATAAGAACAGTGTTATAAGCATTAACCTTTCGCCGGGCGCACAAATTTTCATCACATGAGCGGGCGCGCGTTGTAAATTGTACAACAGGGGGAAAATATTCAATTATTGCCGCTTTATTTTAATTTTACAGATAATTTAGCATACATATATCATATATGTTATCTCGGATAACAATTTTTGAAATTATTTCGCAATACACTTAAATTTATTTTGTTAAAATATATTAAAGCAGAAGTTTAAATGTATAAAAAGCTATTTACTACTACAATAAAAAGGATAAAAATAATAATGAATTACTAAACGATAATTAAGTAATTTCGGACTTAGAGAATTAGTCATACATTTCATCTACATTATTCGCTTCACATGGTAGGCATAAGATTTGCTTTTTTTAATGCTGTTTACAGATAAATCTTACGCATTTGTTGCACTTCATTGTAGAGGAGGATTTTTTTTTCGGCCACACATAACAATTTTTGAAATTATTTCGCAATACACTTAAATTTATTTTGTTAAAATATATTAAAGCAGAAGTTTAAATGTATAAAAAGCTATTTACTACTACAATAAAAAGGATAAAAATAATAATGAATTACTAAACGATAATTAAGTAATTTCGGACTTAGAGAATTAGTCATACATTTCATCTACATTATTCGCTTCACATGGTAGGCATAAGATTTGCTTTTTTGAATGCTGTTTACAGATAAATCTTACGCATTTGTTGCACTTCATTGTAGAGGAGGATTTTTTTTTCGGCCACACATGTAACAAGAACCTCTCTTTTGTGGACAGATAAACTTATTTGAAGTTTCCTCTTCCAAATTTTCTGTTGAACGATATATATCAAGGAAAGCCGACACATCTCGAGGTAAAGACGGAATTTGAGATCCGGATATGAGATGATCTTTCATAAGGGATTTTGAAAGTGTTCTCAAAAAAGTAATTCTTCGGCTTGGCTCTTCATCAACATTATTCAGTAAAAATAATACATGTGAGTTTATCCTAGCAATGTTCATCATAGTATAAAATATGACGAGAGGCCATCTTCTTGTTATTCGAGATACAGAATAATCTGCACACATTTTATCGCAGGTGTCAACAACTCCTTTGGTGCCATTGAAATCAAGAATTAGTTCAGGTTTTCCGCTCTCTGGATCAATTTCAGCTTTATCATGAAAGCTTTATACTAATACCACTGCTTTGTTCTTTTTTGGTACATATGAAACCAGTGTTTTATTTTTCTGAAAACCAAAGATAGAAGTACCCACAACTTTATGTCTCCCTGGTAAAAATTCTAAAGGAATTTATTTTTTATTTTTCTTTACTGTACCAATGAATGTGATTTTCTTCTCTAATAAGAAATCAACTAGTGGAAAGCTTGAGTACCAGTTGTCGGTTGTAAGATTTTTATTAGAGTTTTCAATAGACGTTACTAAACGTTTGACAATGTATAATGGTCTGTTCTCTACAGTAAAAGGTCCAGGAGGCTGTTTACCGACGTAAATTTCCATACTGCTGCAGTAAAATGTTTTAGCATCACATAATGCGAATATTTGGATGCCATACTTCGTAGGTTTGCTTAGGATGTATTAAATCCAAGAGCAACGTCCTCTAAATGGATGTAACATCTCATCAATTGTTAGAAATTCGCGTGTATTATAAGATTTCAAACAATTTTGAACAAATGAATCCCAAATGGTACGGATAGCAGCTAGTTTATCTGATTTCCTTCTTTCAGATCTAGTATCTATGTCATCGAAACGAATGCAGCGAAGTAAAAGAAAAAACCGCTTATAACTCATAACTGCTCTGAGTATTTGTATTCCAGTCCCATCAGCATTCCAGAGTTGCTGAACATTTGCATGTTGGCTTTTCATTGTGCCTATAAAATAAAGCAGTCCCATCAAAGCTATAAACTTACTTCTAGACGTCTGTTTACACTCACGCTTCTGATTATACTTAGCCTCAATTCTTTCTATACATATTTATTAGTGCAATCAATTATTTCATCAATCATGTTCAGATCAATCAATTTTAGAAAAGTGTCGATTTCAGAAGCATTTCCTTTTGCATATGCAGTTGGTCCAGGCATTTTCTTTATAATATTTTTGTTCTTGATTTTGGAGGTTTTTACGATTTCCCCTTTTTTCCATTTTGTGACTTTATCTTTTCCCGTATAAAAATTTTCGTCATTAATATTTTCAGTAATCTCATCAGCTGATGCATTTATTTCAGAGTCACTACTGTGCTTTTCCTCTTCTAAATTTTCATCACTCAAATATTCGTCACATTCAGGAAATTGCAGATCTTCTTCAATATCAATATCATCACTATCAGTGTCTTCATTCAAAATTTTTGTTAAATAATCCACCATTTCTTTGTTATCTTTAAAATACCGTTTTCGTTTAGACATTATTCTAACTCACATCCCACTAAAACAACTTAGAAAAAATTTCACCGAGAAAGATTATACTGAGAGAGAATTTCACAAGCAGGTGCGCGTTGCATAAAGTACAACACCGCAGATGTTCACAGATTAAAATGACAGATGCAGCTAATTGAGCAATCTGAAATGCGAATAACTTTACGGAAGTGGGGAGGGAGATCCAATAGACGAATACAAATTGTTATTGACGCCCTCTACTGCTTGAATTTTGTTTTAAAGAAAAAAGAAAGCTGTACTTTTTACAACGGCGCGCCCGTCGGAAGGTTAATATAAGCAGTGTTGTAACATATATTACATTATTAGAAAATATTGATTTGCAAATTATATATATATAAAGCTGCTAAACAAGATTAAGCTAGACGCTACTTATTTTGACATGATTTTGCTTCCCCAGCAAATTTTTTATTATTGTCGAATTTGACTACGCAAAAATTACATTAAACTAATATACAGGGTGATCTTTTTTTAAAGTGACAGTGTTTGGAGCGCCCTGTAGCGCGATCTAATAGCCGAAATTACACCAAACTTGGTATTTAGACTAATCAAGACATGGGAAAAAGGACTCCGTGAAAAAAAATTTAGTTCCAAAAATCGCCGCTAGGGCATTTGTGGCGCTGCTGTAGCTTACAATAACGAGAATTAGCATAAAACACGGGTATCAAAGAAAAATGCAAATGCTGTGCGATGACAGCGCCAGTAATAGGGGCTATAAAAGCAAGTAGTAAACAGCTCCAACAAATAATCTCAGCTGAAGTAAACGAGCTCCAGTGGACATGCCTCTCACGTTACCGGAACGTGCGTTACTGGTGAAGCTGTATTATATGAATCAATGTAATGCATCCGCAGCTCTTCGGGAATTTCGAACCAGAAAAAAATTACGAAATGGGCCTGTATCGCTGAATGGTCTTAAGAAAATGATTAAGAAGTTCGAGGAAACGGGGTCACTGACCATTTGCGCTGGGAGAGGACGTAAACAAGTATCAGAAGATGTAATAACTGATGTGGCAACTGCAATTGTCGAAGGATCGCAGGGAACCATTGCTGGTACTAGCAGCGCCCGGGGTGTATTTCGACAATTGGACATGAATTATTCCACGGTATGGAGAGTATTGCGGCGCGTTATTGGATTTTATCCCTACAAAATCAGCCTCTTGCACGAACTGAAACCAAGTGATTATGATAAGCGAGTGACATTCGCTCTATCGTTTCTTGCCAGGGTACAAATTGATTATGCTTTCCCATGGCACATTCTGTGGGTGATGAGTGCCATTATTATCTCAATGGGTCCGTAAACACACAAGATAGCCGAATATGGGCTTCTGAGCATCCCCACACCGTGCATGAAATCCCAATAAATTCCCGAAAAGACACTGTTTGGTGTGGTTTCACAGCCGAATTCGTAATTGGGCCATTCTTTTTTGAGACCATCACTCCGACAGGACCCGAAACGTGCACCATAAATGCAGAAAGGTACCACGAAATGCTGCAAACGTTTGTTATTCAACAACTTCAGCAAAGAAACCGTCTCTAACAGATAATCTTTATGCAGGATGGTGCTCCGCCACACATTTGTAATAAGGTAAAGCACCTGTTGCGCCAAACCTTCACTGATGATAGAGTCATAAGTCGAAGTTTTCCAGTTGCATGGCCGGCTCGTTCCCCTGACCTCACGCCATGCGATTTTTGGCTCTGGGGTTATTTGAAATCTCAAGTTTATGTTGGTGGAGTATCAAATTTGTCTATTCTAAAGGACAACATAACAAAGACAGTGCGGAATATTCCTCGTGATATGTTACGTACGGCTGAGGAGAACGTTGTGTACAGAATGCATGGTGTTATTTCTGAGAACGGTGCTCACATTGAAGGTGGTCTAATTCCACACCGGGGATGTTAATGTAGTAAATAAACATTAATAATTTAACTTTACAATTGTATGTGTTAGTATTTTTCTTTTCTCACATTTTATACATTGCAAAGCGCCACAAAATGCCCTAGCGGCGATTTTGGAACTACTTTTTTTTACGGAATCCTTTTTCCCATGTCTTGATTAGTCTAAATACCAAGTATGGTGCCATTTCGGCTATTAGATCGCGCTACAGGGCGCTCCAAACACTGTCACTTTAAAAAAGATCACCCTGTATATATATATATATATATATATATATATATATATATATATATTGTCTCCTTTAATTATATTTATTATGAGAGAAATACAAGATATTCTCCACATTTGAAAATTAAAAATAAATCCACAAAAATTATAAAAATTTCCATTTTCTCTTATTTTAAAAAAAGTAAAACTATTTCTTTAAAAATATCTGTACGTAATTAAAATTAGTATCATCAAGGTATTTAGAAAATTGCGCAATACATTGGAAAATATTGTATTCACATTTCAGTTTTACTAATATAAAAGTTTTGTTCTTCAATTGAATCAAAGTAATGCAAATAAAAATGAAGTACATACCAAATTTTAAAATAACCATTATAATTTAATATTTTTTTATGAATGTATATGGAAAAAATGTATACATTGAGAGATCGCACACTACATTAAAACTTAACGCCTTTAAAAATTATTAAATATTTAAGATTAGTGGATTGTTGGAATTAAAAAAAATATATCCTAATCAAAAATCTAATTTTTTATTTTTTCGATTATTTCTTTAATTAGACTTTTCTTCCATATAATTATTCTGCATCAACGGCGTTTATTCCAGTTTGTATATTTTGAGATTCAGTGAAATTTACTATATCACATGAAATTTTAATATAAATATACGTTAAGTAAACGGTGTCACTGTTTAAAATTTTCGGTGAAAGCATTTAAACGGTTCAAAGATTTCAGATTTTTTGAAAGAATTTTAATAAACATAAATTTTAAATGTGTTATGAAGTTCCAGTTTGTCCGAGTAGTTGAAAAAAAAGATTCTTTTAGAATAAGGACCATGGTTTATTTTGATTCCAAGCATTATTTAATGTAATGCAATGCTGTTAAACTCACTGCAATTTGAAAACGCTACCATGCAATACGAGTATAAAATCAAAAGATTTTTACATTTGCTTGTCCTTTGACGTGTGAGAAAAATCAGTCGACAGAGAATGTTCTGATGTTTTAGGCAGTTTGTTTCCAAATAAATATTAAACATTGCTAATTATAAATGCGTAATAGGGCCGTTTATAATGTTGAATTTATATTCAGATGTCGGCATTTTTAAGTGTTCTTTAGTATGAGTACAAGCTGGCTTCACCCTCTAGCGGGCCCCTAATTTACATCGGGGCCTCGAATCGATATGAAACTCGAATCATACGAAACTCGAATGCAAAAAATCTAGAGCAGAACAAATCACCGGCTCGGGTTCCCGCTGCCTGCGAAACCGTACCCCGAGAATGCAGCGCACGTGCCGAAAAAGCCTTTATTTCCACTTCGAACCGAACGAAACTCCGGATCGTGTCCTCGCTGCCTGCAGCACCGTATACCGGGCGTGCTGCGTACGCTCTGGAATATCCTTTATTTCCACCTCGAACTGAACGATGCTGCGGCTCGTGTCCCAGCTGCCTCCGGCACCGAACACCGGGCGTGCTGTGCATGCGCTGGAAAATGCTTTTATTTTCACTTAGAACTGAAGGAATCTCCGGCTCGTATCCCCACTGTCTCGGGCACCGTACTGCGGCGTGCTGAGCACGCGCTCGAAAATGCATTTATTTCCACTTTTTCTATAATATTAGAACCCTGGAACCGTACAAAACTCCGGCTCGGGTTCCTGCTGCTTGCGGCACCGCCAGGGGACGCAATATGTTCTGTACAAACATGACTAAAATCTGTAAGGTTATCGAAATCAAGTCGAAAGAGCCTAACCAGTTGTAATCGGGCTTGTAGAACCTGATATAGGAAAGCGCCCCTCGAAGTAGAAAGATGAACTAAAATATCTAAGCCTGTCGAATGATCCGAACTCCGTCGTAATAGGGCCCGTAGAAGCAGAGATTCTCCTGTAGTTCCACCGTCCACAGACAGGTGGTGCAATCTGTTCTATACGAACATGACTGAAATCTGTAAGGCTATCGCAATCAAGCTGAATGAGCCAAACACCGTCGTAATCGGGTCCACAGAACCAGAGATATGAAAGATTTCCCTAGATATAGAAAATGAAACTAAAATATTTAAGGCTGTTGATATCAATTCGAATGAGCTAAACACCGTGATAATCGGGCCAGCAGAACCCGAGATACTTTGAAATGAAAATCTAAAAAATAGTTATTATTCGAAAAGTTTGCTTTATAAAACTCATAAGTTTAATGTTATAGAGCAGAGGTTCCTAAAGTGTGCTCCGCGGAGCCCTTGGGGCTCCGCCTATACTTTTCAGGGGCTCCGTGGGGTTCCAGGAAAATAAACAAAACATGAAAGAAATAAGCATATTGCAAGGGAAAATTTTTCGTAAGTAAGTAGGAATTTTTGTGTGTGTGTGTCAAAAATAAATACCTCTATCTCTGGACTGAAAAATACTATAGCATATCTTTTTAAATCATATAAAAAAATTATCAATTTTCTATATAATATTTTTGGTTTGAACTACTTTATTTTATGTTTTTACATTTAATGTGTCTTAGAAATTCATTCGATTCAAAATAAGCTAGAAGAAATAGTATTCTAAATGGAATGCATAACGTGAATCGAAAGAGCAAAGGCGTGCCAGTGCTGTTATCTCTGCTTGCCGAACAAAAGGGAGAACAGTTTTGTTCTTTGGAGTTCCGCCTATTCATATGTTTATACCTATTTAGTTTTTGCTTAGAACCAGGTTCTAAATTCCTAATGAGGTAAGTGTGTCTCACATTGTTTATTTTCTTTAGTTTCGCAATCTGTAAAATGGGGTATTTTATACTCCATTACTTGCTATATTTAGTGAGAAATGTGTTAGTTAAACTTTGATTGTTTCAGGGATAGACTTATAATTGGTTTTCGCTTTTTGTTACTATTTTAATTTCAGTGGTTTAATCTCAAATTCCATGATCTATTTCAATTTAAAATTCAAAACTGAACTTTAATTTCTTTAATCTGTTTATGTTATCTGTATATTTAAATGTTCTATGCTGTTTTTCATAGTAAACAAATTTTGTCGATTAAAACATCTTGTATCATTTAATAAACCCCTGATTAGATTCATTTAATATTTGTATACGTTGTGTATAGAGTTTTCTTTTTTCTTTTTGTAACTTAATTCCTTTAATCTGTTTATTTTATTTTTATTAATTCTTAGTTATTCAAATTTACTATGCTGTTTTACATAATTGTACTTAATTTTTAAAGCTATGTATATTCCGGAAACCGCATTTTTTTAACATATTGTATCATTTAACAACCCCTCTTTAAAATTTTGTTTTAATTGGTCTCGGCATTGCCTAAGATTCGTATGTTATGCTGCCACATTTTCCTTTCAGAAATACGTTGTAGCAATTAAAAAATGTATTTATTGGTTCTTTACCTTTGTCATCACACTAACAATCTAAACATTTGCTCAGCTCCACCCCTTGCTTAGACTTTTCGTCAATGAGTGCCCGCCCTGATATAAATTTAACTGCACCCATATATCCCGTGTTAGTAAAGTTATTCTATAGTTGCAGTTCTTTTAACAAGTGTAGTTTTTAATCATACATCTATTTTGAGGCAAAAACAATAGTTATAGTAAGTTTCTTTCAAAACTATAATTAATAGCTTAATACTTCAAATAAAACATCCAAAAACAGTGAACGATGCTACACCTAACAGTGCAGGTTATAGGTTTTGCCCCGCCCACTTACACACTAAAACGATGATCTGTTTCTAAATGTATTTTTAAAAAATGGTTCAAAAGAAGAAACTCAGAAGGAATCGTTTCCGTTGCATGTTATGTTTAGAAGTACTAGAAACGTACAGAAGAACGAAAACATAATCCATAATCGCATGATTCTATTACGGGTGGGCGGGACTAGCGAAAACGTGTTATATAATTACTCATGGGCGACTGGGCGTACGCATTTTCTTTCTTTTCGCGAGTAGCCTATTGGGATTATACAGAAGTTTCTCTTTGTAAGCGAAAACTGTACAACTTACCTTTTTTCTTTGCATGTGTGGTTTTCGCCATAAATAATAATAGTTTCACGTAAGCCCCAATGTAATGTATGAGCCAGACAGTATGAAACATACCATTTTGATATGTAATTCCGAGTTCATACTGGAAGTACCGAAAGAATATTTTTCATTGTAAAAATGGATGTTATTAACCCCTTAACAGTGCTCGAACATCGCTCGGATAAGAATAGTTTGTTTTCTTCGTTACTAAAAGCTTTCATAAAGCACAAAGTTTTAACTATAATGTTTGCTGTATTTGGCGGACATCTCTCGATTATACAAGGTAGGTATTTTAATACAAAAAAAGTGGTTTTAGTCATTTTTTTTAATTTATTGTTTCCAATCATAGTAATATTAAATAAAACTGTTAAGGGATTAAATAATAGGAAATTTGATTTTCAAAATTTCTAGTATGAATTCAGAATTTCTGTATCAAGAAAAGGGCCAAACTGAGAACCTTGGCACCATATTGGAAACTACTGGTTCGGACTCTTATCCAGCAGATCTTTCTCTGCTTCATAGGCATAAAAAACATTAATTTTTAAACCATAAAGTACCGTAGGGTTAAGGGGCTCCGCCTTAGAAATTCTTCTCAAAAAGGGCTCTTCCAGCCCAAAAGTTTGGGAACCACTGTTATAGAGGAAGATTATTAAGTTAATTATAACGTTAGAAATCAGTTACGTTGAAATTTGAAAGTTAGTTGCTGAAATATGGAAGCAGAGCTTAGTTAGAGAAGAAATTTGAAGGGGGGACGGGGGGAGGGGAGATGAGACTGCTTTTTGTCAAAAAACTAATTAAGACTACCGGACTACTTGTTCAAGGACTGGAAATCGTAGAAAAGCTTGGAGCCGCTGAAGTTATTGTCTATACGTCGCAGCAATTAAACGCTACAGGTGAACCTAAAAAAGTTAAACTTGTTAAATTGAATTAGTTCTGTGGAAATCGGGGCAGTAGATATGTATATATTAAAAATTATGTCAAATAATGCTAAACCCGCCGCTAGGTGGCGCGCGGTGAAGTACACTAATTTACTAAAAAGTGCGATATTTACCAAAAAGTAGTTTAACCCCCACGATTAAAAAAAAAATTGCAAACGTTTCTTTAATTATTAAAGACATTGTCAATTGGGTTTTTATTTCTTCACCATAAAAATCTGGACTCTTATAAAATAAAAACTTGTAGGCCGAATTTTTTGATACTTAGAAAATCTCAATGTACATATCAAATTGCGCCTATATTCCAATTTTGAAATCCGTATCTTATGCACATTTTGAAATACGTATGCACATTAAAATCACTGAGTTAAAATTGATGAATTTAAAAATTGGCACCCGTGTTGTGGCAACCCTGTACTTGCTTCTTTATTGAATAATAGTTGTTCTTTTGATTTAGATAAAAATTATTTTCATTAATACAAAACTAATTCATAATTTCGGTTCTAATAATGCGATTTTTATGGAAATTAGATTTCTGGGTTCACCGTAAAAAAAAAGGTGCCTAATTTTCCAATCGATAAATGCAATATAAAAAAATATTAATAGAGATTTAAAACTTAAAGTACATTCAAAATCTGTAGTTTATATTGTCCATCGGTCAATAGCTCGTGAAACGACCTGTTTGTTTGAGAAATGGCATGTTCACAAATATTTTTTTTTTATGCTATCCAATTAAATAAAATAATAATTGCGATTTCCGTTCTAATAGGCGGACAATTACGAAAATTAAATATTTAGATACCTCGTGAAGAGATACACGTAGATGCATAATTTTCAAATCGATAAATGCAATATTTAAAATAATAATAATAATAATAAATCCGGAATTATTCTAGTGTAGAAAAAATGTGGTTTTGTTCTTTATTTCCTTAACAGACGGTTGCCTGTTTCGAATACCTGTGTCTTTCATTAGATAAAATTTATCATTTTTCGAAGAAAATTAAAAATTTTAATTGATATCTCGGGTTCTAATGCTGCGGATTTTTTTGAAAATATATTTTTTGAAATCGTGATTTTGACTCCTGTATGCCGAATTTCCTGTGGATCGGGCCATTTTTTCCGAAAAAGCGATTTTTGTGCAATTGTGTCGTCGAGGCTTTTTACAACAAACCTTCAATCCTGGCTTCAGGGTGCAGAATCAGTCGAGAAAGCAGTTACTTCTCTGTTTAGGTAAAAGTGGTCCTTTTTCGCTAATTTCCGTGGGTTTTTTAATTAATATCTTTTTTAATTAAGGGCTGATGTTTTCGATATCGAATATCAACGACGGACAGATTTTTTTCGAATTTCATGACACCAAGAGCGCGTCTCTGCTCCCCTGCTCCCCTGCAGAGTTTTTGGCGTCACAGACGGACACACAAAAAGGCAGACGTTTCCGAACATTAATATACATTAATATATATGATACGATGACTCTGTAACCCTTTAAAAATGAGCTGACATAAACATGAGGGTCAGCATTACTACGAATTTTATCTCTTATTAAATTCGATTGCTTTAATATCCATCAAAAACGATAAGTACAATGCCTTCTAACTTCATAGTATAAAGTTTTGCTGCCGAAAATATACTCTGTGCAGATTTCTTGTGTCTGGCAGTGTTTATTTTGAATTTATGTACATTATTCGAAGCATTTCTTGGGTCGTAAATATTTCAACTATGTTAATAGTGATTTTTGTTTTACTTTTTAAGTATACATCTTGTAGATTGATTTGGCTTTTTATAGAAATTTTTTGAAAAATTATTTTTTTTCTCTAATATTAAAAATAATAATAATAATAATAAAACTTGCTGTTCAGAAAATATAAGAAATATTTAATACATTTCATGATATGCAATCTAAATATTTGCGGAAAATATTGACTCTAGTTTTCTTGTTGAAAAATGTTATGAAACATTTCACATTTTAGTTTTATAAAACTAAAAGTACATTTAAAATAATTTTAACTCGCATAATTTGAATACAAAAGTGTCACTTGAAATGGCTTCTAACCATAAAACTTTAAGTCATCGTTAAGGGGAAAAAATGTAGGTTTAGTAAATACTTGTGCAGTCACAGACTTTTATGTTTTAGACAATGATGCTGTTGTGGCAGACAAAGGGATGTTCGTTCATAAACAAGTGTTGAGAGCATTTTTTAAAAGGTAATCTAAGTGATGAAGAATCTACAAAAATTAAAGGGAAATCTAATGTATAATTTAAAAGTCAGGAGATAATGAAATTATTTTTATGTTTCACAACTGTCAAATTTTAATGTTATTTTTTTGTCATTAAATTGCCGTAAGGCAATAATTTGCCTTTTTCTAATGATACCATTTAGAAAAATGATTAGATTTCTCTGGTATTAATTTGTCAGATAGTTTTTATTTACAAAAAATCTTACATGTTCATATTAAAATTTGGAAATTATTCATAATACAGAAAAAATAATATAAACTGGTAGTTGAGGGCTACCGTAATACTTACCCATCATGGATATGCATAATATAAAATATGAAAATAAAACATGTGTAAACTATTTATAAAATGCATTGCAATTCGAATAAAATAGTGGCTTGATGTCGTCATAAAATTTAAATGCTCTATAACTCCAAAATTAATAATCATATTAACGAACGGTTTACTGCGTCGGATTAATCGTCTCATTTCTAATCAAATTATATCTTTGACTTGAAATTTGAATGAAATACAGGGTAAAAAAAATCGAAGAGTGTGGAAAATATGATTATAAGTATCTCGGCAACTAATTATCCGATCGACTTCATTCTTTATGCAAAATTTATGTTTTTTATTGTCTTTTATATTAATTCCTTAAAATAAACAATTTCAATAAAAATTATATACCTTTTATCAGAACTAATATTTCGAGAGTCCGAAAAAAATAGTTCTGGATAATGGAGTTTACTGAAATTAAATAAGCTTTTTCCCATTATTACATACTAAGTAAATACCAAATTTCAAGTCTCTATCTCAATTTGTTCGGGAGATAGAGCGTTTAAAGACACACAGGCAAACAGACAGGCACACAGACAGACGGACGACAATTCTTTTTTCTAAAAATATGTTTTTCGGAATCTCTAGTGTCTGAAACTTGTAAATACGTCAAAAAATTTTTCGATTTTCAAAACGATTACAAGATTTACCCTTTACTACGTATGATGAGTAAGTAAAAATTATAGAGGAACACTAAATGAATAGTTAGAGAAAATAACATACACAAATCTTACTTTATTACGTTATAAGGGACAGAGTGTCAAAAGTTGAGAGATTCAGCACAACAGTAATAGAAGGAATCCTTGTTTTAATTAAATTTTACATGTACGTTATTTAAAATATCAAAACAAATTACTATCTTCAAAGCATCCAAATACTAAATTTACATCGTATGTCAACGTATAACCTACATAATGTTCCATATTCTTAATTCGTTTAACATTTTTGTCCGACATCCTTAACGACTTTATAATATTATAAAGATTTGCTTACGCTTATTCTCATCTATATGAGTGATTACATAATTTAAAGTTTATTTCAGTTATTGGAATCTGTGATATAATACGTAATAGCTCATTCATGCGATGTAGTTTTATTTTACTTTACATTACAGAAATGAGCGTGTTTCAATATGTTCATTAAGTATATAACATTACTCAATGAAACAATGGGACAGCTAACAACCTACTTTCAGAAACAATCTTAGATAACTTTAAGTGACTTTAACAAAGTCAGTCAATAAACGCTAATGTTACTATCATTAATGACAAATCAATATTCTTAACATTGTCATTTTACAAAATGACGAATCAATATAAAAATGTAGCAATGGAATCACGCGCGGAAGAAAAAGAAATGTAAAAGTATTTTTCATTATCATCATAATACTAAGTCGGGAATAAAAAGAAAGAAATTTGATGGTAAAAGATCGTTAAAATTGATTCCACATTAGATGCATTAAAAATGAGAGATAATTGAATAATTAAAAAGTATTT
The DNA here is from genome assembly GCA_963931845.1 of Maratus michaelseni. Lineage (NCBI taxonomy): Eukaryota > Metazoa > Arthropoda > Arachnida > Araneae > Salticidae > Maratus > Maratus michaelseni. The sequence continues at coordinate 153,655,735 of OZ007588.1, read as the reverse complement.
TGTATTAATATATTGAAGTTAAAATGAGATGCTAGATAATTTACCTGTAATTTGTTTTATTTAATGCATTTATAACGTGTATTGAATTGGATTTGGTTTCTTTTACCAGTTTAGCTTTTGAAATATGTCTTATGAATTTAAAAATATATAATTAATGTAAAAGTGAATATGCAGAATAATACGTAAATAAATTTGGTTTAAATATTTGCAACAGAAAAACTAGTCGTTGGGGGCCACCGTAATACTTACCCATCATGGATATGCATAATGTAAAATATTAAAATAAAAATGTGTAAACTACTTATAAAATGCATTGCAATTCAAATAAAATCGTGGATTGATGACGTCATAAACTTTAAAGGCTCGATTACTGAATTGCTTGAAAGAAACATCCTTATAACTCCAAACATAATAATCCTATTAACTAGCGGTTTATTGCATCTGATTAAGCGTCAAATTTCCAATTAAAATATATCTTTGAAGTGAGATTTGGATGAAATACAGGGTCATGAAAAATCGAAGAGTGTGTAAATAGGATTCCAAATATCTCGGCAACTAATTATCCGATTGACTTCATGCTTAATGCAAAATTTATGTTTTTTTATTGTCTGTTATATTCATTTCTTAAAATAAACAATTTCGAAAATTTTTATATAGCTTTCATCAGAACGAATATTTCGAGAGTCCGAAAAAATTTTTTCCGGTTAATCGAGGTTATTGAAATGAAATAGGCTTCTTCCCATTATTACATACTAAGTACATACCAAATTGCAAGTCTCTATCTCAATTTTTTCGGGTGATAGAGCGTTTACAGACACACAGACACACACACAGACACACAGACGGACGGCAAAAAATTTTTCTAAAAATATGTTTTTCGGAATCTCCAGTGTCTGAAACGTGTAAATCCGTCAAAAAAAAATTTCGATTTCAAAACGATTGCAAGACTTACCCTATACTACGTATGATGGGTAAGTAATATCATACTAGAAGCTTATGTACTAAATAAATTTCATGTAAAATATTTTTGTTATTGTTTTAAGGTAATGATGGATTCGTGTATGAATTTATTATAAAGCGTACAAATGTACTCACGTCAGTATTTAAATATGCAATTTCATCATAAATGTTTTCTGTTATAAAAATGTAAAACGTATTTCTTCGATATGAATTGCAACAACATCTTCATCTGGATACTTTCCCAATATTTATATATGCTTATAGTAATAATATTATTATACATTAGCAATATATTGATTAATTTAAATTTTTATTTTATTAATTTTCTACATAATATCAATTCAACGTTTCCACATTCCCCTAAACTTTTCATTCACTATTTACATTAAATTTTCTTAATTTATTAATTTCTCATTAAACACTTTCTTTAAAAATTAAAATTCCACTTTCAATAACTAATTTATGTTATAGTTTCTAAAACTGACACCAGCTGGCATATCCATAAATGTTACTAAAAAAAAATATTTTCCTGATTTTAATACTCCTTCTTGAACAGCCAACAGGTGGTAGTATTGATCAATAATGTTGCTTGATTCTGGTATGGAGCTAGTGTATGTAAGGTTCAATTTGCACTACTCATGTTATACATCTAATGAATTTGTAGCTGTTGTATGGCAACACGTAATATATTGTTGGGTCATTATACACGGCGTTTTCCATTTAGACACGTCTCTTCCAGTTTGAGTGTGGGAAGGTTCTCCATACTTTTATTTATATATTTTTCATTTCATTTTCATTTTATCCTATTTCTGGGTTCTTTTTTAATGCATGATAGCCCAGATTTGTACAATTTTAACTTTATAGTTTGTACAAAGATGAAAGCATACATTATTTTGTAGAATGTATGGTAATTTGGGCTTGACAATACTCCCAAGGTTCCACAATAATTTCATTTTCATCTATTTCAAATTTTGACATTTTCCTTTAATTAACTTTTTTCTTTAATTTTGGATAAATTTCATTAAAGATTTGTGTTTCATCATTGGAGTTTTTAATTTTCTTTTCCTTTCTACCTCCAATCTGTCTTATTCTCTTTGTTTTAAACTCTATTCATTGTCTATTCTCAACATATTTATGTATATTGTTAAAACAGGTATAACAGGTAAACACTTCATATAACATGTTCATTTTTCACGTATGAATTCCAACCTCACGCACATATTGTATGATGTTTCTGTGTTGTTTTAATGGATATATATATACATATATATATATATATATATATATATATATATATATACATATAAGGGCGTTTCACGAAGGGCATCTCTAACTTTGAAAATAAATAACTTGGAAACGATCATAGACAGAAGCATGAAACCAGTGGTATGTTTATTAAGAAAAACCCGTAAAAATCAGATATGGGAAAAGTTGTTCGAAACCGAAGATCGATCTGTCGTCGAAGATTTCGCCGTTGAAACGTGACCGCCATTAGCGTATAATGAAAGAAATTCCAGAAGTGATGCATTCCGTGGAAGTGCGCGTGTTTGTTGTGTTGGAGTACCACCGATTAAATCATAGTCCTACTGCCACAAGTGGGAGAGACACTAACAATTTCTTTTTTGAGTTGCGACATGCATGTTGAGTAAAAGGTGCACATATTGAATCGATTTTCATGTGATACACCCTACTTATGGCAATGCCGTATGCAGCGCCATCTATCGGAGGCATTTGTTACTAAAATTTGGAGGTTTCTGTATCAGATGTTTAAGTATTTTTTTAAAAATATACCACTGGTTTCATGCTTCTATCTATCTCCGTTTCAGAGTTATTTATTTTCAGAGTTAGGGGTCCTTCGTAAAACACCTTTGTATATGTACATATAATGTTAAAAAGCATTTCATTTAACTATATTATGTTGATTCTACAGAACTATTATAAAGTTTTGCAGACGTTTAGAATGAAACAATGGCTCTTATCAGTTAAAAATATTTTGATCTGAGGAATAAGTATTTTTTTGCTGTTTTTTTTTTTGTTTTTGTTTTTGTTTTTGTTTTTTCTTTGCTTTTATAGAGAGCAGCAGGTGTTTAGCTTTGTAAAACAACATTAGACAATACTGATGAAAGAGGAGAATTAAAAGAAAAAACCTTCAACAAAAGTATTAGCTTATGTGTAATGTAAGGTAACTACGGTTATGATAGTTTCTCGTATCTGTTTATTGTTCTTTAAAAAAAAGGTTTTGCTGTCACTTTTAGTTCTAGAAATTTTAAAATGTACCTTTTTTTGATATTTTCTCACGCAAATACAAAATTTCTCATTTTTTTCCATAGAATTTTCCCCCCAAAAATATGAAATATCTAAAAAAAATTCTAAATCGGTTTCCCACTTTCTTTAATCTACAACACATAATGTATCAATTTAGAATTAAGAATTGTAGCTTATCGTAATTGGAGATATATAATACTTTATTCCGAGATATTTAGAAAATTGTCAAAGACATTTTTTTAAGAAGATTAAAAAGTATTCATTTGGGGTCTTTTTATATTCATTTATTATTGAAAGTTGCTCAGATTTATTGCTGATCTCCCACTGCAATTTCTGTAATTCTTTTGCATCTTGGAAATGTAAGTAACCAACCTTAAAAACAATAATACTTTATAGATTAAATTAAAAACAATTCGATAAAAAAGACTAATAAATATTTCAACTATTTAATGTATAAAAGATTTTTTTAATAGATGTAAGTTAAATGTTTGCTGTAAGATTTTATCATCCAGTTCAGAGTGAAATTACTTCGGTGCACTTGTCCAAGCAGAGGCATTGGGATAACGATATAATAGCCCAATTTTTTTAAAGTACTTCATCATATGCAATAATCCTCTATAGGTTAAATTTAAAACAATTAGTTAAAAAAGACTAATAAATATTTTAACAATTGAATGTATAAGAAATTTTCTTTAATAAAGTTAGATATTTGCTGTTAGATTTTATCCTCATTCAATGCTCATTCAGTTAGATTTTATCCATATTCAGTCCTCATTCAGTTAGATTTTATCCTCATTCAGTTCTCATTCAGTTAGATTTTATATCATTATGTTATTATCATGTTTTATATCATTATATTATTGAATGCAGCATTTCGTTTTGTAAGGGATTCATTTAATCATGTTTTATTCTATTAGTATGCAAGTAGGCACAGGGGGTCGTACGTTTAAGCAGTAATATTTGATATTATTAAATTCCTACCTATTATTACATTAAACAAGTTCTAATGAAATAATCTTCAGTGCAATATATTTCTTGATTCACCCACCCCAACATTATTATTTTTCATTTTAATATTCGGTCGAGTCCTACAACTTAAATAAAAAAACCATCCAAAATTTCTCATTTATGTTTCCATTTATATATTGATAGGAAAATTGCTTTAGAAACAAACCCCACGTCATTTTTTCTTGAATAAAATGTATTAACTTCTATAACCTCACCCTCTTCCCATAATATAGAAGTAAAAAATAAAAATCAATGAACTATGTAAATATGTAAATAAAAACTCACCTGCAAGCAATATTTATTTGAATGTAAAAACCTCCAACTATCTTTAATTTTAATATATATATATATATATCCTCTTGAGACCCAAGCTCGTATTTTTTGCACAAATTTTACCATAATTGAGATTATTGCTCCTTTTGAGACTAGAAATCAATAAATATGTTCATTTATATATATATATATATATATATATATATATATATATATATATATAACCATAAATGAAACATTACCATAACACCAACTTAAAGAATTACATAATTATATATATATAGTTTTTAGCGTGTCCAATAAAGTGGACATTGTGTCTTCGCCTTGTGAAAAACATATTATTGAATTACATGAATCTAAATGGAAAATTCTTAATATTGGACAAAAATAATGGCACAAAGCTGAATTAGACTCAAAATAATGACACAAAATTTAATTAGACACAAATTATTAATTAAAAAAATTTATTAGACACTAAATAATAATAATAATTGTTATAAAAAAATTAATTGCATGCAAAAAATAAATAGATGAACTTGAAATGCAATACTTTATGAATGTTCTTCTTCAAAGCAATTGTTTTGGTAGTTAAACAGATATACAAAGTGCATTTCATTTACACATTTTTTTTTTTTTATATAAAATTTGATTTTGCCTCACTACGCATTTTATTGGTCCATTATTTTAGGTAACTGTTGGATACTCTTTTTAGAACTGAGCAGACTGCACAAGTCCTAACTTTTGGAGGAAACTAGGTTGCTATGTGGAGGAGTGTTCAGGCTTGAGTTTTCGACATGACTTGAATAACTCAACTTCAATTTCCTCAAACGTTTATTCGCAGTAAGCACCTTGAAGTATAATAATTGGATGGATTTGCATGAATTCAATTTATTTGTTATTTTCCTCCTACTTACCTTCATCACTAATGTCACGCTCTGACATGTCACAGTTCATTTTATAGGCTTCCAAGCGTGTCTGAATAACTTTGTCTAGATCTAAATAACGCCAGTTTCCAAATATCTCTAAAAAAATAGGCCCCAAATATCAGATTTCTCGCGACAAAGTCCTATTTCTGTCACTGCAAACTTTTCTATCTTCAGAAGTGTGTTTTTAATACTCATACATCAATTCTATGCATCGCATAATTTCAAGTTTTACATCATCAAATAGAAAAGTGAAGTCAACTTAGTAAACTTTTAAATATTTTTCAGTTAGAATTTTGTTTTAAATCTCTTTCAACACCAGCCCTTTATTTCCTAGCATAATGATTAGTGGCACAGCTACCACAATGAATGCCAAGTGGAAATTGAAAAGAAATAAAATGGGTTTATTTATAATCTTATAATGTTATCTTTAATTTAATTTTAATTTTAATTTGGTTATTTTATTTTGATTGAGTTATTTTATTAGATACAACATACTAACAAAAATAATACGAAAAGCTTGCAATGAGCAAGAAAAGAAAAAGATATTAAAAGAAAAGCTTATTTGTAAATCTCTTTATTTATTAAATACTGCAAAATATCATGTTTCACTGAAATTAAAAATTAAACAATGTACTAAATTGGAACAAGCATTTTATCAGTATAGGACAATATTTAATTAATTATTTAATTACCAATAGAAATGTATATTATTTGTATTTACTTTTTCTTCAATACCGTATGGAATTTTGAGTAAAAACAATCTTTGCCTTCAGTATTCAAGAAGATCCTAATATGAATGTAAACAACTGATGAAGACCTAACGTCCAATACAATGGACATCGATAAAAACTTGCGTTTATTCTGCAAAATATAGAATCAATTACTTAAACTACGGTTTAATTCCATTGATACAACATTTAAAATTAGATATATGCTGCAATAATATCAAAATACTTAAAAAAAATATATGAAATGAATACGATCTAAAACTGTGTACTTAGCTTCAACAATCTCTCACCTGTTTGCCGTCATTTTCAAATGGTTAAAATACACATTTTGCTGCGATGTATTTGCTCTTTCGGTATACAGATAGCAGCACTAGACTATCCATAAAAATGGAAAGTAAGTTTTTACAAGTTCCAACTGAAGTTAAATATTATATACAGAAAATAAATCGCGGAAAGATGGACGCGGGGTCTCAGGAGGATATATATATATATATATATATATAACATACTTTTAATGTAATTTAGAAAAAAGTATAATTTAAAAAAATAGTATATTAACGTTGGTGTTATATACCTACTTCACAATATTTTAAATACACTAAAAAAATATTTTCACATTTCCGGTTTATATTTACAAAATCGTACTCCTACTTTATGCATTTAAGCAAATCAAATCTTTTAAAATAAAACTTTTTATTTTATGTTTTATTGTAAAAAAGAAATATGTGGAAAATAAAAATCAAAATAAGTTAATGTAAGAGCCAACAATACTTTAAAATTATGAGCCTTTACTACTTATGAGTCTCTTGAGACAAATGAAGAGAAAAACAAATAAAACAAATTGAAATCAAAAACTCGAAATTTAATTTTTCTAGAAGGTTTCTTGTTTAATTAGATTTTCCCTAAATGTGATTATTATTCTTCTGAGATTTTTCATTTATTTTCCGTAATATTTTCCGCATTAGTTTTTATTGCATGTGAAATGAACATATCGTAAATTTACTTGCAATGATTAAATTAAAATTTGAAAGTTTATTTTCTGATGAACACTTATCATCTTAAAAAGATAAATTTCAATTTTGTTTATCATATAAATAAATAGATAGATGAAAAGTAGTAATTTAGTTACTTGGTATAAGAATAACTGACATTTATTTATTATATTTCTCTAAATTAATGTAATATCCGATATTTGTTTCTTTTTTGGTGAATAAATGTAAACATGCTGCCCTCGTTTGTAAATTATTTTTCTCCTTTTATAAAAGATTAACTATAAATTCTAATACAGTTTAATTCTTAGATTCGATAAATGATACAGTTATATGCGCAGTTACACAATACAGGTACGTAAGATAGGTATATACTGAATATTGTCAATTCTAATGCGGATTAGATTAACTGAAAATTATATAATATTACTGATTAAATGGAATATGTGAACTTTATTTGTTACAACAGTGTTCCGTTGAGGTTTTGAATTCAGCGAATTGCACTAAGTAACATACATTACAGAAATAAATTCATTTTATTAATCATTCCATCTTGTTCTGCGTTTTTATTATTTTTTTGACGTATTTACAATTTTTTGTAAGTATAATTTCTATATTACTTACACTACTTTTGACATACATTTGGGTTTAACATATAATTTAAATATTTTTATTTTAGGTTCCGTGTTGTTGGTCTAAAAACTTTTTATTTCTAAAAGTATTTGGTATTTACTAACATGCGTGCTTTGTTTTATTGTGAAATATATTATCATGTAATTACACATGTTACACGCATTATAATTTTAGTACGATATATGGAATCAGTTTAGGAAGTGGATATGTTTTGCTCTTTAGCTCACAGGCTATCAAAGCCTGAGAGTTAATGTGTCCGCCGGTTCTGATTTTGGAATGTTTAAAGAAAAACGAACTGTGGATTTTTTAAATTTTGATTTTATTCATATGCAATGTCATCAAAAATTAGTATGTAAATTAATCATTCAATAAATAGTTCGTTTGGGTGATTTTGGCATAAAGTTTGCTTTTAAAAATTACATTTTTATTAATAGTTTTGCTATAGTTTCTTAATTTTTTAGATGTGGCTAAAAACCTTTAAAGGTAAATATCATAAAGTTTATATGTTTGGCATTAGGGAGTTATGCGTAACACATACGATATTTAAAATCAAAGTTTATAAATTTTAATAAAATGTCAGAAAATGCTAAGAGAATTTTGAAAGAAAGTTTTAAAATTCCAATGAGTTACCATTGTCCTTGCAAATGTCAAAATTAAATTAATAAAATACCCGATATTCCTATAGTATATTATAGGTGAAACGAAAGTACTATCAGCGTCATTCAGATTATTTTTCTCAGAATTTGGAAAAGTCTTTTTAATGTAACAACATTATGATTTTGTAATTAATATTATAATTATATGTTCTAAAAATTTATTTTATAATTGCATTATTTTTAAATTTAATTAAAACATTCTTTAGGATTTGATAATTTTTTTTAATAATTTTATTATTTTAAATTTTATTTATATATTTTTTATAATTTTTAATTTTAATTTTAATTTAATGATTTTAATATAATTTTAGTTGTAAATTTCAAATAGTAACAAAATGATGAAAAAGATTAAAGCAGTTATCCAATTAAAATATCTATTACATGAAACAGAGAAAGAAAAAGATAGTATTATACGCTGATAAAAAATTAAGCGAGTGAAAAAATGTTCAGCGCGTTTTTCTACCCTTCAAATTCTTTTTAATTCTAGCAGAATTAATTTGTAATTTATGAAGAATTACAAAAGAAACTTTATAACAGAATCTACAGCTTATTGTAAATCCTTTATAAAATATTTATAATCATTAAATTTTTTATTTTATTTACGCTTAATACAATAGAGTTTCAAGTCTAAATAATTAAGAATTTGTGTTTCATTAATGTAAATAGTTTTTCGTAATGCAGGAACTTTTCTTTGTGCACAAATAGTTTCTGTTTATAAGCATTTGGAATCTCTATTCATTAAACATATAATTTAATAAGAATATAATAATCGAATAAGACATGGATGGATCATTATATCAAAAAAAGTTTTATTAATTATTTTAATTGCAATGTTTTAGAAATAATCTCATTCAAAATTATATAATGTGTTAAGAATTATGGTCAAATTACGCATTGTTTAATGAGTAGCATATATTTTTGGAAAAATATATAGTATTTAGACATACCAGAAATAATAAACAGTACTTTAGAATTTGAATTTTTAAAAAGTGGAATTATAGTTTTATAAATTTAATTTTTAACTATAAATCTGAGTATTAAATCCTACAATTAACGTGAAAATGATATTAAACAATTAAAATATTTTTTTTTTTTTTACATTTAACGTAAAAATGAAAAATATATGCTTACTGATACTGAAATTAAAGTTGTCAAGGTAAAAGAGTTTCAGTGATTTTTTTCTCAAAATATTATAAAAAATGTTTTCGAATTGCAAAATAAATGTTTATGATTGAAAATTTTTCTGGTCATAATGTATGCTTCTTATGTTTTCCTAAATTTAATATATTTATTTATGGTAAATGCTATAGAGGTTTCATAATAAGAAAATCGACATTGTTCTTTTTTTTTTAATGTAATTTGTTTATTTTTCCAATGTGGAAAATTTTGTATTTGTGACAAGAGATAAATCAGCCATATTAGTCTTTTCGATTGAGTAGCATTTGAATTCTTTAGTCTTTAAAAGTATCCTTTAATAGATACATAACTGTTTACGGGGTCAGTTTCTTTAGATTCAAGGAATGAATTTAAAAAAAATAAAAAAACGCGAATATTACTATTTAATTTATTTTTAATATTTTAATCAAAATGCATTCAAAATTAGTGTTTAAATAAATTTTATTTCAAACTAGTTATAAATATGAAATTATTTCCTTCTATATTTCATTAAATTAAGTTAAAAGCAAAATGTCTTTTCTGGATAATTTATTTAAAAATATATACAAGTTTCAAAGCTAACTTTATTTTATGTTTAACGAAACGAATTCTTTCAGTAATGTTAAAACATTTAATTACTGGTTTTTTGTTTTTATTTTTGAAAAGTATTCATTGCATTTAAATATACCAACAATGACAAATAGTATTTCAGATTCTGAAAAATGTTCTATTGATTAACTCTGTACAGGGTTCGTACGGCTCCTGGAATTTTACGACCAGGAAATTCTTCGGTACCAGTCTTCGGTACATGTAGCTGGCACTTTTTCACTCCTATTGTTGAACATAAAATGTTATTTAAGGGGATACACGTCCTTCTATATTCTATAATCACACAGGATTTTTTCTTTTATTTTATGTCACCTAAAGAGTGATACAAATGTTGAGATTTTATGCATCTTAAGACATGATTTTGAACTGGACTTTAAAATCAATAAAGCTGTCCTCAAAACTCGTGCAGCTGGAGGACAAGACAAGAGGGGTGTCCGGACAGTTCAGAACCAATCCAAACGTTTAATGGAAAGGGATCTCAGCTTTGAAATCAAACCCAGAAGTGACACAGTGAAATTTGACCAGTTGAAGAGTAAAAAGAGGAGAATCTATTCTCCAAAATCAATTTAGATGCTAAAAATTAACAAAACTACACATTAAACAATTGTTAATGTTTGGATGTGTTGTTTTGTTAATTTTTAGCATCAAAATGGATTGTGGAGAATGACACGTCCTCTTTTTTCTCTTCAACTGTTCAAAATTCACCTGTCTCTGTAGCATTTTGTAAAATATTTGCATAATAGCATTTTGTGTAAGTTATAAGGTATATTTATATAAATATGAAACATAATACAAATAAAAATTTCTAGTAAGTCTATTATTGCATACTGATCAAATACATCCAAGATAATTTAGTAATAGCAAAATTTAACAAACAATATCTCTAGAAGAAATTTTAATTGTATCTTCCAAAATTTATTTTATAATAAATAATTTGCAACAACAATTTAATTTTAATATTAAATAAATTGTTGGTTATTTAAATTTATTCATCCATTCCAAACGCAATTTTAATCCCATTATTATTAACATAAATTATCGAATTATTCACACACAAATTGTTGTATCCTTTCTCTTTTCTTTAAAATACCAAATTTAATAAATAATATATCCATAGCAATTTTTTATTGTATTTATCAACATTTATTTTATATAAAATAATTTACTACAACAATTTAACTTAAATATAAAATCAAATCATGCTAGTTCAGATTCATTCTTCTAACCCTAAGGCGATTTTAATCACATTATCATTAAAAAAAGAAAATCTAATATTTCCCAAACAAATTATTGTATGCTTATTTTTCTGTGTAAGAAAGTACCAATTAAAATAAATAAACTGTTTTACGCTAAAGATAATTACCCTATTAATTTTTATTTATAATGTATTTCTTATGTTTTAGTTTTATTCAGGATGAAGAAAATTGCTCTCTTTCTAAATAAATGTCTGATGAATGATCAAAACGCTTAGATAAATGCTATTAATTCCATAGCTTTTTATGCAGTATATATATATATGCCTCGTTAGTTAAATAAGCATGCACCTACTTTATTTTATTTTATAGCATATCTTTATAATACTCAAATATATTTGTAGAAATACATTAAAGAAATTTAAATTAAATTTCTACTTTATTATATTAGACTTTTTTTTTTTTTTTTTTTAAGGAGTAATAAAAATAAGAATAACTTTCAGACGTACAAAATCACAGAAAGTTTCTAAATCCAATTGTGAATGAAAAGGTATGAATGCGCGGCTTTATTATTGTTTGCATGTTTGCATTGGAAAATAAATCTCGAGAATCTAATTTTCTATACATTAGTAAATTAACCCGCTGTAGTATATATGTATTTACAAGTTCAGTGCACATCATTAACAATTTTGATTGTAATTGTTTGTAATTCTTCATGCGTAAAACGATTTTATTAGGAAAAGAAAATTGCAAAATATATAGAGGCAAAAATTTATACTGATGTATTAGATATTTTATTGGCATTTAAATATACAATAATATTTTTCTGACAAAATGTAGCATTTTTAAAATTACACACACACATATTTATGTCAGATTAAGGTGTCAGAAGTGGGGATTCCGATGAGTAATAAGAGTTTTACCACAAAACAGATCTTCAAATACAAAAATAAATAACAAGGTTTAATACGACAATGAAATATACAAGTAGGGATTCAACATATAGATTGTTATCAAATAACATTAACGGCTTTTTGGCCTGTCAATAAGCACACGCATTACAAGCTTCTTTAAGCCTTTTGTAGAAAAACCAACCAACAACAACTGTGGCTGTCAAAACTATAGAACACTTCCTCGTGCTTGTATGCTTTTCTTCTGGCATTGCGTGAACTCCCCGCCTTTATCGCTGCACGTGGATATTATTAATTAATTGAGCTCGTATCGTTGATGCTGTTACTTCTCATTTTCCAACATTCTTGGTCATCTTGACGTTCTGGCGACCTCGTCAATTCAATACTTCTTTTAAAAATTTAGACACAAGTTCAAACAAACAAACAGATAAGCATAAAACGAAAACATCTCACGTTATGACCAGAAGTGTTACCCCATGGCTTCATATATTCTGCAGCATTTGACGTCTTATTGGGACCATCATGGTCCACGATTTTCTCTACCGCACAATGGTGGCATCGCTTTACTTTAGTGATCTTATACGGTCCATGCAATTTTGTCTTTAATTAAGGGCATTTACCACACTGCGTTCTTTCGATAGCCACGAGATCATTCAATTCCTATTTATTGGGCTTCTTCCTCTTATTGATAAATAGTTTTCTGTTTTCTTCTTATATTTTCAAAATGTTTTTTCTCGCTTCTTCTCTTACATTTTCCCGTTCTGTCATCGTGTTGTTTACCTCCTCTAGTATTTATTTAATCCTTAAGTCATTTTCATTTTTCATTTTTACGCCAACCATCAATTCAAACAGACTATATTTTGTACTTATTGTAATTGTACTATTAATGATTCTCTGGACATCTGATACATACTTAATACCATTTCGTTCTGTCACTACTTGATAGTTTCGCTAACACAGGAATCAGAATGCTATGAATTCTTTCGATATGTCCGTTCTCCCTGATAATTTCGGCCGTTATTTTGACGTGATCCATCCCTTATTCTTTGCACTATTCTACAAACACATCCCCGCCCTGTTATTATTACGCTGGGATTCTCGAACACTATTTGTTGTAAGCAACACACGTTTTAATTTTTCTAAACCTTCTTCTTCACTCTGCGATGGAATGATAAAGTTGTCCATAGAAACAACTACAGTGCTGTCACATAAGTGTCTAAACACTGCGTTTACATATCTTTAGAACTGATTTCCTGATGTACATAAACCTAAGGGCATTTCAAAAATTCTTCTTAACTAACACCACTGGTGCAGCGTAATCTGAAAAACTGCGTCTTATTATTCCTTCGCTTAACCATCATTGAACTTGATTTTCTATTACTTCTTGTTCTTTCAAAGGAAATCTTCGTGGACGTTCACAAACTAATATTTCATCAGATAAAATTATGTTCATCCGTAATCCCGTGTCTTTTGATTTATTTGGTTTGCATCCTTTTACCAATTTCTTTATTTATTTTCTTATTTTCAAATTTACAACGTGCGTCAAGTCAATTTTGTCATTATCTATGACACTTGCTAAATTAATCGAAAAATTATCTCCTATATTATTGTCATTTGCAACTATATTTTAATATCACATATATAATATTTTCATCACACGAATTATCTATTGTTTACGCTTTCATTTAATCATTAATTCTGGTATCATGATTCAATTTTATAATAGAATTATTCAGAAATTCAATGTAACCTACTCGAATATTGTCACGTTTGGCATCGATTTTAATTCCGTTTTTGTCTATAACTAAATTTAACATGCTAATCACATCACATCCTATTAAGATATCACACGCAAGAGATTTTGAAACGTATAAATTTGCTGCTATTAGAAAATTATCAATACTAAATTCATACGGGAAATATTCGTTAAGGTAAACAACTCCATCTATGCCGAACAAAGAGATATTATCTGAAAATAATCTTGGCGATCCAATCTTTGTGTAGTACTCATAACTCACTAAGCTTGCTTCACTTCCTGTATCGATTAGGACATGTGCATGTTTTCCGTTAATATCAATATCCATCATTAGGTCCGCCTTGGCGCTGTTTTTAGTTTTGATTACTGCGCAATTCACGTCTTGCTGATTGCATGATCGCCAGCTTTGGCTCCGATAAGTTTGGCTAGAATTATTTATTTGAGTGCTATTTCCATTACTACATTGCGAAGCTACTTATCCAACGCAGTTACATTTAAAAAGAAATATAATTTGTGCCTTATTACTCCTCTTTAAATAAGAAGATTAATTTACATTAGCTATAATATCTATAAATTGTGTTTTTTTTTAGTATTTTAACCTTGAGCTGGTAACCATGGTTTTAAATTTTTTTCACATATTTTTGATTTCCTATCTTCAAAGTGGTGTAAAATTCTTTTCATTCTATGCATTACGTCTCGCCGTATTTTAATCATCTACCTTACTTACTAATACATAAACATTTTTAATTTTTGAAAGATCATCAATAAAATGTTCTTTCATTTCTACTAGTAATGTGTGCTTTATTTGATTAGTTACTATTAAATACCATAACCTTTGAAAATCAGATACCTCGAGGCCTTTAACCCATTCTTCGAAATAATTTCTTCAATTCAAAAGCAAAATCACACAAAGAGGCTGAAAACTCTTTTTTGTGTGACATAAACTTTTGTCGAAACTCTACTGGAGTAAATATAAACCATTTGAGTAGTAGGTTTTTCATGTAATCGTAATTATTTACCTCAGGAGTTGGTTATCTGGCTATAATATTTAAGATCTCTAACGAAAAGAAACTTAAACGATAAGCTACCCATTCTTCTTTTATAATATTTGCTCTAACAATTTGTTTTTTTAAATAATGCCAAATAAATAATAATATCGCTTACACCGTCAAAGTGCGTCCTTAATTTCAATAAATCAAATGTCTTACCTGTAGCTGATATCAAATTAGCGACACTTGGATCTTGTGATATAGATTGGAGTTTCTACTTCCTTATTTTAAATTCTATGTCTGCTTGAAGCCTTCTTTTATCTTTTCGCAATAATCACTTTTACTCTTCTTTTTGCAATCTTTCGCTTCTTTCAGCACTTAAAACTTCAAAGCGGTCTTCTACGAATCAAGCTACGAAATCTTCATCGTAATCCTCGGATTGCTTAACTTATTTGATTATCTCTGGAATATTCGAGTTTTCTGTAACAATTAATCCTAGACCGTCACATAGGGGTAGAAGATCTATTTTTCTTGCTCTATTCAATACTGACATAATTTCTCTTTATTCTTTTATAACAAGATAAAACAACAGACGTCAGTTACTACGTTAGTACACTCGATTAGGAAAGTTGAAGTTAATGTTTCATACCTTCAATCATGATTCAAATTCTTGGTTTTCACTCAAAATGTTATTTTTTCATTCCAATCCAAGCCCAACCCCCAAAAGTGTGAGATTAAGGTGTCACAAGTGGGATTATGATGAGTAATAAGAGTTTCACTACAAAATATATTCTTCAAATACAAAAATAAATAACAAAGTTTAATAAGACAATGGAATATACAGGTGTGGATTCAAATATAGATTGTTATCAAATAACATTAACGGCTTTTTGTCCATTCAATAAACACATACTTTGCAAGTTTCTTTAAGCCTTGTACAGAAAAACCAACCAACAACAATTGTGGCTTTCAAAACTATAAAACACTCGTTCGTGTTTGCGTGCTGTTCTTTTGTCATATTGCTTGAACTCCTCGCCTTTATCACTGACGTGGATATTTTTTAATTCATTGAGTTCGTATCGTTGATGATGTTACTTCTCATTTTTTCTCACATACGGATATATAGAAGAAATTTTATTTCCATTACTATTCCATTACTAAACATTTACATTGCTTATCGAAAACAATGGAGTCATTTAAATTGCTTTTATGCTAATGACACGAGAAAAGAATAGTATGTATTTTGTGAAATAACTGCAGTTTTTTTCTAATAAAATTAATCGCCTCCCTATTCCTTATATTTTTTACAGCAAATAAAGCATTATCTTTTATAAAACATACGTAGCGAAGGAATTAAATGAAGATGGTATTTTATGGATCTTAAAAAATTAATGAACTTTACACAGATTTTTAATGTATTTCAAAAAATATTTTACCTTTTTCTTCGCAGGAGTAGAGTTTTTTTCTTATTTATAGAGTTGATTAAAATCAATTACTTGAATCTTTTAGAGAGAAAATAATGTTTGTTTAATATCCTAACTACAATATAAGACAAGTTTAATTGACAGAAATATTTTGGGCATTTTTCAAACGACCAAATTTATTTCATATGTTTTTTTAAAATGTTAAACACAAAAGAAATTAGTACTGATTTCGGCATAACCTGAATAAATGAATTATTTTAAATGATATCATCACCTTAATCAAACGAGTATGATTATGCAGTTGTTACTTTCAAAAAGCGTAAATTTCAGCTGTTTACCTGAACATATCTGTTTGCTAAATCATCGTCTTCTATCCCTATTAAATTTATCAGGATTTCCTTTAGATTATCATTTGCTATAAATTTTAAATGCCCTAGAAGCAATCTTCAAATCATTTGGGCTGATATGTGAGGCAGATTACACAGAGAAACTCGGAAGCTTTTAAAACTATGATAATGTTTGTACTATCAGATGTTAAGCTGTTCAGTGTGGACTATTCATGGACAATATTTCAAAAATGGAATATTTCGCTTAAACATTACGGAATGAATGTAATTTTTCGAACTTGAAAGATACCCATTTAACACTGCTACGGATTATACATAATTTGTCTAATTGTCACTTATATTGTATTTTAGTTCAACTAACATACATATTTTGCACGATTTCTATACTTAATACCAAAGTTATAACTGTAACAAAGAACAAAGAAAAAGATGCGTGTATACTAGCATTCTGTCCTTAATGTACTGCATAATGTACTAGTATTCTGTGAGACACAGAATGCTAGTACACAGTGAAAAAGTATTTCACTGTGTATAGCTAAAATGTTATTTATTATATAACAAATAATACGTATTATATGAACTATTAATATATTTTTACAACTTTGAAATATGGGTACCTATTTATAGCGACTTTGTTCTAATCTGTCACCTCATAGCAATCACAAAACCCAACCTTACAATTTATCAGTATTTGTCTACAAGAGTTTTCTACATGGCAGCAGTTGATGCATGTATGCCCAGACATCTGTGCACATCTGTGTCCTATACAAAGCTACTTAATATATCGATGATGCACTTAAAATAACAGATTACTGTCCCGTTGTGTTCTACGTGTAGTTAACAGGAAGAAAAATACAAATATTATTTTTAAGTGATTTTGTTTTATTTTTATTCATGTGTATTAGTAAATTAAGTAAATATGATTATTTTAATAAATAGTTTCACATATACAATTGCTAAAGTTTATTTAAACCATTTTATCTAGTTCCCAATTAAAGTTTTTTTCTGCCTAACTGTGATTGACTATCCTTACCATATATAAATAATATCAAGCACTAGAATTTGTAATAAAGATTAACCCAAGCGAATAGTTTCTATTTGTTATGCAGACAGCAATAAGCTAAATGTTAGATTTATAATTACTCATGCGATCAACTATTCAGCATTACCACAGTGTGATATCGTTGCTACCATGTCAAACTATCGAATGTGAAAAAATGCATTTTTCATTACTTTTAAAATTGGGCCGATTGTCACCACTAAATTTTAATAAAATTTTTCGCCAAGTAAAAGTACTAACAAAATTTCTGTGATCAACAGGGTTGCCACTTAGGCCATATTTCATATTCAGAGATGCCGAATTTATATCGGAATTTTTGAGAAAAAAATTTTGACTTTAGGTAATCATGAAATGTCTATCATTAATACAGCAAAATTTTCTGTTTGAAATTTCTGGTGTGGTTTCGGAATTTCTATATTAAAAAAGATGCCAAATTGGCAACCCTTGTGAAGAATTCTATTAAAATGTAGTGTCGAAAATCAGCTCATTTTTTAAATTAATGAAAATGCATTTTTTCACATTCGATAGTATGACATGGTAGCGACGAATGTATTCACGTTGCTTCAAATGAACCATATTTTAACGCATGTTTGTTATAAAATTACAGGATGTTTTTACAAGTACTTTACATTTAAATATACGAAATCTTGTTTTTTTTTTTTTTTTTTTTTTTTTTTTTTTTTTTTAATTTAGTAAAATATGTTCTGGACAATTAGCGAACATATTTTACTAAAAATAATCATAAATGTCACAGAAAATGGTATAACCATGGGACATTTGTATTTTTATTAGATATATATTTATTTTCACACCATCATTTCAAATTTTTCCAAATGTTACAGTTTTCTATATATTTTTTATTCAAATTGATAACATCAGATTTATATGCAGACAGCAGTTATTTTAAAATGAAATTTACACTTGCTCGTATGTTGAATTATTCAGATTTCTCATGATAATGTATATTCGATGCGGCTTTGAGTTGATTTTTTTTTCTGATTTTTGTAGTACAATGTTATACCATGTATACCATTATACCACGTTTGCTTTTTTTCTACGTCGTGCAAAATAGATATTTTCTAAAATATATTACCCATATATTTAGATTTAATGACTTTTATAAAATGTTTTAATTTCACGTGTAATTCCGTTTTTTATTCTTTTAATAATATTAGGAGATATATTACAGTTGTTAAATATTTCTTAATAATGAAATATATACTGTATATACCGGCGAATACCCCGCAATTTTCGTACAAGGAAGTTGACTAAAATTTTACCGTTGCATTTTATATGCTCCCCTCATGGGGTTTCGGCGACGAAGCCGCTGGGTCTTCTCGGTGATTCATCAAGTGTCCGTTCCTGCGGAAGTTTCCTCCGAGATGTGGGGTTACCGTGGCAGGGACCTGTGTCATCGACACTTGGTAAATTGGCTTTGGGGTCCGCAGTTGGGGAGCGGCCCTAGGCCGATCACAATGCCTTGGTGAGACAAAGCTGCTGGTGCAATATAAGTCCTTTAGAGACTTGGGAGCGATGGTCGGAACGCGAGACGGTGAACCCCGTGGGCGGCTGGCGGCGCGAGTTCATTTTATGCCGGGTATAAGACTGAAAGTGTAAAAAACTAAGAAAATATGAGCACATAAATTCAGTCTCCTGCATTAGTAAGCATGCTAACTAATTTAGGTTTTCCACCTGTGATTATGTTTAATAATATAACTTTTCACAATTTCAAAACCATAGTCTTCACGCTAGGCTTGTAAATTGAATAAGAATATGCGACAAAACTTATTTGCAGTTATTTTTTTTTATTTTCGTATTAGTTTTAATATGTTTTAAATTTGTTTTTTTTAATTACTTCTTACTAATCACACAGGTGATTCATTGAACGACGTGAGTGCGCGTAATACAGCGAATACAGGTAAAATGTGAAAATTGTATACGTAGTCTCTACTATGATGCGCGTTATAAGCCGAAGCGCATTATATACGGGGATATATATATATATATATATATATATATATATATATATATATATATTGTGAACCAAATATACAACATATTCAGCAAATGATATGATGGACAACATTTAATGACAAAATAAAGAGCAGTGTCAGTACATATGGAACATTCAACGTAAAGAATGGATAAGTGTTTGGAAAATACAAGCATGAAATGCTGGTTGTCTGATAGTTTTGAATAATGCATAGGTCGTAATTCGTCTTGTATTGAATTTGATAGGAAATATGTCCAAGTGGGAACTACATCTGAAACATGTTTGATTAGACATACAGGTATATTAGCAGATGTGGTTTCACTTTTATATGGGGAAAAGTTGTAGTCGACTCAATACCTGTAAAGGCGGATGAATTCTAATGTTATTTTTTTCCTTTTCTTCGTTTCAACAGGCAGTTTCACTGTTGTTTAACAGCAGGAGTTGGGTGGATATCTGCCACATATTTATACACCTGCATTTCCCATCGCAGCTTCCTAAACCACTTCATTTTTTAATGGCTGTTGCTGATTTTATCGTCAAATAAAGCCAAACAACGCAGGTGGAAAATAATATTTCCATCTAAGTGCATGGTAGCATCTGTATAAGGTAGATTGTTTTCAGTTTTATTTCTTCTGTAGTATACACATTTTCAAAACACTTAATCTTGGATGATGAAACCAACGGTAATCCCTAAGTAATGAGCTGCTTTCGGTGACTATGCTTCCACGCTGACACGTGCCAGAAATGTCCTATAATATATTCTGAAGTTATCCAATATGACGTTACCACACTTTGCGACTATATAATGTTCAAAAGTCACAGACGAATTAGATTTTTTTACGTGCCTCCATGCTTACATTTATCATTATGTTAATCTTATTAAACAAAATACTTCAAATTTATTGCGGAACAATACAAAGTGTTAATATTCACTGAAAGAATCTTCCTTCAGCCACCATTGTAATCTATCTGTTAATATACTCTGAAAGAATCTTCCTTTAGCCAACATTGCAATCTATCTTGTTAATATATATTTGAAAGAATCTTTCATCAGCCATCATTGTAATATATCCTGTTCGTTTCTTTGTATTCATCAAAAAGACGGTTTCAATGAATTTATTTTGTTCAATTTGCTGTTAACAGTACTCGAAATGATTACAATAACAGATATTCTGTTCCCAACTCTTTAGAATAATAATTTCTCTTGACCCCCTTATAACTTAGTAATGATGAAATAAACAATAGCATTCCAATTAAACTATTTTCTGTATACCCTTATATGAAATATATGAAAACATTATATCATGCTTACGCTACTAGGTTGATTAATGATGGATCTTCTGCATTTAGTTATAACATTTAAAAAAATTTTTGTAATGTAGCATATAAGCATTTTGTCTACATAACTTTTCGAAATAATGAAAATCATTTTATGTCTAAATTCTCTCCTATTGTTCAAATTTTAGAAGTATATTATAAACGTATTTCCACCGAGGAAAATATTTCTGGATGTTTAACCTATTCATTCATTCATTGTTCAATGATTATTATTATCTAATAAACTTGAACAAAATTTACGATAATTTTTACAATTTTTAATTTTATAAAAAGTTTTTCTTTTATAGAAAATATTAGATAAACTTTCAAATATGATTACACGATGCTTTCTTTTGAAAACCTTTCTCATATTTTTCTAATATCATTTCAAGATCACCTTTAAATACTAATATAAATTACACTCTTTCATAGAAACATATATTGTTGTCAGCATACTTTCAAAAAGTAGCAAATTTCTTCTTCTTCTTCTTCTTCTTTTTTAATACAGATAGATATACACATTTGTTCACTATATCATATGAATGTTTTAAATTGCCTTAGATTTTAAGTTATTCACCAATTTTCAGCAAACACAAAATTAAGTTACTAAAAAACAAAATCATTTGTAGAAAGCCCTTTTAGAAGCTTTACATCGAAAAATGGGCGTGTTCAAGTTTGGATAAAAAGTCTTAAGTAAATTTTAATGGTATTTTATAAATTTAATTTTTAAATTTTAACGAAAAAAATATGTCATGCAAAATATAGTTACACCTTCAGTCTTTTTATGTTCCATCATGCTTGCAAATTTTGAAAAGCATTTCGTATCTTCAAAAATAAAGTAACATGTATATGGTCATTTTTTATTGAAAATGGTTAGAGTAATATTTAAAGATTTTTTTATGAAATACATTATAGTATATAAATGCCTTATTCTGTATTAACAATATATTTATAATGTATTTTGAGCGGGATAAGTTTTTAGATAAAAAAATGGAAAGACGTCTGGAATTTAGTTTTTCTGTTCATTTTTAATTAAGTAAAAAAAAATTACACAACTTTATATCGATTTATTTAAATAGTTACTGTGATTTCTTAAAACGTCGTAAAAAAAAATCAGACATGTAAAATATTCTTTATGTTACAGAAATTATATATTTCACAAGAAATTTATAAAAAAAAAAAAAAAAAAAAAAAAAAAAAAAAAAAAAAAAACTTTTTGTTTCAAAATGACAATATAATACTTTGAACGGTTTAAAATTAGTTATTTTACTTTTTTTCATAACTGCTTCTGTTTAAGCAAAAGAAATCATTTTAAGCCATATTTAATCTTGAAGCTTTAAAGCTTTTCTTGACTATGGATTAACTGCTCAAACTATGGATTAATTATATCCATGTCAATTCTCGGAACTTCTTTAATTTATTGACGATACATATTTATGACATATATAAAACCACTCATCATAAAGAAAACCTTTTTTTTTTTTTTTTTTTTTTTTTTTTTTTTTTGTTAATGACAACGGAAACAAGTTATTTGAAATCATTTAATATAAAATTGAAAGTATTAAAAACATGCTATAAATAAACATAGGACTGAATATATAAATTCCTAAAACATAAAGCTTATAGGTTTTTTTTTTTTTTTGTTATTATATTTTCAGACAGAAAGTATACTTAACTGAAGAAGTTTTTAATAAGATTTTAAAGTTTTAAAAATTTAGAAGTTAATGGGATTTAAACAACTTTCTGTAGAAATCTAATTTCTGAAAGACCTATTACCTTTAAACATTATTCTAATATAACACTTAAATCACTTAGTGTTTCCAGTAAAAATTATAAATAATTAATTATATTAACTGATTTCCATTACTAGCTCATTATGCAGTCATTTCAGGAATTTCTTTTTTATTCATAAATTCCGAATCCATCGTGTAAATTTTGAAATGAGAATATATATATTATGCTATGAAGAAACGTCTGTCAATAAATAACTCAAAAAATATTATTCAGAATTTCTGGTGGGAATTCAGGATTTCAGAGTAACAAAATAATTCCTGAAATGCGCGCATATATTCGCTAATAATGCAAATCTGTTTATCACACCTAGGTCTTCGTTAAAATAAAATAAATATAATTATGGCGTATTTTCAATCTTTCTGTTTTGAATTTTGGTATCGCAATTTAATAATTTCCAAAATTTTTGTTTGCATAGACTTTCATATTTCCTCTTATTAGAACATGTTTCTTGAAATTCGATTATTTACAGAAAATGTAATGATGATATTAAATAGAAATTTTTACAGACGGAGGGTTTAAGTGTTATCCAATAGGTATACCTTCTTAGAAGACTTTAATGTTCTTAAATGGTATGAAGCAGTTAAAAAAATGAGAGAATTCATTATTTAGCACCGCACAACTTTTAAAAATGCTCTTTCTTACATCAACAGACAGTGTTCCTATATTTCACCCAGTCATATAAAAACATTACTTACAAGTTAGGTTTATAAACACCAGAAAATATAAACCTCTGCTTAGAGATGAACTTGTGATGTATAACTATATCAACAAAGCGGAGAGTCAACTAGAAATTTTATTTTAATGTTTAACCCTTTAAAAAACCCTCCACAAAAAAGGACACCTAATTTTAATTCCAAAACTGACAAACGGCACCAAGAATATTTAATTAAATTTTTCCTTTTATTAAGTATCGGAAAATAAGCAAGTTTTTATTTTCAAATGAATTCAGTTTTAAATTCTGGTGTCAGTCCTACATTTCACCAGTTTACAGACTTATTCCGCGCCGGAAAGTGTTAAGATCAAGTTACAAAATAAAAATAAAGTTAATAATCGCTAGAGTTAACAATAAAAAATTTTAATTAAGCATTTTATGTTTCACTACTTCTATTTTCTATTATGTCTTTGTTTTTTTATTTATATAATAAAGTTTAAATATGATAAAGTAAAGATAACTATTGAAAAAAAAATCCTTATTATGTGTTTAAACAAAATTATATTAGAATAAATTTTGACTGTAATAAACCTAGCACAGTGTAAATATTAGTATATATAATTTATCAATGTGTGCTGGAATATATTTATTGATAATATCATTCAGAATTGGTAATCATTTAAAATTTACATAGAAGTTACATGTATTTTTTTAAAAAAATCAAGCACAAATGACTAAGGTTGCACAAAAAATTACATTAAATTTTTCAATAAATAACCATGATTTTCGTTAAAGATCTCGAAAACTGTTCTTACATTTAAATTACAATTATAGCTCTAGTTTTAAGTTCAACTTTAATGAATTAAAGAAAACCAATCTGTACTTTTTATTTAAAAGTTAACATTTCTATCTTTCATTACTTCGAAAATAGAGAAAAATATTTTTATTCTATGTAGTGTATATAATTTTATTTTTATATTTTTATTTATACGCGAATAAAATACACGCAGTGTCAATAAGTAAAATTTTCCGTTGTCAAAATATATTATAAAAATGAAAATCAATAATCTACAATTACAACTGTATAAAGAGTTTGTAATTAAAACGTATATGTACGAACTGTTTTGTTTACTCTTTCTCATTTATGTGGTCAAATTTGAAAGCGAATAGAGACTGATTATCAAGATACAATTACAAACATTCTAACGACCGCGCTATCACGAATTTTACGTAAAAATGGGATTTTTCAAACATATGTGCATACAAATAGCACCGATTTGATGATTATATTTTTACTACAGATATGTATAGCAGCTTTTCTAATAGGTCTCTTGTTAATTTTGCGAAATATGTTACATTTGTAATATTTTACAAATATATTTACAATGCGCGAAATACGCTTAACGCCCATCAAAAAATATTTAATCGAGCCCGTTGAAAAATTAAATATCATTTATTTATAATTCATAAATATAAGCAAAATATTATAAATATTTTATTATTGCTAATTTCACGTAGCTAGTGTAGATCTCTCATATGAACTAATGTTCATATATTTATTATTAAACATATTGTATTTTTTTCATATTTATCATTAAATACATCATAATATTACTAAATAATTTACGCATTTTAATTTTACACTTAACGAAGGCCATTTATGTTTAATTATTCGTTTATAACTCTGAAAATACAGTAATTCGTTTGCTGTTTGGAGATATTTTGTTCGACAAAATTTCAAAGCACAAATGTTTCATAATAAATTATTTTAAAATATTCATTGAAAACAAATAATATTATTTTAAGATTATTACACTGTTTTTATATCTTAATTATAAATTTCGATATAATTAAGATAATGTTAAGATAATAGTTATTTTATTTATTTAAAAAATCGATATCTATTCTGTTTCTGCAAGAAAGTGAATGATGTTGTCTAATTAAACGATAATGGAAGTAGAATCAAATCACACTTAATTAAAGTGCAGCTTGATGATGCCTTTTCACTTAGTTTTCTTCTATGAATTCGGTTAATTACCTCTTCTTTTCGAGCTTTCAAAAGATATCTGTGAGATTCTGGTTAACATTCATTTTGTAAAATTAATTAAAAATCTCCAATTTTTTTTCATAATAATTGGTAATGAAATGGCATTGAATTTCTTTGATTTTTAGAAACTCCAAATTTAGACATAGAGAATAGATTTAAAATGGGTGGATTAAACTTTGTGCCGATGTATTAAAGCAAATGATCAACGTAAAAATAGCACAAATAAAATATATAAAATAGCAAACAGCTGTTTCGGAGCCCATAAAGCTCCTTTATCAGTGCCAAATTTAAAATTAAATATTATTTTCCGAGAATTAAGCGTAAAATATCCAGAATTTTGAAAAGATTCAATTTTAAAAGAATTTATTCATCATTTAACAAAATCAAATTTAAAGATCTTAAACATCCAATTGACAGATTTCCACATTGGGGAATTTATAAGATATCTTGCGAGTGTTATGGAATGTACGTAGATCAAACTAAGCGACCCCTTAATGTCCGCTTGGAGCACAAGTGTCCCGCACATAAAAACTATGTTAAAAATTGTGACACTAAACGCTCTGCGATGGCTATCCATTGCTGGTCTAGCGGTCACAGTTTTAATTTTTCAGAAGGTTCAATAATTCAGAATTTGTCATCGATTTACGACCTTGATTTTAGGAAAGTTTATCATACATGGAAGAATTCGGACAACTTAGTTAATGATATAACCAGTACACCAAATGTTTCAAACATCTGGCTACCTTTCATTTAATTCATTCTCTTCAATTCCCCCCCCCTTTTTTTTGTCCTCCGTACTTAAACTCGTCCAGTCTGGAAAGCGTTTCTATTGATCTCCTACGTGACTCCTGACTCCACTGTTGTTTTTAAAAAGTCACCGCCATTATATCTTGGTCGCGTGGGGAGACACAAGCATATTTACATGACTTAAATTTTTAAATCAGTTTTTAATATTTTTAAATTTGGCACTGATGATGGAGCTTTAGAGGCTCCCAAAAAGCTGTTTGCTATTTGCTATATTTTTATTTGTGGTATTTTACGTTGCTAATTTATTTTACTATAGAATATAATTAGAACTAGTGATCTGAAATCTTAAATTACAGAAATATTTAGATTTTTCTCTTTTCTTTTCTTTAACGGTAGATGTAAGTTCACAATCCACCTTTCATTTCCATGTAACTACAAATTTCACATTTCATTGATCACTCTTTGAGAAAAATTAGATTAAAGTCTAGATTTAATCTATTTAAGTCTAGATTTAATTAGATTAAATCTATACTAAAAACTGAAACATGTAAAATTTTCGCTAACGCTCGAAATAATTGCACTGTAGGTTAACTCATCAATTGTGTCTGGCTAATATTCTTATATCGAAGTGAATCGAAGTATCGAAGTGAATCTTATATCGAATATGAAGTGAAAGCTTCATCAATTAATAAATAAATAATGAAATTATATATATATATATATATATATATATATGTATGTATGTATATATAAAACACAAATTTAGCAGAAATGTAATCCAACTATTCACTTAAACCACCGAAATTATCAGAATAAGAAAAGCTGCTGTATGTTGCGATTTTTGGCGATTGCTGCGTGTTATTAACGCCTGGTATGCGGCTAATTCAAAAGTATCATTAAAAGAAAAATCGAAACTTTATTTGAATACACAATTGATCTTTGTCATATAAAATTATTTTTTGATGTTGATAGTTGTCAATGTAAATAAATAAATATATATATATATATATATATATATATATATATATATATATATATATATAATACGTAAAAATCTCTTAGAGTTTTCAATAGCAAAGAAAAAATGATTTTTATCTATGTTCTGTGACCCGGTTGGACCGAGTTGGATACCTTACCTGTTATTCACAAAGGATCAGGTTCAATAAGCCGTGTTTTTGGCCCATGAAATAAGACTAAAATTTGATTTTGTTATACTGACTTAATTATTTCACTTTTTAATATTAGAAGGTTTATCCTGTACGATTTCAACAATAATTTTTGCGTTGTGTTCGGATTTATATAACTTACACAAACCCAAAGTTCGTATTATTCCTAGTTTTTGATGAAAAATACGCAATTACTCCTAATTTTACATCAATTTTTAATATATATTTTTTTATTTTATACTATGAGCGCCGCTTTGCAACACTTTTATTTTTTCATATATTGTACATTTGATGTATTTTATAATATATGTAAAGAAGAAAGTGTTGCACGATTGCGCTCATATAAATAATTGAGGTAAAATTAGGAGAAATTGCGTTTTTTTTTCATCAAAAATAACGAATAATACAGACTTTGAGCTTCTGTAAGTCATATAAACCCGAACAAAATCCAAAACTATTGTTGAAATCGTTCCTGATAAACCTTCTAATATTAAAAAGTGAAATAATTAAGTCAGTATAACAAGATCAAGTTTTAGTCTATTTCATGGACCAAAAACACGCCTTATGGACCCTGATCCTTTATATTATATGGTATCCGTGACCTCTAAGTTTCATAAAAGACACACTTCTCAGTTATTTAGTAATTTATTTTCCATTCACACTCTTAGCTTATTTTTAAGAAGATTCAGAAAAATGATAATGTTTCGAATTTTTGGCAAGATTTTGAGGAAATTTCATAACGTCTAATGCAAATGCGCTGTATATTATTTTAGATGTTAACGCTTTAAATTTCATAACTTTGTTATGAACACATTGGAAATTGCACGTCAAACGTGACAAATTAGGTGCGTTCGTACTATTATTATTTCAGTGAAATGAATTATATCGCCTGTTATTATAATGTGATTTATTTCCGTGATGAAATATGTATATTTTAAGTTGGCAACATTTTATCAATTGTTGACATTTACTGAAATTTCCAATTGGAAAGTTAAACCTAGATTTGAAATTTCAAAAATTGATATCCGCATTTTGACTCTTTTTCCATTTAATATCTATTTATCCGGTAACATTTATCCAAAAAACAATCGGTATATTATAAGATTGATATAATTAAACAATTTTAGCAGACAAATTCAGTTTATAAATTTAGTAATACGAAAATAATATGACTCCATCTTAAATATCACCACAATCACCATGGAAACCTAGAATCATTACCTGTCATGGGATATCAGTGAATTAATTACGTATGATAGGACTTAATAGAATGAGTAAAACTTTTATTAATATCTTTTTAAGTTTTGACAGGATTTGCATGAAATTTGCAATGACTTGACAAAATTCTGCAATTATTATATATATTAAATTTCGAACCATTCGGTTGGGTGATTTTTGCTCTGTTATATGCGGACAGACGGGCAGACGAAAGGAAAAGACGACGACTATAGATGCTACGTATTTATGTAATTACGAACGCACCTAAAAAGCGATGGATATACTTTTATGTGTACCTTTATAGGAAACTTATTTTCTTTTTTTTATTTCGATTGAAAAATAAATAATACATAGAAGAAAAAAATAATCAATATATATATATATATATATATATATATATATATATATATATATATATATATATATATATATATATATATACAGGGTGTTTCACAAAGGACCCCTAACTTTAAAAATCAATAACCCGGAAACGGTGATAGATAGAAACATGGAACCAATGGTAGGTTTAATAAAAAATTCGTAAAAATCTTATACATAAATCTCAAAATTTAGTTAAAAATAGTACCGACAGATGGCGCTGAGAGCGTAAAGAATCCTTCTACAGAGAGTTCAGAAGCATAGAAAGACTAGCCGTTGAAGATTTCGCCATTGAAATCTGACCGCTATGAGCTTATAATGACAATACTTCCGAAAGTGATGTATACAGTAGAGGAACGTGTGTTTATTGTGTTGGAGTACCACCGATTAAATCAGAGTCCTACTGCCACAAGCAGAAGTTTTCAAACGCGATTTCAAGTCGCAAAAGGTCCAGATGGGAAAACAATTCGTGAGCTTTTCAAAAAATTTCAACAAACAGACCGGTGACATACAGCAGAGAGTCAATGACAATTTCATTCTTCGTTTGCGATAAGCCTGTTGTGTAAAAGGTGCACCTTTTGAATCACTTTTGATAGGCCTATTTATCGCAGCGCCATCTATCGGCGCTATTTGTAACTAAATTTTGAGATTTATGTATAAGATTCTTACGATTTTTTAATAAACATACCACGGGTTTCATGTTTCTCCCTATCACCGTTTCCGGGTTATTGATTTTTAGAGTTAGGGGTCCTTTGTGAAACACCCTGTATATATATATATATTTAATAATGACAATTAATAAAGGAATTATTAGTATGTCATATATCTTTATTTAAAAACTTATTATATTAGTCGAATATAACTAATGTTTGAGCAATATGTTTGAGCAATACCTAAAAAGCGACGAATAGACATTTATATCTACCTTTAAAGGAAACTCATTTTGTTTTCTTTATTTCGATTTATAAATAAATAATACATAGAAGAAAAAAATTATCAAGATGATTTAAAATGACAATTAATAAATAAACTATTAATATGTCATATATATTTATTTAAAAACTTAAAATATTAGTCGAATATAAGTAATATTTGACAAATATGTTTGAGCAATACCTAAAAAACGATGAAGAGACATTTATATTTACCTTTATAGGAAACTCCTTTTGTTTTACTTTATTTCAATACATAAATAAACAATACATAGAAGAAAAAATGGATCAAAATTTTTTAATGACATTTAATAAAGGAACTATTAATATGACATATATCATCTTTATTTAGAAACATATAGTATTAGTCGAATATCACTAATATTTATTTAATATATTTCAGCAATACCTAAAACGCGCTGAATAGACATTTATATATACCTTTATAGGAAACTCGTTTTGTTTTTCTTGATTTTGATTTATAAAAAAATAATACATAGAAGAAGAAAATTATCAAGATTTTTTTAAATGACAATTAATAATGGAACTATTAATATGTCATATATCTTTATTTAAAAACTTGTAACATTATTCGAATATAAGTAATATTTGAGCAATATGTTTATTTTTGTATTTAAATTTAACAAAAATAATATAAAATTCAAAAATCTTTATTCCAGATTATGTATTATGTTTATTACCACCTACACCTTATAAATTTATGCATGGGTTCTCTTCAATACACGGAAAGAACAAATTCTCTTTTCAAGGAAGCATTCCCCTTTCTTTTCGTAAGTCAACTATTATCTCATCATCTGCAGAAATATCTGCGTTCCGCTGTCTAAAAAAGTATTTCTTTTCACGTAATATGTTTCTCTTATTGAAACTGCATTCCTTCGGAAGAAAAATGTAAACAGGAAGTTAAATGCAGGATGATGTTACGGAAAAGAAATCGCATAAATGAAAATGTATTTACAATTAATAGGAGAGAAATAAATTGAAATATAATTTTACTGAAAGATATTTATGTTTCCACAATTATTTCATTTTATCTGACATAAGCAGTTGTGATACTAAAATATTTTACATCAATAATAATTGTCTGACATTGTAAATAATTAATATTTTCTCAAATTTTCTATGGTTTAGATAAAAAGTATATGGCAAAAATTTCGTTATCGCCAAAAAAAAAAAAAAAAAAAAAAAAAGATTATCTCTCACTAAAGAACATTGCATTTTTTATCCCTCTCATGTGACTCCAATTGCCCTCTTGAGGCGAAATCGATTACTGTTGAATTCTTTGCTGTGGAGTATTGGTGAATCACATCAGTAACTTCAACGCACAGATCCTGGACTGGTTTAAAATCCTTTTTGTTTTGGGCTCATGTAGCACGCAGAGTCCAAGTAACTCCAATTTATGGTACTGTTATTATTATTATTCATTTGATTTATGTCATTTATGTGATTGTTCCGATTTAGAGTCTATTTCACTGGTGCTAATTAAATTAGCACGTGGGATTACCGCATAACCATCAGTCGCCACACCTTTGATTCATTTAGCTTAAATCCTATTTGATTGCCTAAACGGGTGTAAGGATTAGTGGTTAATAGTATTTAATAGTGTTATTGTATGTCCGGATAGCAAAAAAAAAATCCTTTTAGATATAGATCTGGGTACAGAAAAATAATCATAAGATCGAATTAAATTTAAGGTATCTCAATCTAGCGCTAAATTGTAAACTGTGAAAAAAATAGTGATTTTCCTTTTATATTGAACAATTAATATAAATTTAGGATGAGTTGGTTAAAATGTACGGTGCATCAATTTATGATAATATTTCTATTTTATATTGTTTATTTTAATTTATTTTTCCTATGATAACTTTTAGATTTAATTACAAAAATACTATCCAGTGATTTACTATTATGCTCGATTTTTTTTCATTCATCTTTTAAATGTGGGATTTTTGCGTCACTTAGTATTATATGTTACAATAAAATGTTAATAAAAAAAAAATCATCATATTACTTTGATTAATCGCACAAAAATTTTATATCATGATGTCGACCCGTTTAATCACAGTATGTCTTCAAAGTTTAATTATGTGGATGTAAGTTTAATCTTAGATCTCTGCTATCAATTTCTTTTTTATTCTGATTAGTTCCCCTCCCTTCAAGTTTCACTTTAACTGTTTATTAATAAATCCCCATATCATAATTAAATTGCTCATTTTCATTGATACATAAGTTAAAAAATCTTTTCTAATTAACTCCTCAGATCAGAAAGAATTTCTGCCTACTTAATTAAAGTGCCATTTCACAATGTCTTTTTCGGTCTAATGATATAGTATTAAGTCGGTTAATTATCTCTTTTTCTTCCGGTTTTAAATCATGCTTAGCGAGTAATGATATTCGGGAACACTGGTTATTCTGAAAAAGGTAATTCCAGGAAATTAATAAATTACCCTTTTTTTCCCTTGATAAATTGTATTTTAATCTTTGATATACAAATTTTGAAATGTTCCGTTTGGGATATAGGGAACATATATTAAACATTCTATCTATGCAAGTTACAACAAATATCAAATATGTTAACTAAAAAATCGTTAGTTTATTCCTAACATTTCTTAGATTTGTTTTTACTTACAAAGCCCACACTGTTAAAAAATTGCAGCAAACTGTCCAGTCATTTGACCGTTTTTATTGAAAAGGGTTACATAACCGTAATTTAACTCTAGTCTGGCCATATTATTGCTTATATTATGGTCAGACTAGACTTAAATTATGGTTATGTAACCATTTTCTATAAAAACGGTCAAATGACTGGACAGTTTGCTGCAAATTTTTAACAGTGCATGGTTTAAGGAAAGTATTGTTATCATGATATATGTGTCATAACTAACTATCATGACATCATCATAACTAAATGTCAAATATGTTAACTAAAAAATCGTTATTTTATTTCTAACATTTATTAGATTTTTTTTTACTTCCGGAGCCCATAGTTTAAGGAAAGTATTGTTATCATGATATAAGTGTCATAACTAAATATCAAATCACCATCATAAGTAAATATCAAATATGTTAACTAAAAAATCGTTGTATTATTTCTAACATCTCTTGTTGTTGTTGTTGAATTGACCCCAAAGGGCCCAGTGAGCAGCTTTCTATTTCTGTATAGCTGTCATAATCCACTACGTCATGATACAAAAACCTGACACCTAAATCTCCTAATTTTGAACCAATTCCAGATGAGAGATTTGCATATGGATTGGCACCCCCAGAGGTAACGCTTATATATAACTTGGAGGACTTTGGAGACACGAACAGATTTAACGTGCACCAGCTCCCATTAACGTACACGGTCCCACAGCAGAGGCAAACGAGAGAGGATATCACCCTCCCAAGCACTGACCTTGGTAACATCTCTTAGATTTGTTTTTACTTCCTATGCCTATGGTTTAAGGAAAGTATTATTATCATGATATAAGTGTCATAACTAAATGTCAAATCACCATCATCAGTAAATATCAAATATGTTAACTAACAAATCGTTATTTTATTTCTAACATTTCTTAATTTTTTTATTTATTTTACTTTCCTAGCCCATAGTTTAAGGAAAGTATTGTTATCATGATATAAGTGTGTATGTGATTGAGTGAACACGATACATCAAATTGTGATCTCCTTTTGCGAATATGTTGTAGGCCACTGTAGCAGAAATTGTGTAACATTTTGCACAAATCACGAGACGAGTTAGGTATTTAAACCATTTTACAACCATTTAGTGACTGATTGTTTGAGGAAAATCACTAAAAACATGCGACAGAGTAAATGTGATAAAACATGCGGCGATGTAGTCAGGCATTAGTGGCTCAGACTAAACTTGTGAACTGGGTATCACGAAATATTTCGCCATACACGAACTACTACCGTAATATTTCGAATGTATTACTTCCAAAATTTTAATAGAAATTTTCGTCTTATTAAAACGCCCTATTCATACAAAATTACTGACATGAATAAGGACAAAAATTCTATTATTTTTTTACTGATGGAAGTGTGCCCCGTTGGTAATCAGGCATATCAGTTGAACAAATGTTTATTCCCCGGTTAAAAGGTTAATGTCGCCAGTTCCGAAACGGGAGTTCCAGGGTTTGAATCATGTTGATTCTGGTAAGTACAAGTATTATATGGAATATCGTTATTGTTGTATATTATTCTGTTTTGTTGTCTATTTAGGTATTGTCTCTGTAAAATAATGACAGTATAATGTCAATTTATAAAAATTAATTTAATCGAGTGTTAGGAGTCATTGGCAGAGCTAGAACATTTGGTCATGTGGTCTTCGTTTTCAAGGGTTTTTTCCACTTGTTTGTGGATGACAGATAAGTTTCCCTGCCTGCAGGGATATAAACAAAAATATTTTTGGTAGACCGCCCTGATTGGTTGAAGGTATCAGAAATTATCTGAATAAAGTGATCGGGAAGTAGAATGGAGCCACTTCCGATTTTTTTTTATGTCTAAGAAATGCATTTAAATTTTTAAAATTTTAGAAATGATTTAGCTCCTAATGAAAGAATAATACGAAATTTAAAAAAAATTATTTTGGATTATGCTGTATTAAAAAAAAATATTTGCCCACAATATCTTAATTGTTGTATGAATTGGTGAACTTTTAATACGTATACTACACATTACCTTAATGTATAGTCTAATCCATTGTCGACACATACAATTACTTTAGCATGCTGATATGTTCGTTACAAAAAAATGGAAATAGCAATGAAATATTTTATGTAAATTCACAATTAATGTATGCTGAAATTCATTCAAAATGCTCGTAGTTCAAAAGTACATATAACACAAGTCACAATATTGATATATATCATTTATTTCTGAACAATAGTGAGAATCGAAATAAAAGGTAGCTATGATTCTAAGGAGAATCACGGGGTTATTATAAAAAATGTCAGTGTATACAGAGACGCAAAATCTATGTTATTCGTGTTAACTCTGTGAAAATCTGATTGAATAATTTGAGTTTAAATAACATTTTCCAAATATATGAGAATTTATAATAAAATGTAAATCCTCTTCCATATGAACAACATATTCCCAATCAAATTTGCAGTCCAATATTAAGCGTCTTCAACCCTGCACCTGCACGTTCTCGTTTTCTACAAAAATGCCCTTTGTTATGTATATCGCTTTGCCAATGATTAATTTATATGGTAGCATATTATACAAGCATATATTATTATATGAGAAGATATTATGTATTATTATATTTGAAATTAACTATTAATGCTAATTTCACGGCAATTAGAGAAGATTGACTATTATAAAATCTTCATTAAGCATACTTTCTTTATATTATATAAATATATGTAAAATATTATATTGATTATTATTACTGCTATTGGCATATAGCTCTCGCATCGGAACTCATTTTTATTTGATTATTAGTGAATATGCTGTTTTACCAAATTACTAATTAATATCATCATAACTAATTTATACTATTAATTAATAAGAAAAGTAAAATAATTCATTTATAGTTAAAATAAATGTAATTACTTCAAAAAGCAAAAATGTCTATAATAGTTCACAGAAAGATTTTCTTAAATTTCATTAGATACATATCATTTTTATTAAACATCTGTTCTACTCTTTTTTATATTTTCTTAAAATTTTGAATATAAATTAATATTAATTATTTATGAAATATACCATTATAATTTTCTTTTCTACAAAGAAGTTAAAGACTGGTGTGTCTGATTACCTCAAAATGAAAATAGAATCAAATTACGCTTAATTAAACTGTAGCTTGATAATGCCTTTTCTTAAAGTTATACTCTATAAAATCTGTTAATTACCTCTTTATTTCATCTTTCTAAAAATATCTGTAAGCTTCTAATTAACATTCTTTGTGGAAAAAGTAGTTATCGCAATATTTTGTTAATGATCCGGAATTTTTTTTTTTTCAGATACTCCTTGTTAGATTGCCATAGTGGATATATTAGTGATAAGAAATCTTAAATAAGAGAAATTTAATGTTTTGTTTAAAAAAGATGTTGAATATTCCCGAAGTATTTTATTACATTAGAATGCCAAGCTTTAGACTCTACTCATCTTCTGAGAAAAATTCGCTGTAATTTAGTTTTATTTCTCCACAGGCAACAATCAAAACCAAAAAAACATGTAACATTTTATTAATCCTTGAAATACTCGCAATGTAGGTGAGCTCAAATTGACCAAAAAAAAAACTTAGTAAATGATGTCATCTTATCACATTTCGCTAATTTGTTCCGGTAGAACCTTGCTATTCTAAGGCAGTGATTGATTGATTTAAAGGCTAAGGGTTTTATTTTGCTCCTGCAAGCAAAACAGACCAGGTCTTCCATGTAAAGTGGAAGTCGACCAACTAAAAACATCCATGCCTGGATCGGGGATTTGAACCGGCACCGTTTGCACAGTAGAAAGCGCCCTAACTACAAGACAAATTGCTGTGCTCTAAGGCAACCATCTTCAATAAAGTAATTGCATCAGCAATTTTTATTTTATCAGGTTGTCAAATTATTTTTTTTCTCATATTGAAATATTTTGGTAATAATATGCCATAAAATAAGTTTTATATTCTTGCTTGTTTTATAATCTATATTTATATTTTAGTTAAAAGCTTACAAATTATATGTAAGAATAAAACTTTCAAGCATTGTTTACAATATTTTAAAACAATGCATACAGCATACAATATAATTTTTTAATTTATTAAAAAGAAATGGTTATTGAAAGGGATATATGAAGCAAATTTTAAAATACTAAACCAATATTATTTATATTTGGATGCAATATTGCATTAATAAAGAATACAATATTTCAATGAAATAAAGATATCAGAAATATATCGGATTTACATTGTATGCATAAGATCCCATGCATACAAAAATACTGTCTTCCAATTTTAAACATTTTAAAGAAATGGCAATAGCACAAAACTACTTGGAATTAAATGCCAAAAATATCTTAACAGTTTTGTCACAACATTTTCGACATGCAAACTTGCTAATATTTAGACGATGTTTCATTCCGACACTGGCGGAAAAAAAAAATCCTAACACCAAGAAAGACTTGTGATAGATAAACGAAATTTGGTAGGCGTGTTTATACATCTGAGAGATGGCATCGATTAAAATTTCGCGACTCGCGCATAAATGTGGCGCTAGTGGCGCCACTCAGAACTTGCAAATCAGGTTTGCTTTAAATGCGTGCTGTAAAGTTCATGAGCGTTATTTATCTTCGAAATTTGACGTATTGAGTTGATGTTATCCAAAAATGCCTTTAAGAAGACGAAGAAGCCATTATCAACAACTCACCGAAGTTGAACGAGGTCGTATAATAGGGCTACGATAAGCTGGACTTTCTTTCCGCGATATTGCAGAAAGACTTGGTCGGAATGTATGCACTATTCATGATTGTTGGGAGTAATGGTCAAGGGATGGTACAGGTTCAAGAAGACCGGGTTCCGGGCAGCCACGGGGCACTACTGAGAGTGAAGAGTGCCGTATTCGGCGTACGGCTGTGGCGCATCTTACTGCGTCTGCGGAAGAAATTCGAGCTGCAGTTGGTACCACAGTGACACAACGAACTGTTAGAAACCGGTTACTTCAAGTCAAGCTCCGAGACAGGCGTTCTGTAGCGTGCATTCCACTAACGCCAAGTCATTGTCGTTTGCGTCGCCAGTGGTGTCAAGCAAGACCTCATTGGAGGACGGAGTGGAGATCTGTTGTGTTTTCTGATAAAAGTAGGTTCTGCCTTGGTGCCATTGATGGGCCTGTGTTGGTCAGAAGGAAGTCAGGGCAACGCCTACAACCAAACTGTCTGCGGCCTAGACAAAATGGACCTACACCTGGAGTCATATTCTGGGTAGCAATTGCTATGCCAGCAGGAGCACTCTAGTGGTTATCCCAAACACACTGAATGCAAATTTGTACGTCAGTCTCGTAATTCAACCTGTAGTGCTGCCATTCATGAACAGCATTCAAGGGGAAGTTTTCTAACATGATAACGCTCGCCCTCATACCGCTGTTGTAACGGAACGTGCTCTACAGAGCGTCGACATGTTACCTTGGCCTGCGAGATCACCAGATCTGTCTCCAATTGAGCATGTATGGGATAACATTGGACGACAACTCCAGCATCATCCACAGCCAGCAGTGACCGTCCCAGTATTGACACACCAAGTACAATAAGCATGGAACTTTATACCACAAAGTGACATTCGGCACCTGTATGACACAATGCATGCACATTTGCAGGTTTGCATTCACAATTCTGGAAGTTACACCGGCTATTAATGCAACAGCATTACGCATTTGAAATGCATTTTCTTGAGCTTAAATTAACCTGTGATCTTGAAAATCTAATCAATTAAACATGTTAACTAGACAAATGCATTGTCCAAATTCCATTGCTCTACAATAATTTTTTCTTGGTGTTGGTTTTTTTCCGTCAGTGTATATTGACAATATTGATTAAGCTAGAGTTATTATGAACAGCGATATACCAATCTAGTTTTACTATTCTGATAATAATTATTACAAAAATCAATTTGCATAAACTAAAAAAAGACTCTTTTAAAAATATCTCATGAATAAATGTGTTCATGTATAACAATTAATACATCAAGTGAATTTTATTAAACTTTGCATGAATACATCTTGAATATTTCTAGTATTCTACTGTGTAAATGTTTTAATAACTAATATGTATTTTGTAAAAATATAATTATTTTAAATTATCACAAATAATATTACCCAAAAGAAGGAAATATTATAAAAATAAATAAATGTCTAGTTTTCAAACAATAAATTTTAGCCATAATATAAAACGTTAGATTTAAGAAAATCCTAAGCCAATTAATTAAAATGTAAGCATTAAGCACGTGAATTTAGGCGTTTTAAAATCGTGACATTATAAAACGAAATATGGAGACGTATAAGTTTTTAATTTATACCTTACATGAAAATGAAATAAAAATATTAATTACTTCATTCTTTTCTTTATTTCTATTGTTAAGAAAAAAGAGAGCAAAATTTTAATGAATGACAAATTTAATAAAAAATCTATTATTATTATTATTATTATTATTATTTAAATCTTAAAATTATATTTAAATACAAATTTTTTTCAGCAATATATTTATTTAAAAAAAATAAAAATAAAAACACGTAAAATTTACAATCTAGCTTTCAGTGTGTACTTTATGATCATTAAAACCTACATCGCATAGTTGTAATCATGTTTTGTTTTCAACTCACGAAGAGAATGGACACCCTTTTCTGAAATTAATTCCCCAACCGATTCACCACTCAACTCTTATCTTTTCATCTGCAAAAATATCTCTGTAGCGTTGTATAACAATTTCTTTTCACGTAATCTGTTTCCCTTGTTAAAACTGCTTTCTTTTCAAAGAAAAATTCAAACAGAAATATAAAAATATTCTGGCAATGTTTAAAAAAAATTGCGAAAATGGAAATGTACTTACGATAAAGAACAGTGAAGAAATATATATATAGATATTTATCTTTCCTTAATTATTGCATTTTATATGTCATAAGAAGTAATAATAATGTATTTAGCAACAATAAAAAGTTGTTGATGGTATTAGATAAAAAAGATTGACCGTTATTTATCCACAATTTGTTCTAAAACGTAATCTGTCTTTATATATTTTAGATATGTATATATGAGAGATTTCCAGGATACATAGTGTAATCACGTGGCACTTGATTTTACAGGAATGTATTAAAAGGTATTTTGTATTTCAGTTTATCCTATTGATATGATTCGAGTTAAAGCATCTGTTCGATACACCTCTCTATATTAATATTGGTATGCACCATATTGGTCGAAATAAATTTATAAAGATGCATTTACATTATAAAGCATAAGGACTTTAATTTGAATTATTTATTTATTTTTTTAAATATCAAAAATAATTTTATTAATAGTTTTCATGGAATTTTATTACATTTTAACTACTTGTCAAACTAAAATTTCAAGATATCCTTTACATTAAAATAATCCGTAAGAATGTAATTGAAAAAATTTTAAGTCTAAGGATAATTAATTTTTTTATACTAATTAAGACTAATTAAGGATAATAAGATTTCTTTCATTTTGAAAATTATGAAATAAATTAGGGTTCTACGTAATTGTAATTATTTTTTTAAATATAATATTACTACATAATTATCAAAATTAGGTTCCAATGTGTTAGATGATGACATTAATTAAAATATTAGATATAAATGGAAAATACACTGTTAATAAATTATAAGACAATTTGTTTAAAAACCAAAAAGTTATGAAAATCAATATCATTTCGATCCTCTGTTTTTTTTTTTTTTTTTTTTTTTTTTTACTATAAACAAAAACAAGGTTTCTTTTATTGTTCTGTTATTGGATTCAGTTTCTGGAATACAGTGTCGTTCTCTTCCAGTGGCAACTTCCGGTTCATTTCGCAGAATAAAACTCTTTAATAATAGTATGAAAAATTCAAATGATTGAGTTATGATAAAGCACCAAGTTAAAAGGAAAAATACCCTGCGATGAATTAAATAAATGGCAAGATACATTGTTCTGCTGAAACACCCACCTAGCACCATGTAATAAATGCCTAAACGGTAAGAGATAATCAAGTAGCACATCTTTATATTTTTAGAATTCATGCGTACCGAAATTCAATGTTAATCGACTATCTATACACTATGATAAGCAAATGATTCCCAGACCATTATGAAGCATGTGCTCATTTGTCGACTGAAACAGTCTTTTGGTTCTTTTCTCAAGTCTTACCAATATTATTTTTAGACATTTGGGCCGTCTAGGTTAAATTTGTTTCACCAGAAAATATAATTTGTTTCCGAACGTCGTCCCATGATGGGTCACTTTTTAAGTTTTTGTTTAGTATTTCCGCTCGATGACGTTTCAAGATTTTTTTTTTCATTTATCTAAATTTGGTATTACCCTTTTATTTAAGACTATTCCAAACAGTGACATATAGTATTTTTT
The DNA here is from genome assembly GCA_963931845.1 of Maratus michaelseni. Classification (NCBI taxonomy): domain Eukaryota; kingdom Metazoa; phylum Arthropoda; class Arachnida; order Araneae; family Salticidae; genus Maratus; species Maratus michaelseni. The sequence goes on along the minus strand of OZ007588.1, from coordinate 153,614,530 downwards.
TGCTTAATTGTTTTCAAATTCAAAAATCATTTTTGTTCGTAGATAGCCAAAGCACTTGTGCCGTCACTTTCTTCTTCTTTCCAGATCTTTTTGTTTTCTTTAGAGAAGAGTTTTTTAACACTTTCTAACTTCAATTTGGTCTGTATGTCTCTCTGCTGTCTGTCGTCTGTACTCTCATAAATATACTCTAATTGTCATGAAATTTTTATATGTTATTGATGTTTACTTTACAATGTTCGATATGAAAAATGAACATTGAAGCATTTATAGCTCGTTTACAGGGATCCAAAAAATTTTCCGGTATATTATGATAAATTGGGAAAAATTGTTTCGAATGCATTTTAATGATGTTAAAATACTTCAAACATAATGAAATTTATAAGCATCACAGAAGTGATCTGACACATGATTATAAGGAGTATAGAACAAGTAACATCTATCGTTCGTTTACAGGCACACAAAAAGTAACTCCATTATAGTGTGATCTACGGGAGAAAATCGATTCCGATGCCTTTTAATAATGTTATTGTACTTCAAATGTAATGAAATATAAAAAGATCCCTGAATTGCACAACAACATGTTTTGTATAGATTAAGAATTGCGCAGCATTTAGTTTCATTAACAGAGACGAACAAAATAATTCGGTTACAAGATAGACAATTATCGATTTCATTTGGAAATTGTTTCAGAGTCTATGTCTGGTGCGTAATTATTCATTGTAGTTTTTATTATGACATTGTTATTAAAAATTCTGGAATGTTTCATTAACGTCGTTATCTCGCAATCAGAGTTACCACCCCCATTATAATATGAAAACTTCCTCATCTCGTACTCAGGTAACACTTTCTCTTGTGATATCGTACAGCAGGGCTGTCCAAAGTTTCACCCTCTATTCACCATAAAATTCTTACAGAAATATTCGCCTTATTACATCGGTATATTCGCAGATTAAATAAGGCGAATATTTTTGTAAGAATTTTCTGGTGAATAGTGTGCGCCAGGTTGGACGGTCCTGTCGCACAGTAAATCATGAATATTACTGTCTAAATCTGAAACTTTACTTTTACGTTAATGACTAAAAAATACTAGCGTATACGTTTTATGATGAGTCTGAATTGACATTCAATATACACATTTTCTCAAGTGGTCTTATAACGTTTTTAACAAAACACTTATTTATTATATGGAAAAATGAGCAAACTTTAATGAGATTTAAGGTTAATGTTGTAATTACACAGAAAGTGTTTTGCTACAATTTAAATATACGGAGTAAAAATTGTATTTTTTTTTCATTCGACAGTTAACGAATTCTTCGGTGTTCTTGTAATCTCTTAACTAACTCTAATATTTCCCTTTTGATAGTTTTCAAGTATTGTCTTTATTTGATAAATGTTCGAACTCACATTGAATTGGATTGGAGTTTAATAATCCCCCTTTAAAATCTTCCAATTTTCAGTTAATGTAATTAAGAAACAACCAGTTTATCTAAATTCCTACAGTTTGTCTAATTTCACTGAAATCGTGATTTAGAACTCCAATAAACACCGTAAAAAAATATTCTATCGCGTGCCAAATGTGGAACACGTGCAATTTTAAATGTACAAAATAAAATTTGTATATTACAAATTGTTGAACAATTGAAGAATCTTTCAGTGGTCGTATAATTTCTTTCGCATGATAAACATTTTTATCACATTGAAAACATCTGTACCCATAATCAAGCATATGATTGTTTCGCTTCATAAAATATTTAATTAAGAAAATTATTTATTTTTTTCTTCCATGTTATTTATTGTTCTCTACTTTTTTTTTAAAATCTTAAAGTTATGTCATATTTATGACAGGCAGATTTTTCTACCGTACTCATTTTTTTTTCTTAGAAATAACAGTCATACTATTTCGTCGGTAGAATGATAAGAGTGAAATACACCGTTTTTTAGACAATTCATTTTACTGTAGAAAAGTATTTTAAAAGTTATTGTTCAGTTAAATTTAAGGCATCCCCCTGTGATTAAGTTTTTATGAAATATTCTCCAAGCCGAAAACAGTTTTTAGAACAGCGTGTGAGTGTCACATAGATTTGTTATGTCTGAATATTTTCATATTTTAGTCTCAGAAGGAACATTAAAAATTTTGATTCTTTGGAAAGTTTCGAATGTCTTAAAAGCTTTAAAGTGTATTATCAGTCTTAAAGATAATTACACTGTTTAATTTACAGAGATTATTATATAAGTTTTACAAATACGTTGCTGGCACAAAGGTGCGTACACTCCTTTGTGTATCAAAAAAGTACGGCTTCATTAGATTTAGATTAGATTTTTTCATTACAATATTTAAATAACAGAATTTGTAATTGTCTTATTTATGCAGAATTTGTGATATATTTATGCTATTAAAAGTAAAAGTTTCTATTAAAAATTATAGTAGAACCGTATGCACCCCATGAATCATATTTGATTAAATGTTATGGTATATAATCCTTTATTATTGCTTTAATTGAGAGAACATATATCGTATAACCTTTAAACAACATTTATAATATACTATTTTCATGTGGGATCATTTTCTGCTGATATGTGTATTTTTTAATTACATAATAACATCCAATTGCTGAAATGTCGGTGTTTTTTCTTATTATTGTAATATATCTTCAGAAAATGTACTTTTTAGAATGAGAATCTTTTTTCTATATAGCAAGCTTAATTTAAAATTAATCTGATACTCTTGTTACTGTTCGAAGTCTTAAATATTTAGAAAAGATATCTTAAAAATAGAGTGTTATTTTAAATGAATTAAAACCTTAAAAATGAGATCAGTTCCATCTGTTTTATGCGTAGTTTACTTCTGTTTTATTAATTTATTTGAAAATCTGCGATAGTAAACATAAGGATGCGGAGCTTTTTAAAGTTTTTGAAAATTTCTAATAAAGACGGAAAGAGCTTCTGAATTGAGCAGATATAAAAATCTGAAACAATAAAATACGTGAAGTGTGATTTATTACCATAAGAGAAAACTTTAAAAAGAAGTATATTTTATAACTTTCTTTGGGAATTATTTGAAAAAAAAAAGAAATATATTAGGAAAAGGTTTTACAAAGTAATAAAAAAAAGTTGAGCTGAAAGGGAGAAACTAAAAATATACTTTTTGCTTTAACATTTTTATTGCATGTCATAATTATAATTTAGAGTTCTAAAAAGATTTTTATTACTTTGAATGCAATATACTTTTACGTGATTCATTATTTTCAGGTAACATGCTACATACTCATTATATTTTTGCATTTTCTTTAAATCTACATAATTTTCCATGGCTTTGCTGTTACTGTACACTGTAAAAAAATTTCCTGAAGGTTCCGGAAAATAGTGGTGGCATTAAGATGCCACGACTTTTTGCTGTTACGCTTCACAACAAAGTAGTCAAACATTCCAATTTTCAATAATCAATATACTTTTTTTATTCAGTGTCTTATTTAAGCAATTAAATTTACAGATCAATTATATAGCATTACAATCAATAGTATTACAGATCAAATGAAAATTCAAATAATGAATCATAAAAGGATTTAAATTAGCTACTTACTAATCGGTTGATATCCAAACAAAGAATGTAGTTGTTCAGATTGCATGTGTCTGTAAATACCTAGGCAGCTGTTTTTTATCCTTCTTTAGTTATCAAAATGCTTAATGGAACATAAAACATGGAGTACGCATGCGCAGAATGTAGTTTACGGAAAAATTGAAACCTCTCAAAAATATTACACGAATTATTACCGTAATTGACGTGGGACATAAAGAAATTCGAAATTCCGGTAATATATGCAAAATGTTTCAGGATAATTTCCTGAAACGTTCCGAAATTTTTTTACAGTGTAGACAATAAATTTAAGTACAGGGTGATTATAAAAAAAAAAACTATTCCGATATATGAGCCCCTAACTGTCATATCGTTCACAGAAACTGAATGAAATTTTGGTTTAAAGTATTTTGAGGTATGCTCTCAAGAATCATGTGAAAAACAACAGTTAAATTCTAACAGTTACGGTTACAGTGACAAAATTTCGAAAATTTCAAATGGCAACAACTATTTTTTTTATTGGAATGCGATCTTCATAGTGAAAAACCATCAAAAGCGTTGGAACATTACCTGTAGCACGAAAATCGCCGGCGCTAGACAGACTAAGAAGAAAACTGAAAACATCCAATAAAGGACAGAGAAGCAACAGAAAGTAAAATATTTTATTGTTCAGTGCTATCCACCATCTGCCGCATGTAAAGTGTCGTCGTGTGTGAAATGGAAAATGTATGAAACACAATAAAATGTTTTGTTTTCTGTTGCTTCTCTGCCCTTATTGGTTGTTTTCACCATTCTTCTTACTTTGTCTAGCGCCGGCAATTTTCGTGATACAGGTACCGTTCCAACGCTTTTGATGGTTTTTCACTATGAAGATCACATTCCAATAATAAAAAAAATGTTATCATTTGAAATTTTCGAAATTTTGTCACTCTAACCGTAACTGTTAGAATTTAACTGTTGCTTTTTACGTGATTCTTGAGCGCATACCTGAAAATACTTTAACTAAAACTTCATTCAGTTTCTGTGAACGATATGACAGTTAGGGGCTCATATATCGGGATAGTTTTTTTTATAATCACCCTGTATATAGATTTTCATCTCTATAATAAAACTGTAAGTCATGTGACTGTCCTCAACAGTTCCGGGATGCCGCATCGCTTTTTCATATGCCAAGCGGCCATTTTTATTCAAAATTATTTTTTCGAATAAACTGCATAAAAGTTACATTTTAAGAAAGATCGTTCAAAATAAATTAATATTTGAGAGATGACTTGCGTTCAATTATGTATATATTCTGCAATAACTTCAGTCGAAAGATTCGCAGTTCAAATTCTCTATTCATAAAAGTAAACAAAAAAAAGATTGATTCGTCGTGAACATTTAAAATATTAAATCATGGAGGTAATCATTCGCAAAGCAAGTTCTCCGCGAATGAATTTTTGGACCGCTGCCTCGCGTCAAACAAATAATTCGCACCAGTGAGACAATCAAAGTTTACCATAATTATGTGCTATACAACTCAACTTTCGGACCTTTTCTTGACGTAAATTGAACTCATGTAATAATATTTAATGAATCAGATTTTTAGCATTTTTAAAATCGCTAATACAGCTTTTATTTATCGCGTGTACAAATTAGAAATGATACTTTGATTTTGAAATCAAATGTTTTGATTTATGATATTATTTCTTATTTATTTATTTATTTTCTCTTTTAAATGAAAAGTGTGAAGTATTTTAAATTTATGTAATATAAGCATTTTAGATTAAAGTTAAGTATTTTAAATGAAATGAGTGACAGGTTTATAATTTAAAATTAAATTAATTGTAGTATGAATGACGGTGATGGGAACGATATTTGGCGAATTATCATCTGCTCCAGGCTAACAAAAATACTCATAATTACAAAAAAGAATAAAAATAAATAAATGATAGTTTGTTGTAAATAAATATTGATATACATATCAAAAATAATTTATAGAATTAAAATAAAAAATAAAAGTAAATAAACAACAATTTCCATAACAAAGTTTTCGCCAAATTGGCGGGGGAGGGGGGGGGGGAATCGCGCCAACGTGCGTATGTGACATTTGTGCCCAAAAAATATGCGAAATGCTACCATGATCGCAGAAGTTCATGATTTGTCTATTAGAATCTTCCGATTTGGCGAAGGATTAAGGGAAAATTAAATTATGAATAAATGTAACGTGTTGCAATGTTTAACATACATTTAAGGGAGACCAAACTGGTCGCCAGTGGCGGCTAGTTTGAAATAACAAATTATTTATAAACAAATTTTGAGAGAATGGATACTCTTAAGTCATCTACATGAAAACAATAACATGAAAACAAATACGGTTAAACATTTTTAATAATGAATTTGTATACATTATGCACAATTCTTTTTTCTTTAAGCATGTGTAGGACTATATAAGAAAGAGATATATTATTTTTGCATTTTTTTACGATTGCCATTAATGTTTCCATATTTTATATAGCATTATATTTAGACAATTAAGAAAAAATAAAAATAATTACAAAATTTGGTACAATGATGTAATTTTTTGCCACTAATTACCTCTCATTATCATACGAAAATGATAAACAAGAAAGTAAAAAAAAATACATCGCATAGAATATGATATAATCATTAAATTGCAAAAAATATGATTTGTAGCATTTACATATAATTATTTAATTAGGTTCGATATTGTAAAACATCTTATGCCTAATTTCGATACTTCTCAGTATTTTATTCTCATTATTCAAAAATGCATGCAAAAATTTTAAAGAAATCTTAATACATTAACAACATGTAACAAAAATTTAGCACAAGTGAAAAATGCATTAAATACGTCATTAAAAATGGACCTCAAAAGCAACCGATAAAGACAATGTTCTGTCTAGTAATCTTATAAGGTCCTATAAGGACTGCACATTTTAGTGGGGATGGTATACAGGGTGTCCGAAAAGTCTGTAAAAGGTTGAATAACTCGAGAAATGTACATCGAATTGAAAAATGAAAAAATACATGTTCAATATTTTTGAAAAATCTATTTAGGGTTATCAAAGTTGTTCCCCCAAATCTGCCCACTTGGGGAGGAAAGAGGGGGTAACTTTGAAATCTTAAATGATAACCCACTTATTTATTGCAAATTAGAAATATTCGGGAAAAAATACGTAACTTTTGTATTTAACATTTTCTTCGGAAAATCGTAGATGACGCTGTAATCGAGTAAAATGCAGTGAGAATCAATTCCATTGAAGGGTCTGGAAATGGTCAAATAACTCTAAATATACATCGGATTGAGAAACGGATAAATTAGTGTTCAATATTTTAGAAAAATGGCAACTCTGATATCCCCAAATATATTTTTCTAAAATATTGAAAACGTATTTTTCGTTTTTCAATCCGATGTATATTTCTTGAGTAACACGACCGTTTCCAGGCTTTTAAATGGAAACGATTCTCAATGCATTTTACTCGATAACAGCGCCATCTACGATTTTCCGATGAAAATGTTAAATGGAAAAGTTACTTATTTTTTTCCCGTAGAATCCAAATCTGCAATAAAAAGGGAGGTTGTCATTAAAGATTTCAAAGTTACCCCCCTTCCCCCATGCGATAGAGTTGTGGAGCAACGTTGATATCCCTAAATAGCTTTCAAAAAAGCAAGCGTTCAAAAACATTGAACACATATTTTCAGTTTTTTAATCCAATGTATATTTCTAGAGTTATTCGACCGTTTTCAGACTTTTCTGTATTTCATTTCATGATTTGTTTCGTGCATATGTATTCTTTTTTATTTTTTCACGAGTCACTTGAACATCTGAGCAGTTTTATGTATGTTTATTGTATACAATCATAATAATAAGTTTGAAATGAAATTTTGCATCATTATTAAAATGAACTTCAAAGATTTATTTCATATAACTAAAATTCTGTAGCATATTTTATGAATATGATAATGTAAAAATGTTTCATGGAAAAATTAATAACGGAACAACTTATAGTTTTCGACATTTAAAATATAATTTGGCAGTTTTTTTTAAAACGTACTAACATATCCTCAAAATTACTTTCAGTTTAAGTATTGTTAATATTATTATTATTTCAAAAATATTTATTTTTGTATTCACTTTTATTAATTTTATGATGTATTAATATCATGAATCAGGAAATACCATTATTAATATCATGATTTATTAATATGATGACTATAATTAATCATGCAAAAATTTCGCCGCATGAGTTAATGCAATTTCTTCAAAATATGATTCCAAGAATTTAATTATATGGATATAACTTTAATCTTATAATAACACACTCAATTTATTTTTATTCTGCTTTGTTCGTTTCTTAATATCACTTTATCTGTTTATTAATAAACTCCTATATCATAATTAAATTGATCATCTTCTTTCATATAGAAGTTAAAAACTCTTTTCTAATTAACTCCTAAGATCGGAAAGAATTTCTACATAGTTAATTAAAGTTCCATTTCACAGTGTCTTTTTTTACTCTAATGATATGACATTAAATCGGGTCATTATGCATTTTAATGCATGTTTTAAATCATGCTTAGCGAGTAACGATTTTTGAAAACACTGGTTATTCTGAAAAAGTAAATTCCAGGAAATTAATAAATTATCTTTATTTTGTTGATAACCTATATTCAAAGATTTGATAGAGAAATTTTGAAATGTTCCTTTCTGATTATAGAGGCATACATTAAATATTGTATATATCAACGTTAAAATAATTTCATTTATCTAACTACTTACTGTCACTAAAACGTGTTATTTTATCTTAAACATTTTTTTAATATTTCCCGTTTTTATGTCTATGAAATAAATTAAATTTTTTCATAATTTTGGAATTGTTAACCTCCTAATGCAAGAAAAAAGTGAAACGAAAATGTACAAACATTTTCTGCATTATATTTCACTACAAAAGCAGTATTTCTGCAATTCAAGTATTTTTAATGTTTTTTCGAATCTTCTGAAACTTACTATTTTAATTTAATATGCAATTCATTTTATAAAACTGCATGTACCTTATAAATACGAAATGTGTGATGCAGAAATGTCACCATAACGAGGAAAGAATACTTTCTACAATTTAGATGACTCATATGTCATTTTTTAAATGTCCCGTGCACGGCATAGATTTGTTATTCAACAGGTTTAATCGTTGTGTTAAACGATTAAAACTTAACTCAATAACTTATTTTAATATACGCTCCAGTATCACAAACGTTTTGACCCAACGATGGCAAACTGTTTGCGTATGGCTCTCGCACATTGGCTCTCAGTACGAAATGTCCGCATTACTTGGTCATTGGCTAACGAACTATTTGCCAACAAAGGCCTAACAGTGGTGTAAATTTAGCTGTTCAGATACCTGCTCAGATACGCTACAAATTAGAGGGTACCTACCATTTCCCAACCATTTCCCAAATGTTTCCACAAACTGTGAACGATGGGCAAACAATCTGTGCTACTTAGGCCATTATCATTTTATGTTAAAATTTAAATAAAATATAAATTAGTAACGTAGTAACGTATAGTAACGTATTCACATAATAGTAACGTATTCAAAATCAGAAATGCTGTCTAGTATTAACTGTTAAAAATTTAGACTACACGCACACTTTTTTGACAAACCCCCTTGAGGCGGTGCTTAGTTTATATCATTGCTAACACTGTGTAATTGATTACGATCTGCCTCAAATTGTAATCTTTATGTTTCGTTTTCAAGACAGAAAGTGAATATTTTTGCCTTATATGCTATTCAAAAAACATTTTAGTAACACCAATACTTTAAAACTGTTGAAATTTTACTATTTATTATATTAATAATGTGTATAGTGGGGTTGATCGGAAAAACCGAAAATACAAAAATCAAAATGTAACTCCACGCAACCGTTGGTTACTGTCCTTAGTAATTTAACTGCAAATTTCCTTCCAAATAAAGTATTATTATCCGGTGCCCCCTTACTGCACAATTTTTGTGAAATTCGTTAAAAACGCCTTGTATAACTTAGAAATCGAAATACACATAAAATTGGAAAATAAATATGCCATACAGTGAAAAAATTGTCTATGATACCTAGTAATATGCTTGCACAGTTTTTAAGAAATCAGATAATATCTTTCAGGGCCCCGGTCATTTGAAATTTTGAAAAAATAGGCGTAAATTTCTTTTTATCTGTTGCACAAGTACATGTGTAATAGAATGCATCGCCCAAGATGCAAGAGAGCAATACAAATATTTTATCTGTGAAAAGTGCACAATCAATTAAAATTCAAGAATACAAACATTGAAATCTGTTAACAGTGTTCAAACACTTCAAATTTCAATGAAATCAGTTCTTTCTTTTCAAAACAAAAATGATAATATTCAAAACGTTTTGGCTTGGTATTTATTGTTGGTCCTATTGGAGTTTTGTAACCTAAAAATCTGACTTAGTTTGAAAATATTGCTTAACGGCTCTTGATTGTAATCTAAATCTTAGGAACCCATCCCTGCGGTTTGCACCACAAACTGCTGCAACAATTTGAGTGACCACTTTGACACACCTTTCTACACATTAAATGGGGCATAGAAACTCAGCTAATAAAACGATATCTTCATCATCACTTTTTTCTATGTACATCTTTAAATCATCGTATGTAAGAAGAATCAAAATAGCTGGCTCCGTACTCTACCTTATCAATATAATCCGCTGTGACAAAATCGACTGCAGGAATTTGGAACTGCCTGATTTCTCCACTAGTATTCGCACTTCGCGCTTTAAAGATTCTATGAAATCGTAGCTCACGGATGTTTTTCCGATCGTCAGTTACAATGGCAATCCGCAGTTTCACGGATAGGTAAAAAAGGCATAAAGCTGAATTACTGGGTCAATGACAACTTTAACTGCCTGAGACATATCCCTGGAAAAATATACAATTTCCCAAAGATAGGTTGCACCGTATTTGTAGGATGGCTTGCATTTAATTTCAAACTATACACATGACACCTTGACTACAAACGCCGTCAATATCTTCAGATTTGACGTTGGATCTTGAGTTTCGACATACAGTCTCAAAATTCTGTTGGCGCTGATAACCCATCTGCTGTGTGACAGTCTGCCAAGAAATCTATTTGCATAAGCCCTTCCGAAAAACTTCCTTTCTTAATAGTGTCATTTCCACCAGGCATTTTTGATCGGTACTCAAATTGTCAACAGTTACTTCGAGATTATAATTCACGTCGATAGCCTGGAAAGAAACGATGGGCAGGGATTCACACATATCCAACATTTTTCTAATCGTCCCACTATAACTGTATGGTCTCCTGCTGCATCTGTTTACCTGTTGAAGCAAATGTCACAATGACAGCCCATTTGCATAAAATAAGCATAGGAACCATTGTAATTCTCTTTGCAAGTGTTCCTCCATTAATCTTATTACTCCCCATTTGAATCCCTTATTTACTTCGTTACTGTCGCAACCAACAGTAACAAGCACATCCATTGACGAATGTATTTCAAAAAAATATATTATGATTTTCTACCCTGATATTTAACAAAAGTGACGAATTTTTTAAAATAGCTATCCTAATCCAGAATCATAGTGCATAAACGAGCATCACACAACGCTAACGTCTATTCAGGGTCAGTTGACCGTCTCTCATATACCGTCATTAAAATCGTAATACAATAACAGAAATTCCTTCAATTTATAAATTGAAATTTTTTGATTATATAATGTCTTCAGAGAACAAAGAACTTACCTGTTTATTCGAAATAGAAAAATCCCATTCCCAATATAAAAAAAATCTAATATTTGATTTTCATTCCGATAGAATACAAGATTGTAATTATAAAATTCATAGGTATACAATAACGTTCAATGCCATTCATGTGGTGAAGTAAATAATAATTAATATATACTGTAAAGTAAATTATGTTTTTGAAATATAAGAATAAAATATAATTTCAACCCTATTTAATTCAAACAAGCAGTGATCGAGAAAAAACGTTCGAATTTCAAGTTATAACGAACATGATCTGACTAGCTCCTCTTTCAAAAAAAGTTTCGTTTTACTTTCAAATATTTAGTTCATTACGCATTCCAGTTTCTTCTACTTCATTATAATTATTATGAGTCTACTTACGATTAAGTTAATATAATTTTTGTATTTTAAGTTTAATGTAATGCTACTAATTTTAAATTTAGAATAAAATATGTTTGTATCTTTAAAATGATTAGAATAATTGGAAATATATTATTTTCTAATGTTATATAGGTATTATTTGTTTTGTTGCATGAAATGGCTTTATCTTTTAAAAAATACGAACTGCAGATTATTTGAACGTATTTCTCGATCCCAGCGTATTGGAAATAAATAGTGTCGAATGTATAATTATTTAAATTTCTATACTTCAAAATCCTAATTTAATTCACACCTCATATTAATTAGGATTTACTTTACTACTGCAATGACTCTGGATATTATATATGCCTATAAATTTTATAACTTAATTTTTTATCGGAATGAGTTTTATTCTATTATATCTTTATATTTAATTGAATTGTTTTCAACAACAGGATTTAATGCTAAACCAAATCAATAATTTTGTTTACACACCTCATACATTGTCATACATTATACCTAACTTACGCATAAAATGAACAAAGAAAGCTCTTTTTAATCATATATTCTGTTTAATTCCCTATAAAAAATTATATATATCTAATTTATTCTCTTACATAATAAAAACAAATATTACCAGTGCAACACAGAAATTGTTTGTCTGTGAGTTAATTTTTGTGAAATATGACGGAATTGTTACGCCAAAATCTTAGTCAATATTTCTTTTATCATTTTATAAAAGCAGACAGATTGTACTTATTGTTATAAAACATAATAAAATTAATATATATTTATATTACAAATATAAATCCTCAAACAAAACTTAATATTTTTCAAAAAGAATCAATTGAAAGTTTAATAAATGTTACATATGCAAAAAGTATTTTTGTAAAAACAACATTACAACAGTTAACATAAAATATTGTAATCCTTTTTATTAAGATCCGGTGCACATATAAATAGAAAATAGCACATTAACGAAAAAAATCTCTTTCATTTTAATATATATTGAAGGTATTAATAAAATATAGTTCATTACAAAATATTTAGAAAATAATATTTACATTTTTTATATTAATGAAAAGGGATTGAGTAAAAATGCAAATGATTTTAAAATACGTATTTTAAAACGAGTTTAAACGTGTACTTATATTTTGTAAATTTTAAAGATAAATAACGATGCATTTGTTATAAAAGTAGGATCCAAAAAAAAAAATCGTTAAACTAATCAAATAGTCAAAATGTTTTCAGCTGTTTGTTGTGAATAAAATCTTATAAAATAAAACAAATGAGAACGTGCTATTTTATATATAAAACATCATTTGGGTGATGCATTATAAACTGCATTTCTGAACAGAAAACGTATTACTGTAACTGTAAACAATAAAAATCCTTTGATAAGTTTTCTCTATGATGATTTCATTTTTTTTTATTTTTAAGAAATGCAAATAAATAACATAAATAGCGTTTTTTTTTTTTTTTTTTTTTTTTTTTTTTTTTTTTTTTTCAAATACTAGATAATTTTTAAAATATTTTTTGAAGATATTTCATTACGGAATTGTTTAATAATTAAATATATAAACGACCAAAAAGTGCTATTTTATATATAAAACATCATTTGGGTGATGCATTGTAAACTGCATTTCTGAACAGAAAACGTATTCAACGTAAGCAATAAACATTCTTTGAGTTGTGTTTACTGTGATCATTTTAATTTTTTAATTTTTAAGAAATGCAAATAAAAAATATAAATAGCATTTTTTTCACATTTAAATTCTAGATATTTTTAAAATCATTTTTTGAAGATAATTGTTTAAAAATTAAATATATAAATGGCCAAAAAGTCATTCTAATTTCCCATTGCTCCAAAAGCCATTGTTGCCAATCTTCAGTAGTAATCATTTCGCTGTTTTTAAAAACAATGAAATACAATTATTGAGAATTACACAAGACAAGTGGATTTTTTTCTGATAACATAAACAAAAAATGCAAAAGCGACAAAAAAAAAACTCTTAATTAAAATGGAATTAGAGTCTTCGCGTCAACTTCTTGTCATTGCCAAAAGCTAATGTTTACATTTCGTGATCAGATGATCAATTATTGTGCCATCTATCTTTTAAGAGTAGCGTAAAACTAACAGTTAAAACAACTCTAATGGTTTTTTAATGCATTACAGAAAACGTAAAGAGCATCTTTGTTCATCATAATGCATGTATTATTTGTTAATCGTCAAAAAAAAAAAAAAAAAAAAAAAAAAAAAATACAATACACATAAAATAAAATACTTAAATACTTAAAACAGAAATTCTGGTTTAATCTGTGGAATTTAGATTTGCCAAGAATATACAGGGTGGTCATAAAGTCCTTCCCTTATTACAAAAATAAATATTACGAAATAACCATTGAATGTAATGCTGTAAAATGCTTATTATGGAAAAGTAATGTTCATAAGTTTTTTTGTAGTCCATCCAAATTTCCTGGTAGTTGCACCGGACGGGATGGTCTAAGACTATCGCCTTCTCGCTCACCTGATATTACACCTCTAGACTTTCCTTTTGGGGGTGCATAAAGGACAGAGTGTTTGCAACACTAGTGAAAGATATTGAAACACTCAAGGTCGGGATCACAGATTATGTGTATAGTGTAACAGCCCAAATGTTGGGCAATAATTGGCGAGAAATGGAATACCGCCATGATATTCTTCGAGCTACCAAGGGTGCTCACATGGAAATTTACTGAGGTAAGTATTTATATTAAAAACTTCATAAATGTCTTTGCAGTATATTGAAACAAGCAAATGCCTAATTATATTAGTTTGTATGCAATACATTGTTGTAATCAGGGAAAGATTTTATGACCACACTATACATAAATGGAATCAAAATATGTCTTTGACAAAGAATTTTATTCCAAAAATGCACCCCCCCTCCGCGATTTTATTCTTTCATTTAACTTATCTTGGTTTAAGTACGTAAAGATGGAATTTTGGAATCGATTTTAATCTGATTCCTTGATTTTATAGAATTAAACAAAGAATGTAGAGATGTATATTTCGATTGTCACCACAACATTTTAATACTTCTAGAACTTATTGAAAAATAATATATTGATTTTAAGGCGTTTTCCTGGCAACCGGGCGCAGGTTATAAAACGCCAAATGTTCTTTACGGTTATAACTGTATGCGAGTTACAAGAAAAAGGGAGTTAATTGTGGGTCAAATCAATCTTGATAAAATATGTCAAAATGCTATGAAACTGCATCAATGAAATATTTTAAACGCTAAAATGTAGAAATCAAGATATAAATAAAAAAATACAAAGTTAAATACTTAAAAAATATATACGCTTCCATTTATGCAAATGAGTAATTTAACTGCAGAAACAAAAAACATTAATTTTGGAGAAATACAAGAGGTTTTTTCTTTTTTCTGATATCATAAAAAAATATATACTTTTAACTAAATTGGAATTAGACTTCTTGTCAGCTTCTTGTTATTGCTTCAAGCTAATGTTTACATCTCGTGAACAGATGAGTAATGAAAAGCATTAATCTTTTAATTGTCGAATTTAACTAACAGTTAAAACTTTGTTCGCGTTTCGTATTGTTTTTATATGAATTCTAGAAATACCTCAAGTGCATTTTTTGGGAGCATTCAGTATGTATTGTTTGCGAATCATTGATTAATGGGTAATATATTAACATAAAAATATTTGAATCAAGATCGATTGTGGTTTAATCTCCCAAAATGTTTATATAAGATAAATAATGTAAATCCTTTATTTATTTTTTATTTATTATAATTTTTAATGAAAATTATGAACATTTTATAAATTTAATTCATGACAATAGTTTATTGTGACATTTTCTGAAAAACAGTGAAGGTTCTAAAATGATTTGTAATTAATTTTGGGCGAAATTATCATTAAATCCTTTAATCTACTATAATCAAGCTGCGCATTTAAAAAAGTATTTTTTTTTTCTATTTTTTGTGAATTTTAATGACAGCGTGCTTTAAAAAAAATTACATTTATATTTATTTATATGTTATTTTTATTTCTGCATCACATATAAACCTCGTATGAAATTCAATAATGGTTGTGAATTACAGTAATAGACAGAAGAGGCATTTCCATTTCGAATATATAGTTAAAACATCTCACTTTTTTTTCCCTTTGGCACTTAAAAAGATTTTCTTAATGCGTTTCTGGTTGTGGAGCTAAACAAAAAATGTTTTATCCTTTTTATATTTATAATAAGGTGTCGAAAGTTAAAATTATCACAAAAAAGAATTTTATAGCGCTTAATAAAAAATATTTAATACTTGTAAATTTATATCTGGATAGTTTTTATTTTTATTTTTATTTTTATTAAATTCATTGTTATTTCTTCTTAATAATTCAATACGAGTAGTAATTCTTCCAACTCAGTGAAATTGTGTCTAGTTCGCAAATCAGTCCCAGAACCTTTGTAATTACTAATGACATTCTAACCAATACAATTCACACAGACAACAATTTGGTAATGACATCTGGTTTTCAGTTTGATACAGCTCGATAGCACAATTGCGATCGTTATAAATTATATTATTAAAAGATCAGTTATACCATAACACAAAAAAATTAAAAGCACAAATGACTATCGTATGTTCCACAAAAAATTATTCTTCAACTATCATTAAATATATATTTTAATTAATACTCTAGTACAATGCTTTTTAAATCATCTTTAAAAGTTTGAATATAGTTTTATCTTAATCGTTTATGAATAAAGCAAGTATTATGATGATCTCCTTCTTTTACTGAGATGTTAAAGACTGTTGTCTAATTAACCGAACGGAGACAGAATAAAATCATGCTTAATTAAAGTGCAACATGATGATGCTCTTCTTTTTTGTATTTTGCTATAAGGCCAGTTAAGTATCTCTTTTTCTCAAGCTTTCTAAAGATGTCTGAGAAATGATGGTTAACATACTTTTTTAAAAAATTAATTAAACATTTTAAAGATATTTAAAAATTCTTCATAAAGAAAAAGAACTAACATTATTTTTAGATATCAGTTCTTATTATGTAGAATATGAACACAGTGCATAACGAAATCTTAAATAACTAAAATTGAAGATTCTTTTTTAAAGAAAATCAATGAAGATTTATGGTTTCTATGTGAATAAAATCTCATGTGAAAATTTACTTCTTATAAGTGCCCAAATAGATTTATTGCCAAATCTGAATTATTTAGATTAAAATTAGGTAAAGATCCCTATAGAATATCTTTATATGCTTGTTATTTATTGATTTTTAGAAGTGTGCTTATACGCATAAACTTTAATCACAGTTTTAGTATCTAAAAGCTCGATAGCACAATTGCGATCGTTATAAATTATATTATTAAAAGATCAGTTATACCATAACACAAAAAAATTAAAAGCACAAATGACTATCGTATGTTCCACAAAAAATTATTCTTCAACTATCATTAAATATATATTTTAATTAATACTCTAGTACAATGCTTTTTAAATCATCTTTAAAAGTTTGAATATAGTTTTATCTTAATCGTTTATGAATAAAGCAAGTTAAAGCACAGTTGGAGACAGAATTGAGTTGTACGTTCGTTTCAGACAATTATTCTATATTTACTTTAAACATACTATCTATCTATCTATCTATGTGTCTATATATCTATCTATCTATATATATATATACCGGGTGTCCTAAAATTATTTTAAAATTAAATAAGTTGCAAACGGTGACAGATGTTAACAAAATTCTTGCAGGAGAGTAATGTATGATGTTCTGGGTATTTTTACTGGGATTCACGGCTTTAGTTTTATATAGCAGCGATAGATGGCTTCGAACGAAAGGGATGACTGTATCGGGAACTCAGATTTCGCTTTATTGCAAATGTGGAGTAGGTCAAGACACAAACCCACTGTTTACTTTATCATACATACAATGTGTTGAAGCTTAGACAATTTTCACAATGTTTAAAGAGCACAATTCTTTAACTGAATGTGTCTAGCCAAGTTAAAATTGCTCTTTAGTTTAACTTAATTTTTAATCAAAGTTCACTTTTCTGTAGCTTTATGTACTTAACTCTATTAAGGATGCACGTTACTTTAACTTAACAAATTTGGTAAAGGTAAAAGATGATTAGAGAAGAATATGCAATGTTTGTGAAGTATAGTGGTATAGTAATACTAAACAAGTTGACAATTATTACTTTACAGAGATTAATGAAAAAAATACTAATAATATGAACTGATAAATATGTACAAAATTTACAATGGGAAAATTCCGAAGTTTAAGAATGACAAAACAATACAAATTGAAACAGTTAAAGGACTCCTGTTCTGATGAGTGAGAAAAGGAATGCTGGCAGAAGCTAAAAATGCAATAGGCGCTCAATCAAGGCCATAAGATAAATCTCCCAGCATTGATGTGAAGTAAGGGGCTTAAATATATGGAGTGGGTCTCATTTGGTAATACAATTTTGGAATATAACAAATTTTATAAAAAACGATATTATAAACGTTGTCGTTACAGCTTTCGATCTTGAAGAAGTCGTTTCCATGGAAACAATACGTTTCAATATTGCTGTTCGGGCTCCTACGATATCGAAATCATACCGACGATTTTCAGTATCGGGCACACAGGATATATTTAACCTACTTCCTTCGCATCAATGCTGGGTGATTTCTCCTTCTGCCTTGATCGGACGACTATTGCTCGCAGCGCCATCTATTGCTCATGATTTAAAAAAAATCGGGATTTACAGAAAAATCAGACATTCTACACATTTTATATATATTTCTTTATGTACAATTATATATAATTATTTAAGAAAATAAGCATCAAACTGTTGTACACATTATAATTTCCATGTAACAGCTGCTCAAAATGTCATAAAATTTAAATTTAGCAAAAAATTTACTGAAATAATATAGAGTTACTTAAGAATTGAACACAAATATTTCTTGAAATATTCCTGCATTTTTCTTATAAAACCATACGATATGCTTCATAATATTGCGTATTTTTTTATAAAAAAAGTTTAATTTTGAAGAATCCAAATACAGCGGATTATTTCCTTGAAACATAAAAAAACAATGTTCAAAAATAGCATTCTGGCTTTCAAACTTTAATATTTAGCCGTGACTTCATGTTTGAAACTACAAAATTAATAAGAATAAAAAACACAGCAAATTAAATTATACTTTACATGCAATGGAAAAGAAAAATGGATTTTCTTTAAAAAGCCTGGTCACGAAAATTTTATTTGAGAATACCCAAGTGAAAATGTTTAGAAAAGTTTGTTCCCCCAAAATTTCAAATTCTTTGAGAATTGAAATAAAAAAAAAGAAATAGTAAAGAAACATTCAGTTCTTTATGAGTTCGATTTATTTAATTAAAATGGAATATCCAATTATACTGAACAAAAATTGTAAAAAAACGGATTAAAAAATTATTAAATATTTCTGCCTTTAATATATATTTTATTTTTTTCATTTTGAAGAAACATTCATTCAGAGGAATAATTTTCATAAAATCTTTTCTCATTGAAATATATATTATTAATGAGTATTTTTTCTGATTAAAGAGGAATCTTATTTTGCAAATATATCGCAAAATTAAAGGAAAAAAAAAAAGATCGAAATTGAAATTCCCATTCAAATTCATTAGTGATGAAAACTGGGCATCTTCTATAATAGGGTTTCACGCATTGTTTTCTTCATCCCTGTATATGATCTATAAGTTTGTATCTATTCCACATAGTATGTTAAAATTTATTTTAGTAAGAAAACACAAAATACAGGTGAAAGACGGAAACGTACTTGAATTCTTTTGTACACGACCATACAGATTTTTAAATACGCTGCATATTAAGATAAAAATAATTATGGCCCAAATATGCTTAAAACTACTGAATTCACATTTCCAGGAATTAACTAATCATAGGCGGCCATTATTCAGTTCAATGCATAGCCCTGTATTTTATTTGATTTATATTTTACAAACATCTCCTACTATACTAAATATAGTTGAGCTTCCAAATGCATAACTTGAATTAAAAAACACCTTTAAGCAATTCATTTTCATCTTCAGTAATTCTTATGAATTCTGTTGTGTAGCCTTCTATATGTTATTTAGAATTTATACACACCACGTAGTATGAAAAAATTTACTTAAGCTTGTTGTTATTGTTGTTTATTTCTAATACTAAATGATCTAGCCAATTGGCTAGACCAAGTCTATGAGCCCAAAAATTTGGTGGAAAGTCCAAAACGATGAATGGACACTCCAAAAGTTCATTCCTAGTCAAGTCCAAACAGGAAAGGAGATTGTCAGGGGTGGTCGGTGCAGTCTTGCACTTTCCACAAATGAAGAAAATCTTGATATCGTTTTCAAATTTCAGGCATCTCAAGTATCCACTCAAGAATCTTGAAATAGCAGACTGTTGGTTACGGCTACCACCCAGAGTATTAGAACCCCCAGCCCTTTTGCCACAGTACCAGTTGTGAACTGGAGGGGACGACCATTACTTAAGCTGAAAAACGATTACCATAACTGAAAATGCATTTCCAGCAATCATCTCTAATAGACAATATTTCGGTTGTGTCGCTGTAAATGAGAGATAAATGTTCTGCATATTCTGCAACAGAAATCTTCATCTTGTAGTAAACATCAGTGACGTATAGCAATTTCATCATGTCTCAAAGAATGCAACATAATTAAAGTATGCTGCAAACAGTTTTTTCCCAGTAGACAATTATATAACTAGATTATTTTTAGCGACCCTGGGAACATATGATGAGTGCTTTACATCCCATATTCTACAAAAAGCATGCTTTTGTACACCTTAGATATTCATATAAATTTCATTATGTTTTAACAGTGTAATACCATTAAAATATACTGCGAACGATTTTTTCCGTATACCATAATATAACAGAATTATTTTGACAGCCCATGTAATTCAACTCTAAGTGCTATAAACACCATATTTTATAATAGATTAACCTTAACACAATAATTCAAATTGGTAAAGAAATCATATGAGTTCTAATTTTCCAACTGGAAGAAAAATGTCCGGACCAGGATTCGAACATGGTATCTCTGGGCTGAAGCTGCCAATGCTCTACCAACTGAACCATTCCGGTCGAATCTGGAGAAGCTAATTCATCCAGTTAACCTTATTGATCATATCATATAGTCTGATACATGAATCAGCTCAACAGAATAAATCGCAGGTAAGTTGGAACTCCAGTAAACGTTGGATACGTGATTACACTATATTAATTTTAACACAATTATTCAAATTGGTAAATAAATCATATGAGTTGTAATTTTGCAATTTGGACTTAAAATGTCCGAACAGGATTCAAACCTGGAATCTCTTGACTGAAGCTAACAACGCTCCACCAAACGAGCCATCCCGGTCGAATCTGGAGGACCTACTTCATCCAGTTAACATTATTGATCATTTGTTTAAATTCATTATTTATTCATTTTCAATCCTGGCCCAGACACTTCGAGTAACTACTGCCTTTGCGTAATATTCGAGGAAAATGAATTCTGGTTATATAAAAGTTTCATGATACTTCATTTGTAGACTACCTAGTAGTTGGTAAATGTTGCGCCATTTATTTATTCTAAAATGAACGAAATGTAACTTCTGGATTTGCTGGACTCATATGCAGGTAACTGAGGGTTAGTTAACAAAATTTACCATTCCAATAACAATCTGGCCGATAGATGCATCATTTCATCTGAATCTCAACAAAGTTTCACGAGGAAGCATATTATTTTCCACAATTTTTCGAATTCGAAATACGTTCATTCAGATATATAGAATGTAAGTGAAAAAAATGTTCGCATTTAGGGCAAACCGACTGTTGTTTGAAACTGTTTTACACTGTACATGCTCAGTAAATAATAATAATAATAATAATAACAATAATAATAACTTTTTTCTGTAAAAACTAAAATAGCAGAAAATAAATTTACTTTAATATTTTGTTTTCTAATTGTTAAAGTTACTGAATTTCGAATAAAAAATTACGTAATATGTTTTTGGAATGTTACACTGCAATCAATGGAACTTTATGTTGAACAATAAGGTGGATATCAATCTTTTTGCGTTTACCTACATAAAACAGTACCTTTTCCTGTTGATCTGTATTTAAGAACAAATTAAATAATGTTTGAATTAAAATGTATAAATAAGAAAAAAAATACAACTATGTGTATATTACAATATTTTATATTACATTATAGTAATATCACAATTCATTTTAATTTATACAAAAACTGTATTTAAGGCAGTACAATTTAATTTGCTATAGAAATAAACAAATGAATTTCATTTTATTCTTTAGATGTCTTTATTTAGAAATTAAATAACGCTTTAAAAATTACAACAAAGAAAGCAAACTACTTTATAAATGAATAAAAAATTTTGTATTTATTTACTTATTTTGACATCGCAAATAAAATAACATCGAAATAAAAATATCATACGTCGTTTTTTATTTTAGAATTGAAAGATAAGAAATATGAATATTGCAAATGTACAATTTCATTTTGTGTTTTATGATCATTACCATCTGCATCACATATTTACGAGTGTTTTGTCTTCAATTCACGAAAACTAAAAGGGTCGTTTTAGAAAAGCACTACCCGCCTTCCTTTTCACCGACTGTTATCTCATCATCTACAGAAATATCTGCGTTGCATTGTATAAGAAAATATTTCTTTTCACGTAATCTGTTTTCCTTGTTCAAACTACATTCTTTTTTAAGAAAAATGTAAACAAAAAGATAAATGTCGGTTGACGTGATAGGAAAGAAATGGTAGAAATGGAAATGTATTTCGTTATGTATCCAAATTTTAATCTAATCATTTATAATTAATTATTTATAATTTGTGTCTGTGTGTATATGTGCGTGCGATGAAATTAGATGGAGATATTTCCAAGATTTACTCTTAGTGCACTGAAAAAAAAACTTATACCGCTTTCATCTAGAACGAATAAGTAATCATTTTCTAAATCCCTAAACTAGAAATATAGATTTTCGAGTTATGCGAATAAGATAAACAAATAAACTGAATAGACAAAATGATCGAGAATTTCTAGTCCATAGTTTTCTAGGAGATGAAACGATAAATTATGTTATAGATCGTTTGAATTGCGAGAAATTAGCACTTGATTTTTGGAAAAAAAAATCATTAAAAAAATATATTTACTAAAACTAACCTCTGGTGTTCACATTTATTTGCAGAGATTTTTACTTACTTTTGACCACTTTAATATAGGAATACGCTCTTGAATTTAAGTAGGGGTAACTAGAACCCTTCAGCAAAGGGAACTATAATTTATAATAGTGACAAGGAACTATTTTTTCTAGAGCCACAAATTATTTTCTAGATGTCAGTGGAAGAATTTTTTCTCAGTGTGCACTGTCATTAAGAATGTTTAAGACACATAAGGAAGAGTGTTTTATGATCTTGTAGAACTTGGTATTCAATCAAATCATTATTATTAATCATGTGACAAATATAATTCTTCTAACATAAATTATATAATTTATATGTCCGAAAAATCTTTAACTGGATAACATAAGCAATGGTATAATGGCATAAGTAATTTCAAAGTTGATTAGCAAAACTATGCATACTAGCTAACTGTAAAAACAAGTATATAATTTATAATACACAAAGCACGAAAATCTTACCACATTACTTCTGTTGGTTATATGAAATATTTACCTGAAAAAGAAAAAAAAAGTATAAACATGTCACTTTATCCTTAAATAGTAAAGAGAGTTTTATATTAAAATAAAAAAACAAAAACAAAAAGAAGAAATTGTTATATAAAAATGAATTAATATTTTAATATACAGGAAGATTAATTTTACAAACTCAAAATATTATATGATAATACTTTAATTTAATTGTTGACGTTACATGTTGTTACCTAAACAACACTTAGCATAAAGAACGCACAGAAATTTGGTGCAGTTTCGGTTTATCAAAGAGAATAAATACCTTTAAGAACTTTTACAGTATATCATTGCTACCTTAAAATAATTTATAAATCCACTATATAATTGAAATTACATTTCTACAAATCATTTTTAAGGGGATGGTGGCCGTTGAAATTGATTTTTTTTTCTTCATGGATACATGAAATGTTGTGCATATATACATTTTACCATAAGTATATAGAATAGACTTCAAACTTTTTCTAATCTCAATATAATTTTAAGATTAAAAAAAATAGCATTTATTAAATAAATTTTAAAATACTCCTTGCGTCTTAATTTTTAAGATACTTCCTCAATTTGGCATTTGGATCACTTAAAACTACATTACAAAAAAATGTGTGTATCAGTTTTTTAATCCCTTGAATAGTTAATTTTTGAGAGATTTTTTCTGAATTCCATTCCGATTTTCATCAAACTTTACCCTTTTAATAAGTTTTAAATCAAATTTAATTATCTTAACGAAGTCTAATTGTAAAATGCATACACAGTTTCTTTGAAAACAATATCAGGATTCTTCCTTATCAATTTCCTGAATTTTGAACCAAAATTCAAACGCATGAAGCGTTTCAAAAATCTAAAAAACGTGTAAAATCTGTATTGGGAAAAACATGCATAATGTTTACGAAAGCACTAGAAAATTGACTGTGTACATAATTCAAACGCATGTACATTTGCGAAAAATCATCACAGCTACATGCAGTTTTTTTCAAATGGTTCAATACAAGCTGAAGCATGATAGACTGATATAAGTAAATTTTGAGTTTTGGGTCAATTTTTAATCAAATAAAATTCCACGGTCCCGTTAATATAATTTCCTTAAAAATGTTTAAAAAATTGCACTGCGAACCTTTATCTATTAAACATATATTCCCTCCATTAAATAATAAATTTTATCTTTGATATTTTATGCTCAAACAATTTTTATTAAACTTCAACATTATTGAGTTCAGTTGCAAAAAACATTTAATAAATTTAACTCTAGAAAAAAGTTTCAAATCTACTTCTAACATGTCAGATAAACTAAAGAAAATTAAATAAGCTCAGTGTAGAAAATTAGCTCAGCAAAATATGTCATAAACAGGTGAAGCATTCTATAATTAATTAAATTCAAATCTTCCAAAAATAACTTCTAAAGCCTCTAAAATATATATTTATATAAAATTATAATCCTTTAAGTTATGCTTCAGGTGGTGTTTCAATAATAAATGAATATATAAGGATATATAGGCATAAAGTTATCTTTATTTAAAATAACTGGATTGAACTTTGTGCCGTTATATTAAAATAACTGACCAACTTAAAATAGCACAAATAAAAATATTTTTTTATTTGTGCTATTTTACGTCGATCATTTATTTTAATAAAGTTATCTTACTGTGTTTTTATACAAATCTACAGGGTGCTTCGTGAAATACTCCTAACTTGGAAAATAAATAACACGTGAACGGTGATGGATAGAATTATGAAACCTGTTGTAGGTTTATTAAATAAACATTAAGAATCTGATACAGAGACCTCAAATTTTTATTTTAAAATAGCGCAGATAGATGGCGTTGCAAGCAACATTACGAATCCCTATAAAGATAGCTTAGACGCCAAGAATGACATTAGTCGAAGATTTCGCCGTTGAAACGTGATTGCTATTAGCATACAGAGAAATAAATTCCGGAAGTGAAACTGAAGGGCATTGTTTACCGCAACAATCCTTTAAAACTCGACGAGTTGAAGGAGGCTACTTGTCAAGCTTGTGTGTTGATTTCCGGTGACATACTACAGCGAGTCACAGAAAATTTCATTCTTCGTTTGCGACATGTGTGTTGTGTGAAAAATTTAAATAGCTTTTGATGCGATACAGCCTACTTATGGTTATGCTGCCTGCAGCGCCATCTATCGGTCAATTTGCTACTTAAAGTTTGATGATTTTGTATCAGATTATACGATTTTTTTAATAAACATACAACTGGTTTCATGCTTCTATCTATCACCGTTTCCGAGTTATTTATTTTCAAAGTTAGGGGTCCTTCATGAAACACCCTGTAAGAGTCGAACCCTGAACACTCGAACGTTCATGAAACCCTGTAAGAGTCGCTGGTAACCCATTTTCAAATATTTTGTCAGTTGTGAGTTATGTGAAATAAAAGATTGAATTATATACTAGTAGAAATAAATAATAGCGTTTCTTTGTCATTTTACATATTGTATTATTGTAAAAGTAAACTAACATATATGCTATGGTCAATATGATTAATCCGGTCATTATTCATAACTAGTGTAAATGCCCGTCCTAGGACGGTGAGTAGAAATTAGGGTTTTCAGTTAAAATTTTAAATAATTGATAAAAATATTCATATACTGTTTATCGACAATAGGGAAAACTGACCTGAACCGTTAAGATAATATTAGGTAATATAGAGGTTAATGGTAAATTTTACTGTTAATGGTAGTTATGTTAATGGTAAATTTTACGAAACGTAATTTTTTTCTTTATCTTTGTTTTTCAACTCAAAATTTCTAAATATTTTTCTGAATAATTAAAATCTCAATCCTAATAACGATCTCAATAATTAATTAAGGTCTCAATAATTAATCATGTTAAGTAAATTATAGGTATTAATTTTCGCTCTCAATAATACGAAAACGATCTTTTAGTTTCTTCATAATCTAAAGGAATGCATTAATTTTTACACAAAGTCAAATATTTTCCTTTCAAAATTAATAATAAAAATAATTTAAATCATTAAAAATAGTTGATCTTGTAATAATTCAATACATCCTGAATGTACATACCTTATGTTAATGGTAAATTTTACGAAACGTAATCTTGTCCCTTATTTTGGTTTTTCAACTCAAAATTTCCAAATATTTTTCTGAATAATTAAAATTTTAATCCTAATAATGATTTCAATAATTAATTAAGGTCTCAATAATTAACTATGGTTAGTAAATTATAAGTATTAATTTTCGCTCTCAATAATACGAAAACGATCTTTTAGTTTCTTCATAATCTAAAGGAATGCATTAATTTTTACACAAAGTCAAATATTTTCCTTTCAAAATTAATAATAAAAATAATTTAAATCATTAAAAAAAGTTGATCTTGTAATAATTCAATACATCCTGAATGTACATACCTTATGTTAATGGTAAATTTTACGAAACGTAATCTTGTCCCTTATTTTGGTTTTTCAACTCAAAATTTCCAAATATTTTTCTGAATAATTAAAATTTTAATCCTAATAATGATCTCAATAATTAATTAAGGTCTCAATAATTAACTATGGTTAGTAAATTATAGGTATTAATTTACGCTCTCAATAATACGAAAACGATCTTTTAGTTTCTTCATAATCTAAAGGAATGCATTAATTTTGACACAAAGTCAAATATTTTCCTTTCAAAATTAATAATAAAAATAATTTAAATCATTAAAAAAAAATTGATCTTGTAATAATTCAATACATCCTGAATGTACATACCTTATGTTAATGGTAAATTTTACGAAACGTAATCTTTTCCCTTATTTTTGATTTTCAACTCAAAATTTCCAAATATTTTTCTGAATAATTAAAATTTTAATCCTAATAATGATCTCAATAATTAATTAAGGTCTCAATAATTAACTATGGTTAGTAAATTATAGGTATTAATTTTCGCTCTCAATAATACGAAAACGATCTTTTAGTTTCTTCATAATCTAAAGGAATGCATTAATTTTTACACAAAGTCAAATATTTTCCTTTCAAAATTAATAATAAAAATAATTTAAATCATTAAAAATAGTTGATCTTGTAATAATTCAATACATCCTGAATGTACATACCTTATGTTAATGGTAAATTTTACGAAACGTAATCTTGTCCCTTATTTTGGTTTTTCAACTCAAAATTTCCAAATATTTTTTCTGAATAATTAAAATTTTAATCCTAATAATGATTTCAATAATTAATTAAGGTCTCAATAATTAACTATGGTTAGTAAATTATAGGTATTAATTTTCGCTCTCAATAATACGAAAACGATCTTTTAGTTTCTTCATAATGTAAAGGAATGCATTAATTTTTACACAAAGTCAAATATTTTCCTTTCAAAATTAATAATAAAAATAATTTAAATCATTAAAAATAGTTGATCTTGTAATAATTCAATACATCCTGAATGTACATACCTTATGTTAATGGTAAATTTTACGAAACGTAATCTTGTCCCTTATTTTGGATTTTCAACTCAAAATTTCCAAATATTTTTCTGAATAATTAAAATTTTAATCCTAATAATGATTTCAATAATTAATTAAGGTCTCAATAATTAACTATGGTTAGTAAATTATAGGTATAATTTTCGCTCTCAATAATACGAAAACGATCTTTTAGTTTCTTCCTAATCTAAAGGAATGCATTAATTTTTACACAAAGTCAAATATTTTCCTTTCAAAATTAATAATAAAAATAATTTAAATCAATAAAAATAGTTGATCTTGTAATAATTCAATACATCCTGAATGTACATACCTTATGTTAATGGTAAATTTTACGAAACGTAATCTTGTCCCTTATTTTGGTTTTTCAACTCAAAATTTCCAAATATTTTTCTGAATAATTAAAATTTTAATCCTAATAATGATCTCAATAATTAATTAAGGTCTCAATAATTAACTATGGTTAGTAAATTATAGGTATTAATTTTCGCTCTCAATAATACGAAAACGATCTTTTAGTTTCTTCATAATCTAAAGGAATGCATTAATTTTTACACAAAGTAAAATATTTTCATTTCAAAATTATTAATAGAAATAATTTAAATCATTAAAAATAGTTGATCTTGTAATAAATCAATACATCCTGAATTTTCTTATTCTAAAAATATGCTTATGTACATTTTATATTATTTTACAACTTTATTATTATGTAAATTATAATAAAGTTGTATTATTAATTTATTTTTTTTTTCTAACAGAAACGTATAATTTGTATTTATTGTCAGAAGATGGCGCCAGAATAGTATTTACGAACGAAATCTACAATGCTGGTAGATGCATCGCAAAGCCTCGAAAGCAAGCTCGAAAGGCATCATCGCTATTTCTGAAAAAGTGATTTCAGGAATAAAATGCTTACAGAAATAAATTTTAGAAAATCCTTTAAATATTTAAAGACTTTAAAATGCTGTTACAAATATTTTAAGAGCATAATTGGATATTTTAATGAAACGTTCAAAGAGTCATTCCTTTTTTTTTCTAGATATGGGATTTGTGTTTTTGAATGGCAACATTATTCGTTTATTTACATCAGGTAATTGTTATTTTTAATTTAAAACTTAAAATATTATAACTGGATATGATATACATGTTTTATACGAAAATATGCTGAACAGACGTTATATAAAGTAGAAGATATTATCATTTAGTGTTATTATGAGTTAGCATATATTTTTCAGTAAGCCTAACATGGCGTTTAACCACGGTCGACTCGCAGATCAGAGTGGTACAGCCCGGTACCGTTACAGACACTTTCTCGCCTTTGGATTTTATTATAAGTAAGATAACCGGTTATTATTAATAATAACCGGTTATTATTAATAATGACCGGATTAATCATATTAACCGTAACACATATATATGTTCGATTTTAATTAGGATGTATGTTTCAATGTTGAACTTTGTACAATGCTGTAATATTTCAAAATGATCATATATGTGAACTTTATTTTACTTAACTTTTTTTATTTATTTTTATTTGCTTGTTTTTAATTCTGTATTATTTTTTTTATTTACTTGTTTCTGTTCTTTCCAACTTTTGGATCTTCTTTAATCACAAAATTTAAAAACAAAATTACGAAGACTTAGCTTTTCATCCTTTAATATTTTATCCTTTCTATTATTTGTAAACAAATAAACTTTTTTTTATGATCAAAATATTTTTCCGACTCATTTTCAATGTTTTACAAATATTTCATATATTTTTGTGAAAATTTGAAATCCTAAATGATCAATAAAGTATTTTTAGAAATAAGCGTTATTTCAAAAGACTTAAATCCATTTAATGTTACATAATAATTTAATTTTTACAGTTTTAAATTGGAGTTTCTATATTTTTATCCAGAAACAAACATAGTTTCATTTTGTGGACTGTAAACGTTTGGAAAGAAATTGTAGAATGCCAATATTTTAATATTCGTCGAAATTTCCTAAGAAATGATAGAATGGTTTAGGGGTGGGGGTAAGCTCGTGAATTTAGCCATGCCGATATATGAATCTGAAACATTGAAATACATTAGGCGTGACTTGATGGCATAACAATAAATATTTCAAAAGAAATTTAATAACTTCCTGTGGGGATTCTATATTTTTAACAAAAGAAGTACATCATGAACAAGTTTTTACAGTGTAATAAAGAAAGATTTTTTTGAAGACGGAAACTTAAAATATATTACCTGCTTTAAAAATTTTAAAAGCATGAAATGATTCTAACTTTCAGTTTGATTTTTTTTTATTATTTTTTTTTATTATTATTTTTTTAATGGCTGATTAAAAGTTTTGTATTGAATTTTCCAGTAACATGATATATTTTTATCCGAAAACAGTGTTGACTTTTTCGAAAGAAGCCTTAAAAGTTTTCTTACATGGTATCTTAATTAAATTAGTCGATAAATTCTGAGTATATAGAATGTGTATAAAATTTTAGATTATTCGTAATTAAAGGTAAAAAACAAATGCTTTTATTTTGTCAACCTCATAAAAATTAACATTAGTTACAATTGCACGTCTTTAACGATAGATTATATTTTTGACACTCTAATGAGACATTGCAATTTAACTTAATTCTGAAAAGTTCTGCATTTTTGTAATAAATACTATATGCAATTCAAAATAAAATACTGCTAAATTAAAAAATACTGCTAAACAGCTAAATTAAATTAAGCGTATCTCTAAAATATTTCATGTTCTGAAAAATAAATATTACCTACTAGCAATTCTAAATTAGAAAAAAAAATATATATGTTTTTCATCTTATTTAATTTTGAATCGTAGCACTAATATTATTTTTTTCTTTTATTAACTTAAATTATACTTTTTAATCTATTAAATAAATTTTCAAATTTCCAATGTTTGATATTAATTTAATTGAATTGTCAGGTTTAAGGAGGGAATAAGTACAAATCTGTACAAATGATATCCGTATATTCAAATAATGTATATCTACCCAGAATACTTGTAGAGTTAAAAGAAAATTTCGGATAAATTTCGGTTGTGGATAAATAAGGTTAATAAATAATAATAAAGTTGCGGATAAATTTCTTTTTTAAATCTCATGAAGTTTCATTTAGGTAACTATAATAAATACTTTCTAAAATATATTTATGTTTAGTTTATAACACAAACGTGAGAAATGAATTGACTAAGACAAAATTTTAAAATATAATGAGACTGAAATGACGAAAGACGTAATTCATCTATCGAATGATATTAATCGTGGTAATAAGTTGTAGGTCAAGTCCCCATGGCGTAGTAGGCCATTTAAGGGGACGTTAAAATTGATTTATTTTTTTCATCATAGCGATATGAAATTTTGTGCATATATACGTTTCGCCATAAGTACATAGAATACCTTAAAAATATGTCTAATCTTAATATAATTTAAAAAAAAAAAAAAAAAAAAAAAAAAAAAAAAAACTAAAATCTATAAGCCCAGTGTTAAAATGCTCCTTGCGTCTTAATTTTTAAGATATTTCCTCGATTTAACATTCGGATAATTTGAAACTATATTACAGACAAATCTGTGTATTAGTTACTAATCCCTTGAATAGTTATTTTTTGAGAGATTTTGTTTCTGAATTTCATTCCAATTTTCATCAAAATTTTTCATTTTAATAAGCTATAAATCAAATTTAATTATCTTAACGAAGTATAATTGTACAATGCATACACAGTTTCTTTGTAACAGTATCAGGAATCTTCTTTATCAATTTTGTTTCAATAATGAATTTTGAAAAAAAATTAAGAAGCATGGAGCATTTAAAAAATTAAAAAAAGTGCAAAATTTGTGTACAGAAAAACAGGTATAAAGTTTACTAAAACACTGAAGATTTGATTGTGTACATAATTCAAACGCTTATAACTTTGCGAAAATCATCGCAGCTGGATTTAGTTTGTTTCAAGTTGTATGATATAAACTGAATAATAATAATACACACAAAAATAAATTTCAATTTTTGGGTCGATTTTTGATCAAATAAAGGTTTACGGTCCCCTTAAAAAGAGAAATGAGCTCAGTTTTATTAAATAAATTTCGGAACTTTTTGAAATACTTGTGCCACCAATTCTCAAAGTTCAAAATGTTTTCAGGTAAATTGTTAGTCAGAGATTAATCGGTATTTTTCCTCTATCACAATTTCGTCAAGTTTGCATATTATATTCGTCTTCCTTAATTTTCTTTTTGCAGTGACACAGAAGGAAGAATAAAGAAATTAACCCATAATTAATTTCTTTCCAACTACATACGTGTAGAGCGAAACTAAAAGATACTCTTCAGTACAAAACAAAAAAAATCTTTTTAATTATTATGTCTTTTTTAAGTCTGACGATTCAGTTAGAACTGTTTTGTTGTACTTGTTTTTGTAACAATTATTATTTGCCAGTGATGCATATTTTAAAAATGTTATAGTATATATTTCTGTTAGTATTACTTTAAGCAGTAAAAACTTTATGTATGTTCAAATCTAAGGTCTTTTCCACTTGCTGAACTCATCTATGCACTCCATCATTTGACTACATTAACACCGATGTCAAGAAAACACAAGCAATGTGCTTTCAAACTTTCCTGCATTGGTCATTGGTCCAGGTCTTTTCTTTTCAAACAACTTTTATTAAAAAAGTTTCTTGATTTACTGTTTTGTTTTTTAAGTAAACGTAGGCAGTGTGACGTGCGTAGGTATACACATTTTCCTGGAATGGTCATTGTTCACGGTCTTTCCTTTTCAAACAAATTTTATTAAAAAAGTTTCTTCATTTACTGTTTTGTTTTTTAATTTCAGAGCAGAATTTTGATTTTTTTTTTTAATAGAAAGTATAAATATTTACAGTTTTTAGCGACACTAATAGCTTTTTTTTTTATTAATTTTTTTTTATCGTAAACAAATGATTTTTGTTAATCAACACATTTACTGCACGTGTTAAATTTTTACAAAATGATCTACAGGAATGTTCTCCTCTGAAACATCGATATTTTTAAACCTCGAAAAATAACCTAAAAAGAGAGCGTTAATACAAAAGGTTTAGAATCATAAAATGTTATGAAATAAGTTGAGAATAGCTCCTGTATTCAACCGAAATACGAATGTGAAATATTTAAAGAAATAGGGTAAAATTTCACAGCATTTTTAAAAGCGTTTAGAAAGAAACTTTATAACTTGCTTTGGGAATTATTAATTTATAACAAAAGAATTGTGTCAAGAAATGTTCTTACAATTTTTTACGATAATAAATACTTCTTTTTTATCCTTTAAAGATTTCCTTTCTGGTGTGAATTTCTATTATATGATATAAATGTGATATAGTCTTTTAGAAAGTTCTTTATTGCTATGTGTGCAGCATTAACAATACAATTAAAAATACATAATTATAGTTAATATACGGAAAAAATAATGTATTTTCATGTATACAATCTAATAGCGCTATAATATGGACAATAATGCTATGTAAAATTACGCTACATTGTGTCTAAATTAATGACGCTACAACGCTACAAGTACAATCTATTAACGCTACAACGCTAAACCGCTACAAGTGCAATTTATAACGGTAACTTTGACGAAACATTTCCTGTTTATCTTTTTTAATAGATTATACGTAGGAGATTATTTTTGCATAATGCTTTTAATTGTCTTAAATGAGTATAGATGACAGCGCCATGCAAGAATCTCGTGAGAGAACGTCATAATGGAGAGAAAGTGTGCGCGTGGAGAAAAATGGCGAGGCAGTTGTCAGTGGAACGGAGCAGAGCTGAGGCAGGGTGTTGTGTGATAAAATTTAGATGTATTCGACGAACCTATTTTGTGTAAGAACAATAAGGTGATATGTGGCTGCTATTAGTATTTTAATACGTCCATCATCATAATCTTGTAAACTGCTGTCCCTGTATATAGTATATTTTACTTCTTCCATATATTTATTATAAATTTTTTCAAGCTGTTTGGTCAAGCTGTTGGTGTTGGCTGTGTGTGTCAAGTCTGTTTATCGATTCAGAGCGAAGTAAAATATAAGCTGGGAATACATGTAACAATTTTCTTTTTAGTTAAGTAATTTATTAACGTTTAATATATAAATATAAAATAATACAAACTTAAAATAGATAATTTGAATTACACCATAATTCATTTTTTGTTTTTCCGATAGAGAACTCTCCATGTCTTATTTTTAGCTGTGTTACCACCAATATAGATGCGATTATTTCGTTCCATAAGACGTTAACGAACAATACGTTTTTTTTTAAACTTGGACGTAAGAGAGGTATTTTTTTCGAGTATATTGCCAATAACTTGAAATAATACGGAGTTTGATTCTTTTTATATAATATTATGGAAAGACACTCTAATATACACCATGAAAGGAAGCAAACGCAACGGTGCTTCTAATGAATTATTGTTTTTTCATCAGACTCAAAAAGAAATCCTACCACTATGAGAACGGAATAAAATATTTCTTCTGCTCTCATAGTTATTTAGAAATTTTAGCTACATTTTTAATTAGAAATGTGTTGCAGTTGTATTTTTAGTAGTGTATTAGACGTTTTTGTGTAGCACGTTTTTGGACTCTGTTTAAAATTATGATATTAATAAAATTATATAGTGTATTGTTATTGTGATCATTTTGGTTATTTACAATATTTATGATTTGTATGAATTTTATTTATTTGTTTATTTTATTTATTTTATTTTATTATTTTACAAGAAAAAAGTAATCTTAATATTCATTATTATTTAACAAAAGCACGCGTAATATGAGATTTACAATATATTTTCATTTTTATTTAAACGTTTATTAATAATAGGATTCATGAGAAACTTTTCATAAAATACAGAATTTTCCTTAAATTTGTCATACCAAAATATCATAGCACAAATTCATTCAGTTTCTTCATAAGAAGATTTCAAAAAATTAACTATATAAATATAAGTTTCATCCAAGAACCACTCTTCTTCCAATTAATTCTCCCACTTAAAGTTCCACTTTAGCTGTTTATAAACCTCTAAATCATAATTAAATTGATCATTTTATTTTAGAAAGAAAGTTTTTTTAATTAACTCCTGAGATCAGAAATAATTTCTCCCTAGTTAATTAAAGAGTAATTTTATGATGATTTTTCCTTTTCATGTTATCGTATTATCTCGTTTAATTATATATTTTTGTAGAGATTATCAATCATGTCTACCGATTAATTATTTTTCAAAACACTAGTTATAAGGAAAAAAAACTTATTTCTGCAAATTAATGAAATATGTTATTTTTACTTTTATAAATTGTACTCTGAAATTTGATATACTAACTTATTAATATTCTTTTTAGATAATAGATATACATATTTAGTATTATGGCAATAACCCTTAAAATAAAAATAAAAATAATAATTCAATACAAATAAAAATAAATAAAAATTGTTCAATGATATTATGTATAATTAGTTTAAACCACGTCTGAATAGTTGCATTTTTTATATTTATCCTTCTGTATATGAAAAAAGTAATGGTTTGGAAATGGACCGATGAAAATCTGCGTAGATACTGCGAAACGTATCTGATTGGTCAGAGCTTTCTGACTTTTCTTAGGGGTAATTAACATGAAAGTAGAGAATTTAGATAGGATGGGCAGTATTAGGGGGGTTACCAAGGGGAAAGCACCCGGGTCTGTCGCCAAGTTTGGCGCCAACTTGGCGATATATCGCCAAATTTTGCGGCCAAAATTAGCTACCAAAAGTGGCCCTAACTGGGCGCTATTTCCAGTATTTCGCCAAATTTCCATAGACTCACATTGAAATCCAATAGCGTTTACTCGCTTACAAAAAATCAACAAATTGAGATATTGCACTGCAACAAAAATTAATATTAGCTTATGAATAGACCTTAATTGAACTATTTACATTATTTTTAAGCACAAACACTAACTATTTGCAATATTCGTAACACTATATATACAATTGGTACTTGTTAGTTATCCTGTCGTCGAAATTACTGTCGCCAAATTCATATATATTAAACGAGCAAGGAATTTTCTCGATTATTCATATATACTAAACGAGCAAGGAATTTTCCTGATTATGAATGATATCATAAACGACTGGGAAGATTTTCACGAGACTTGCTCCCTATACTAAATCGAGCACGAGAAAAAGATCAAGCTAGGTTCCGAATACAAGAAAATTCGTTTTTACAGGGTAAAAGAAACTCAGCGCTGAATTTTTTTTTTTTTTTTGTTATAAATGGAAAAAAATACTCAAACGATTTACACGAAACGTGTTGCCTATACTAATTCGAGCACGATAAATCCATCTAGGTAGGTTTCGAATTCATGAAAGGTCATTTTGATCTATTAAAACAAACTCCGCACTAAGAATGCTGCTATATATCGAAAACGGCACTAACGATTTTCACAAAAATTGATGACTATACTAATTCGAGCACAAGACATGGATCTAGCTAGGTCACTAATTCGAGAAAACTCGTTTTCTGTGTTTAAAACTCGACGTGGTCATTACTCGAAAAGATGGTATCAATCGAATAAAATTCCGACTATTTTTATGAGAAAAATATCTAACCAAGTCTTGATATCAGAAAAAATAATTTTCCTTGGTTTAAATTTTTTTTCTATCTTTTGTAATCGAAATTCTTGCCTAAATTTTCTAATGCCAGCTAACGGCCATTTATCATAAACACAATAAAAACTCTCTAGAATACGGCACTTACGGCTTATCTTCTATACTAAATCGAGCACTAAATAACGTCCTATATGTAAGTAAAAAATATGGTAAAATTTCTTTTAACTGGCTAGAAAAAATAAAATTAATTGATTTTAGCAATTGTTAATTTCGTGAACTTGAGTATTTTCAGAAACATTGGTACTTTTCGGTTAGCCGGGCGCCAGTGTAATATGTACACACATATACTATGTATATGTATATACATAAATATTTATACACATATATATGTGTATACATACATATATATATATATGTGTGTGTGTGTGTGTGCGTGTATATTGGCTAGGGCGCGATTACGCGGGGGGTTGGTGAGCGTAGCGAGCAGGGGGGGGCGAGCCCCCCTAGTATTATTAAAAAGCATAATTTATCTGTTATACTTGTATTTCCAATAGAAATATGTCAAAA
Source organism: Maratus michaelseni (assembly GCA_963931845.1). Classification (NCBI taxonomy): domain Eukaryota; kingdom Metazoa; phylum Arthropoda; class Arachnida; order Araneae; family Salticidae; genus Maratus; species Maratus michaelseni. The sequence continues at coordinate 153,577,400 of OZ007588.1, read as the reverse complement.
GGAAATTTATAAAATCGTTAAAGCGGGCATTATTGTGTTTCAGTTCCTCTTAGTACACCATGCTTTGTACATGTAGTAGAACATACCTAAAATATTGATGCAATACAAAATAAATCCCAAATATATGTATGCGTCTTTTCCATATGTCATTGTAAGACAACAAACGAATTTTATATATGATATTTCATAGATTATTATTGCTTGTAAATATAGTTTAACGGCCTTAATTCTGTACAAACTTATCGGAACAGATGTGTTACACTCACGCACCGATGTTTGGCGACTTTGGCCAATCACGTGCAATAGAGCGCCCTTCTAGAACCAATCACGTGCTTTCTCCAATTTTCATCATCAATGACGTAATACTCACATGCACCATCATTTCCCTTAACCTCCAGACAAACAAGGGATACAATAACAAATTTCAACACCAATAATTTAATACAAGCATACTAGTCGGGTTACCATAAAAGAAAAACAGTCCCAAAGTTTGGCGATTTTTTTTCCTTTTTTAACCAATTAAAAAAAATGATGCGTGGGAATAAAGCATCATATATCACACTTATATCCTTTGGTATCCTCTGATAAACTCCAGTGAGCTAGGAAGTTGAACCATGGGAAATCCTACTGAGCCCATTGAAGCTTATCAGGTGTCGTCCTTAAAAGTTTTGAAAGTAAGGGCAACCACTACTGTTACACCTTTGAGAAAAAAGGGGAAGACGATAAAAACATAATTATGTTCCCTCCTCGGGGCAAGTCGTCTGGATGAGAGTTATTCCGATTTTGCTACCATCCATTTTAATAAGTGTTCTCTATATAAGATAGCTTTAATGTCTCACAGTGGGACCAATCTCTGATTCTGCTATGCCACAGCAGGTTGGATTTTCGATAAAACTGATAAATTATTGTGCAATACATATTAGATATATTTTGCAGAATGTGTGTATGGTGTTGTTATTTAAAGACAAAAATCAGTCATTCCGGCGTATTATCTGTGTGGACAGATGTTTCATTTTCTACAATAAACATAGGAGAACTCCATTTTAAATAGCATCGAATTGATGATGACGAGGATATAATCCTAGATGTATCATTTATTAATATCACCTAATAAATTATATTCAACTACATGTAAGTTGTGTTTTTGACTGTTGTGGTTATATAAAAACCCATGCACTGCATCCGTTATCTATCAACGGAGACTGTAGTTTTTGAAATATAAAAAACAACATATCCTTATACCTTACACGTAAATATTTATTAAAATTTTGCATAATTTTTTCTGTTTACACAAATATTGTGGATGCATCTTTCTTTGTTTTAAAAGCTCTTCGTGCTTCCATCAGTAAATGCATCAGAAGCAAAATCATAAAGTTGTTACTTTATAACATTATCTAAAGATTGCTAGTTACGTGCAAAATGCAGCAGTTCATGAAATGTCACGCTTCGAATTTAAATCATATAGAGCGCCAGTGAAAGAAGAGCTGAAATATTCAATACGCTGTATATCGCATGGTTAAATTTTCCCTTTCAATTTTCAATGATATTTTTGAATCATTCTTTAAATTCGCTATTGTTCCTTTATTTCCTTAACTTTTGAATAGAAATATTTTACTGATTAGAACTGTCTGTATTGTACGTAATGATAAACACAAAGGATTTCATTATAATATTATATTTTTCGAATTGAAAAGAGTTTTATTTCAAATAATAAATTTTATGATTAAGCGATTTCGATGTGTTAATAGTCGATAATGCTTTAAAATGGGTTAAACCTTCAGACCATTTTACCTTATTTAATTTAATTTAATTTGAATTTTAAAATTTAGCCATCAAGTATAATTTAAAGCATCTGTGCTGTTCATTACCGTAAAAATATTCTTTAGAACTTAGATATAAATAAAAGTTAAAATTACAGTAATAATAAAAATAACTTTTCAATTAAATGAAAGATGAATAAAGGTTTTTATTCATAAATAATTTTCTTCAATTGGACTGGTCCCCTATAATTTAGATTGATATAATTCACAAATACTAGTTAGCAAATACACAATCCAAAGTACCCATAATCAAATTTAATAATATGTAGGTTTTTGAAATATACAACCGCTTTGCCCTCATGAAGAATTGTAAATTACTAATTTGAAAAAATAAATGCGTTAACATTTTTATAGCGTGCAAAAAATAGGTTTTTTTAGTATCGTTCAATTTAGAATCAACATAATCCAAGATTTATATTAAAAAAGAAAAAATATATATATATAAACAATAACGCAATAATATTTAATAAATACACCAATAAATAAAATGAAAAACTCCAAATGTGACATATTTATTTATCTGTATTTGTTTTACTCTCTAAATGTAAAACTAACACGTTGATTATAATTCCCCACCCCTCCACCACTACTTTTTATACACCCTCTTTTTTATCACGGTCGGGGCCAAATTGTTTGGTTATAATTATGTGGACCTGTTATGGTGCAGTAAAGAGCCTTTTTAAAGGGTGAACTGTCCTCACGCTCCATGGAAAACCTCGACTGGTGGTACACACATGGTAGGACAAATACTGTTCTTCAATTGGACTGGTCCCCTATAAGGTAGATTGATATAATTCACAAATACAAGTTAGCATATACACAAACCAAAGTACCCATAATCATATTTAATAATATGTAGGTTTTTCAAATGTAAAACCGCTTTGCTCTCATGAAGACTTGTAAATTATCCTAATTTGAAAAAATAAATGCGTTATTTTTTTTAGATACTGAGCTATATGGCCCTTTTTGTGTGTTGCCCTTAGGACTTAGTGTTAGTTTGGGCCCCTGCTGATCATTGTGTTATGGCTGTGATGTACCTCTAGACACACCTCAATATTTATTGTCTATTTTTGTCAGGTTTGGACAGGTTTTTTCAATGAAGTGTAAAACACCCAAAATTCTTGGATAATTTATGGGCCATTTTATCAAGCCAAGAAGGACCTCAGTGCTTGAAACTCCGGAATGACTCCTGTAGTTTACAAATTTATATTTTCGAATAGTTCAGTTGCTTTAAATCCATGTTATAGTGTGTTTTTAGTTTCCAGGGCGGCTCCGCAAGGCGTTAATACGTTCCACGTTGAGCACCGCGTTGGTTTAACTGATTACAATTTTAATTTTTTAATGTTAAATTATTATTATAAAAATTTCCATTGAATTTCTTTTCTCTTATAAAGCGTCATAAACTTATAAAGATTATAAGAACCGCCCCCCCCCTCCTTACAAAATTAATATGTTATTTTGAAAATATATTATATAAACTTCTTAGTCCATTTTTTTAACAAGAAGTACATACATAAATATTGATCTGAACACATATCACTTTTGACGAGATAAATATTTTAAAGAGAAGTTACAGTTTTAGTGAACAGAAAATATGAAAATAATTTTCTTTTTTAGATTTAATGTACATGTTAAAAGGATATTTATTGGAAACGAAACAAAATCTTGTGTATTAAAGCTATTATTCTAATCGAACACATATAAAAATAATTTTCTCTAAAAAAAATTATTTGTTTTAAGGGTTGAAGGAAAATAATAAAGGAAATCAAAGGAAATTGTTACATATTACAATAAAAAGATTATAACAAAGTTGACTACATGCATAATTTTTGTTATTCATGATGATGGAGTAAATGATTATAAAATTCAAAGGATTGATATTTTTTCCTGCATATTTTCATTAGTTTAAATTCCTATTTTGATTTGATAAAATGAATTTGTTAAAAAAATATATAATTTTCAAAATAATGCAATTTTCTAAACCAAGCCTTTCAAACAACAGAGACCTACCAATGAGGTTTTTTTTTTCTTTCTTCAATTGTGAATTAATAATATAATAGAATAATCGCATTTATTAAAAAAAAAGAGCTTTCACAGAAAAAAAAAAAACATTGCCCAACGTGAACTGTAAAAAGTATTCCATTAAAATTTCAATGAACTTTTATTTGGATTTAATTTTCTTTTCAAATTAATTTTAATGCAAACTCTAGCATTTTACGTAATTTAAACAAGCAAATATACAAAGCAATGACAGACATTCTTTTACGTTTATTATATGTTTTATTCACTTATATTGTATATTTTTCAGAAACTATTTGAAACAGAACTGTAGAAAAATTTGCACGTATTTATTTATTCGTGTATATAGCGTAATTTTTTTTCCAAATTTTTATGTATAAAAACAGTGACGCGCAATATACTAGGAATATTTCCGACAACTATATGAAACCATGAAATCATTCACATAAGTAACTAAATACAACAGGTAGATACAATGATACAATTTAACAAAAATAGGAAAGTAATGGAAGTAACTGCATTCTTATATGCGGTACTTTTTTACTGTGAACAAATACACAGTAATTACTATTTTCTGCGTTTACTGTGCAAATGATCGGAAAAAGCAGTGGTTTTATGTTAACTTAATTTCGCATAACTAACAGTAAATAAAGTAAAAAAAAAAAATACAAAAATAAATATATCGTATACACTTCATAGATAAACGTCGCACAACTGAATCAGTAAAAAAATAAAAATACGCATACTCTGCTATGTATATTATTATTATTATTATTATTATTATTATTATTATTATTATTTTATGGAACAGTTGTTTTTTCTTTATAAATAGGAAATCTTTAGTACTTCTGATAAAAAAGAAATCGAATATTTAGAAGAAATAGCGTGTTCCCAAAGTGGGAGCAATGGCGCCTAATGGGGATATATATATATATACATATTTTAATTTTTTACTTATGCATCGACGCATTTATGGTAGTTATTTCTCTTTTCCTAATTTATAAAAGGGATAATCTCCTTCTGAAACTGATATTTTACGAAGAATTCATATATAAATTAGTTCAACATCTACTTTTATAATAAAAGTAAAAAATAAAATTACCGATTCCATAAGCATTTTTCTTACCCACCTCTTTATTTTTCCTCATTATATCATTTTTATACTGCTATTTTGCATGAAAATGATTGAACATTTTTTATACAGCATTGTATTGCACTTTCTTTTCTTTTTCTGAAATTGTTTTTTTTTTAACTATTTTGTTTGCTTTTTACAATTTGGTTATTTTTTTCTATGTTCCGATTTGAAAATTCGCCTAAATTTTCGTCTATAAAATCAAATCTGCGTTTAATATTTTTTTTTCTTTTTTAAACACTAAATCAGACATTTCTTCATTTTCTGTTGATTTATGATTTTTTGAAAGTTCTACTCGACCAGGTTATGGGATAAATCGTCGCATAACTTATTTTCTATTGCGTGTTCGTCATCTGTTACAATACTGGGATCAGGTGGCAAAGAAACGATTTCCGGAACATTCGAAAAATCATCCAAATCTTAAATAAAAATTGTTCAATCCTCTTTCATCAAAAATAATCAGAAAACTTCTTAAAAAATAGAGCTAAAAGCTAATTGTAATGATGAAAAATAAAGATATGTATAATGAAAATGCTTAAAGGACTGGTAATTTCAATTTGTTTTTGTATTATAAATGTAGAAGTTGGAATAATTTATATGAATTCTTCTTACAATACCAGTTTCATAATGATATCCTCCCTTTTATAGCAAATAAACTGAAAAATAACATTCATAATTGCACGAAGTCATAAGTAAAAAAAAAAATATATACCCCCATTAAGCGTCATTACTCCTCTTTTGGGAGCAGCTTATGATTTCGACAATTGTGATTGATCTATTATACATATTAATTCCGGATTGGTGTTGTTTTATATAATACACACTTATAAACATATTTTTAATAAAAAATATAATTTTTGTTTTAAAATTATTTTTTAAACAATATTTCTTTCGAATGTGGCCAAAAAGCTATTTTTTGCCTATTTTAACACATTTTATAAAATAGAAAATTCAATTGAACTTTAAAAAAAATTAACAGAAGTCACCACACATATTCAAAATACAAATAACATGAACCTGTTAACAATATATAAAGTACTGACTTTAGAAAAAAAAACTTAAGCTATGTTCCCAAAATGGGAGCAATGGCGCATAGTGGGTTTTAACCAAATTTGTCACAAGCACGGGAGTTGTTGTCACTGTTGCATCTGGATTCGTAACTTGCACAGTCTTTGGTTCTGGTGGCTTGGCAATTGTGTTTCGAAGTACTGATGAGGTGTACGAAAGTGCATGAAACGTCTATTTTATAATTTTAATTGTTTTTATGTGTTTTTAAAAAAATAAAGTCTGTAGTTGAATTTATTTTAGTGACTGTATCTTCATTATGTCAGATCACCTTTACTTGCATTCATCATATTTGGTATCCCTGTCACTTTGAAACTTTTAATGACCATCTTTAAAGGGAAATATTTTTTTTCGGGAGGCAGGATTTATTTCAAAAAATCATTTATTTTCTACTATTTAAATATTCTAGCGTGTATTATACACAATGTATATATATATAATATTGTTTTTCTGAAGCGAAAACCACGGTACTACTATATGCACGAATGCGCATTATGCAAGAGTAAAGGCGATACTTTTTATCGTTTTTAACCGTTTACATCATTATCCATTACATTATTTTTTAAAAGTAATGATTTCGATTTTTTGGGAAAAAAAACACGCAAAATAATTATAAAAAAAATAGAGAATGTTTTTTATATAAAATAAAAGAAAACTATTGGAGAAGTAGAAAATAGATACCCTTACAAAAATTGGAATTAGAGTATCTGCGTCAGCTTTTTGACATTGCTGAAAGCTAATGTTTACATTTCGTGATCAGATGAACAATTAGAGTAACATTTAACTTTTAAAGCCTGAGTTAAAACAACGGATAAATTGTTCATCCACCTTTAATTTTTTGTTCTTAAACAAGTGCTAGTAACAATTATGTTCATCATTAAATATATTTTTATTTAGGATTAATTAAAATTTATATATACTTAATATAAATATGATACATTTGAGATGAAATCTTTCAAACACTGTAGTAAATTGTGTGTTTTATTAAAAATTATACAACAATTGTTGCATTGTGAATCCGCTTTAATTAATCATGGAATGTATGTCATTGAATAAAGCAAAAATACTATTCTAAAATTATGGTAGTTTATATTAAATGAAAAAAAGTACTGTGTTAAATTGGAAACACTTCTAAACAATAACCTTTTACATAAAACATATTAATATACTGAGGGAAATGAAACTTTCATTTGGCAGTTATTTACATAGATAAATAAATATTGGAAAATAAATATATTTATTTATTAATGATCTGAATGCTTTATGCATAGGAAAATGTTGTAAAATTACAGGGTGTCCCACGAAGTACGCAGCGTCTAATATGTACAGATTCGGATAGAGCACGTCAATATAAGTATTTTGAATGGTAACATGTGGGGTCTCCGAATATAGCGTGATAGAGTAAGTAAGGTGTGAAGCTTGTCATATGAAAAACATAAGAAATGAAAAAAAAAAAAAACTGTTTATGAGAACTTTCAATACAGCAGATTTTCGAAATGTCCACCGTTTGAACAAATAACATTTTGAAGTCTGTAATGGAAGTTCAAAATTGTTTTTTGCTATAGATCTCTTCCAAATTCCTTCATCTTGTTTTCAATTGCTTCTCTCAAGTCGTTTAATGTTTTGGGCTGTGTGCAATATACTGTGTCTTTCAGATGTCCCCATAAAGAAAAGTCACACGAGTTAAGATCCGGGGAGTACGGTGGCCAATCTATACCATTGCCTGTTTTCGTAATGCAGTACGACCCGATGATTCTATAGGGAAAATGTTCCGTTAAGAGGTCGAAGTTACGCTGAGTGTGGTGAGGTCTAGCACCATCTTGCATACGCCAATAATCGCTAATATTATCCATGCCATGCAAGAATCTGATGACACAGTCAAAAACATCTGAAACACGTCAAAATAAGTTTCACCGGTGACATTTCCGGTGAAAAAAAGGTCCAATGATGCCTCCGGCAGATAACGTACACCGCACACAGAAACTCACAGTTGTGAGTTTCAGTGGGTTCAGTGGCCGAACTATTGCACGATGGGGATTTTAGTTGTTCCAGAACCTCCAAGTATGTTTGTTAACATATCCTTGGAGGTGGAAGTGTGCCTCGTCACTGAACCAGATCCGATTAAAATCCATTTCGCCATCTTCAACCTTACTAATCATCGTGTTTGCGAAATCAAATCTCCTTAAACAATTCAATTCCGTCAATGGTTAATTGATTTGGATTTTGTAAGGGAACAAAGCCACATCCCTCCTCATTATCCGATGCTCCGTGCTTTTGGACATGTCGACTTTTTAAGCCACCTGTCATACCGTAGCTGATGGACTTTCTTCGCACACTTCTGTTACTTTCTTAATATTAACTTCTGTTCGTGCACTCATCTATTTGGTCCCCATCGCTAGCATATTGTCCAACACACTGCCGGTCTCCTGTAATTTGTCGTACGTTCGTTTGATCGTCGTGCTGCTTATGTTGTGGTGATTGCAAAAGTACTGTGCTAATTCATGGATTGCAATTCATGGTAAGTCAGTAGCATGAAAATACGATGTTCAATGGAATATTTGCTCATTTCAAAACCGAAACGGTAACACATCAAAAAGAAACAATAACGATACAATCCTACTTTCCTAGCGAGTAACGCCCAACTCATTCTCTTCAAACCTCTTCTCTAGCTTTATAGCATGCCGCGGAGGGATATTGCGTACTAACTACCAGACGCGATTTTCCTCTCATTTGTTGCCACAAATCTGCATAGTCATCTGGGGAATCTTTCATATCGTGCATTAGTCGTACACAGCGTCATTTGGAATACCCACTATCGGATTCGTCAATAACGTTCATCCTGTAATTAGACTATCATGCTATATTCGGGGACACCTCATGTTACCATTCAAAATACTCAACGTTGCTCTATCTGAATCTGTACATATTAGACGCTGCATACCTAGTGGAACACCTTGTATATTAGTGAAATATTTTTCTTTAAATAGAGAGTTTCATTAAAATAGTTTTTATTTACTTTAATTTCGAGAGAACTGATTTGTGATATTATTTATTTATTTATTTGCTACGAATTTGGCCTAAAATGTTACCTAAAAACTTATACATATAAGTTTTATGTATTGTTTCCAGACAGGATAAAGAGATACGATTAAATTACAGATATAGTACAGCATTGGAATTTAGAGGGAAGTGTACTAACTCTTCACTGCACCGTGTTACAGATATGATACATGAAATGAAATTGTCTTCATTGAGTGCCAATAAAATCTTGTAACGCATATGAAACTAATGTATTTTATCATTTATATGCATTTTTGGTCAAAAAGGGATATAAGAAGTACTGATCAAGAATTTGTGGTCAAAACGTCTTTGAAACCACGTATTCAAAAGTTAATACAAATTTATCATTAATTTTTATGCTGAACATAAAATGTGAGAGAGAGAAAAAAATGCGATATGAAATGCATTGAATAGTATTTATTCATATATGTACAAACTTACAAGTATTTTTATTATTATGTTTGCAAATTAGAAAATAATACATGTTACAACTGTGTCACAAGTTACATAATGGCTATATTTTTACACAGTCAATCACGCGCAGAAGTAGAATGACTTTGTTGAAAAAAAGACATATGTCAGATTATTTTTGTGGGATAGTGATTCTTGTAATGATGAGAATGAGAATAATATAGATAATTCAAGTTTAATTTCCTAAAGACTAGCTCGGAAAATATATAAGATACCTTTGCAAATATTCCTGTTCAACCCCTTCTAAAAAGACCGACCTAGTAATAGAAATGAATAGAAAAGCTACACCACAAGTTAACCACAACAAAAATAATAAACATAGGATAAGAGTGGGAATTGGACTCCGTTCAGGGAAAAGCGCCAAAAGTGAAGTGCAACTGATAGCAAAATTGAAACTGTCTTTATATTCTCAAAATGTGCAGCAAACCTATGCCTAAAATTAAATAATTATTGTTTTCTAAATTTTTATACTAAATGATAATTTTATGTGCTCCTACTTACAAAAATTACATTTATTTTTTATTTTTTGTGACCTTGTGTTCCACATATTGCATGCACAATTGCATTAAAATACTCTCCTTTATTATCTAAAAATAATATTTACTAAAAAATATTCAGAAATGAAAGTTTATAATATTTGTATTACCTATATGGCATTTTGCTTATGAAACTTATAAGCATCAAGTCACATAATGACAATTTGGAAAATCGTGTCAAATGACATTGTTATTGTAACATATATATAACAAAACTGAAAAACCATATTTTTATAAGAAAAATTAAGTAGATTTTTTTCATTTATTCTTTATCAGTTATTGACGGTCATTTACACCATATTTGTTTTTGATGAAAATGAAAAAAAAAAAAGTAATTGGTAATGTGGAATATGAAACAGTATTATTTTCAAATTATTTCCCTGTTGCCACCTGATATTAAAACTAATTTAGAAGTACGGAAATTGTAAAATATGATACCTATGTTTACAGAATAAAATTTGTAATAACTGTTACTGTAATTTTTGCTTAACAAAATCCAAAACTAAAAACATATCTGTTGCAGCTTTTAAACGAGAAAAAAAACATTAATATACCTCCATTTTATGCTATTTTATATTTATATATTACTGTAAAATAAAGATTAAATGTATATATTTTGCAGTATGAAAGTCTAAATAACTTTTGCAGTTTTTTTATCCCCGCCACTTCTCACATAAGAGGACATAAAAGGTGCAAAATTTGTCTTCTATCCAATTTATTATCCCAATTTTTTCAATTCAGACATTCTATAAAAAGTCATTAAATGTTTAGAGATACTAGATTTTAAAGACATTTAAGATAAATTATATTGTTAATTAAATGTTTCGCACCTTGTACATTAAATATAATATTTTGAAATTGCATACATAATGGTAATTATGTTAAAAATCCTTTTAAAATACAATGTATCATAAAGATTAAATACATTACTATATATAATACAGATTTAGTACACCCTTATCAAATATCCGACCTCATTTATTTTGTTCATGGTGTAAATTTTATGACAGATATAAAAATTTTCATTTTTAAAGAGATCTTCGCTTTTTTTTATTTTATTTTATTTGTTTGTTTGGTTTTTAAAGGAAACAGGTTTCCTGAATTTATCCGATAAAAAAAATATATGAACATATTAAAAATATTAAGTTCGTTAAATTTTGTGATAAAGGGATCAGTTCATAAAAAGAAATTTTATAACTTTCTTTCTGTATTATTGATTATTAAACAGAAAGTTATTATTCGACGGAAAATTTTACAAAGTAAAACAAATATTTTCGTCAGCAAAATCAGAATGTGTTTTTACTTTGAATATCAAAAATTAAAATATAATTTTATATAGCAGATAACTTACATCCTATATCTTGTAAAAATATTTATTATTAATCCATACTCACGATAGGCAAATGGCAACACAGCCTTGAAATAAAATATCAAAATGGAATCATTGTGTTTTAAATATTGTTTTACGGTTTCAATTTTTTTAATATATTTTTTAAATACAATATAATACATTTTCACACACATTCTCCTTTATCAGAATTTAAAATATTTTAATATTTTAAATATGCTAAACTGACTGTTTGCAGATATTGCGCATAAAATGCATTTAAAGTTAAAAAATGCACATAAAAAATTAACATTACGAATTTAACGTCTAAAACCTTAGCATACATAATTGCAAATTATGTTTAAATTATCGTATTAAATCTTACTTAAGTGTGTTTAAATGTTAAAAAATAAACATTATACATTTATCAACAAAATAATTAATTTAAAAAAATCACACCCATTCAATATTATTAAAAATTTTTTTTTCTATTATCAACAGTTAATTTCTACAAATTTTGACTTTCTTTTATTACTTACAGGGTCTTACAGGTAAAATAAATAAAAATGCAATAATATGGCGATCCAAATAACGGTGCACCGTACATTCCCGTACATAAATCATTAAAAGACAATCAGGAAAAAATGAAGTTACTTTGACACTATAATAAACAAAATCTCTGCTTTATAAATGAGAATGTGCATGTAACAGAAAATCATACTATTTTCTTGACTTTGCAGGAAAAATTCAACCAAATGGTGTAGCATTTAGCAAAACTTTATTTCGTATGGCATCTATCTATACATATGATGATATTAAAGAAAAATCCTTCGAAAATTGTCTTACGCAATATAGCTAATCAAAACTCTTTTTCGTCTAATCTTCCATAATCGGGTTCATAGCCGATTTTGTCAGCGAAATCGTTAGAATAGCTCTAAAATCTTTGTAATACGTGTTTAACTGTCGTATATAGGTAACCCGGGGATTCGGATGCAGATGACATAGAACAGAATAAGGACAAATATTCATTTTATTAACACTGTATTAGCGAATTTTGAAGTAATTAATTATGTTTACTCTCTGTTCACTCTAAATTAACGGAAAAAATAAGTATTGTTTATTGTTTATTTTGTTTATATTATTTTATTGATTTTTTGATATACATTTTTAATTTAAATTTAAAACATACTTTTGGTTTTGTTCAAGGTACGGAATAAGAAGTAAACGAACTATTGAAACGCCAGAATGCCCTGCGTTCATTTCTTAATTAACAAGTTAGTTTTTTTTTTGATAGAGTTTCCATTTATTTATAAATTCCTCTACAAAGCCTTATAAAGATAGGTAGAAATTTTAAAATATCCTTAAATTTATCTTTAAAATTTTTAAGTTAACAATAAACTGTTACACATTACATCACATTTTCGGAAAATTGTAGATATAATATTTTATATTTAGCCTTACAACTTTTTATTACGTTGATTGTTAACATCGGATAGAAGAAATAAGGATACTCATCTTTGAAACTTTTTTCAAAGTTTCTAAGAAAGTAATAAAAAAGTCTTATGAATTTTACCGGTATACGTATCTGAAACATTAAAATAAATGAGGTGTAATATTATAGTATAACGATAAAACTTAAGAAATAAATTTATAACTTTCTTTGGGAATTATTGAATATAACAAAGGGTTATCATGAAAAAGTTATTATTATGTAATACATTTTTTAAATGAAAACTAGAAACATATTTTCTGAGCCAAGTATGTTTAATGCATGACAGAAACTTGGTATTTTAAGATTTTCACTGGTATGAATGGAACACTATTGTATATGATGTATGCATTTTTTATGTATCAGGTAAGATTATATATATTTTTATCATTTTTAGTGAAAGAAATTTGAAAAAAAATGTACAGGAGTTTTAGATTATTTTGGCTGATAAACACACATGATTTTACGTAAAATACCGAATTTTTGGATACTACATTTCGCAAAATATTATTTATTAAATCAATTGTCTTTTATTTAATTATAATTTGATAATAAGCACAATACGTCTAAAAATGCTTGCTATATTTACCGTTCTAAATAATGCGAAAAATGGAATGCATTGATGCACTTCGTATAAAACATAATATACTGTATATGGTTAATTTGTTCATACATTAAAATTATATAGATGATAAGATATACTAAAATTAAATCCAACTTTCCAAAGTTTACTAGAAATACTACAATTTTGTTTTATATTTAGGCCGTGCAAAATAAATGTGGAAAAATAAATCGGTATCAATTTTGAATTGTAAGTAAGAACCCTGTCACTACAGGCCAGGACATATACTACCCAGTGAACTAATTTTTATTCAATTCCTATCAAATTTTGGAAAAATAATCTCTACCATATACTGATGCTGGAAATTTTAAAGAGAAATCTTCAACAAGGATAAATTATTTGTAAATTGTGTTACTCTGTATTATAAACATAGTCCTGACCTGTAATATCAAGTATTAGTGAGTCATCATAAATTACTGAAATATGAAGATATTGTTGCTAATTCTCCCGATTTTTCCTTACTACTATTTTCGAAAATAAATATTCCTTATACTTAATTTCATAACTCTGCAATTATATACAGCGAATATTTTTTTCTGGATAAAAAGTAATATTTAAAAACAAGTAGAGTTAGCATCTGCGAATGCTAATTATTAATGTACGGTGTTTAACAGTAACTCAAACAACAATTTATCTATTACATATTGTTTTTAAGCCTAAACGTAATGTGCATGCATATTTTCTATAAATATGTTTTTATAAATATTAATTCAATTATTAAGAAATCACAAATATATAAGTACATATATATTTATATCTGTCATCTTTAGAATCTCCATGATCGAAAAACTACCAGTATCGATTTTCTTCAAAGTCTCATCAGAAGATGCCTAAAATTGGTAACAATAAAAGAGCTATTAATAATAAAGTTGGATTATTTTTATCTGATGTTTCATTTCCGCTAATAAAAAACAATTACGATATATTTACGGTTTTCAGTATAAGTACTGTTACTCTCGATTACAATTTTGTTTCCTCAATCGTTAGTTTCACATTTCTAGCTGCAATATGCCGAATTTTGTCAAATACAGTTATCAATAATAACAGTATGCTAAACCTACAAAAACAACTTTTCAAAAGTAAAAAAAGCCAAGCGTAAAAAAAAAAAAAGTTGTGGCTAAAAAATGGTGTGATATCAAATTTCCGAGCTATTATATTACTTACTTAACTTTTTTTCATTAAATAAGTTATTATATATATAAGTCGAGTGCCTACGTATATGTTAATAGAAATCGCTTTCTCCTGTACTAAATACATCCTAACGAGTTTCTGAAAATGCAATTTTGTTTCAAATTATGCATGATGGGCTTGACGGCCATCTTTGCATATTATTCACAAAATTCTAAGCACTCAAATCTGTAGTTAAAATCCGAAGTTCAAAATTGTTATTTAAGCAAATGTTTTAAACGTTTCATTTATAGACTTGTATGCTCTGAAAATTGTGTCTTAAGATAATGATGACTTATCTTAAAGATTCATCTTATGATTTATTTTTTAGAGTAATTAATAATTTCAAACTAGTAAAAATCAATTTCTCAAAGTATCAGTCTTATCTAATTTGTCTGTCCGTAGTTAAAATCTGAAGTTCGAAATTGTTATAAACATATTACGGTGCAAACATATTACGCTTTTACTTTAGAAATTTGGATGCTTAGAAATATGGAAAGATTGCTGCCAAGCCCATAATGCATAATTTGAAAAAAAATTGCATTTTCAGAAACTCGTTAGGATGTATTTAGTACAGGAGAAAACGATTTCTATTAACATATACGTAGGCACTCGAGTTATATATATAATAACTTATTTAATGAAAAAAAGTTAAATAAGTAATATAATAGCTTGGAAATTTGATATCACACCATTTTTTAGCCACAACTTTTTTTTTTTTTTTACGCTTGGCTTTTTTTACTTTTGAAAAGTTGTTTTTGTAGATATCATTTCTTTTTTTTTTAAATAGATTAAACATAATTTAAATAATCTAAACATGAGAAATTAATTACAGTTTACTTTCAGTCATTGTTTAAAGGGTTAACTAGAAATGCCAGTAGATTTTTCAATTAAACTAATTACACTCTTAAAAACAACATACTAATTGTGGCTTGTTATAATACTTGTTATCCTCCGTTAAAAAACATCACTGACTTATCCATGAAATGAATAAAAATGAAATAGGTACATAGCGTGTCAGTGCTGCATTTGATATCAAACGTGATGTCAGTTTTTTTTTTATTATTATTAGCACTAGCTGGCTTCGCCCGCTAGCGGGCCCCTAATTTACATCGGGGCCTCGTATCTTGTAAAACCTCCAACGGAACGAACCTCCGACTAGGATCCCCACTGCCTTCGGCACCGGAAAATCCCTTAATTTGCACATCGAATAGTATAAACCTCTAACCAAACGAACCTCCGAAACGGGTCCCCACTGCCTTCGGCACCGTATAGCAGTCGTGCTGCGCACGCTCAAGTTCCATCTTCCACCACCAGGTAGCGCAATCTGTTCTATATGAACCTCGGGCACTGAAATCGTTAAGGCTATAGATGTCGAGTCGAATGAGCTATACCCCGTCTTGATCTGACCCATAGAAACAGAGATAGGAAAGCGCCCCCTGGTGGTGAAAGCTAATCGCATTTGGGGGGCAAACTTAGGGGGGATGAACACCGAAGATGCATAATAGGATTAAGCGGTCACAGACGTTTCCAACGATGTATCACATGAGGGGTATGTGCAAAATTCAGAAAATACCCCCCCCCCTGCATAATATGATTAAGTGTTCACAGACCTTTCCAACGATATATCACATGAGTAGTGTCGGGGGGGGGAGCAAAATGTGGGGGGTGACACCTGTGATGTATAATATGAATAAGTGGTCACAGCCCTTTGTAACGATATGTGACATGGCGGATATCGTTAAAATTCAGAAAAGTGTCCCCCCCCCCCCTTGTGTAGGCAAAACACGCTCCGCCCTCCCTATTATTTTTGACGCGGCTTTATTTTTTAAATTTATGTTATGTGTTATAAAATATAGTAAAGTTTCAAACAGATACCCTTATTATACTTCCTAATTTTGTTCACGCCCCTCCCCATCCCCTCCCCGAAATGTGACGCGCCATTCTTTTTTATAATTTTTTTATCATGTGTTATAAACTATCTTAAAGTTTAAATCAGATCGCATTGGAATTTAATATATTTGCTGAAATTACTATTATATATAGAATAATATAGAAATAAACCCTCCTTTAGCATGTAATTAAGATATACGAACAATTTTTAGAATTTCTGAAAGCTGATTTTTATTTATTTATTTATCTATTTATTTATTTTTTTGTTTATTTATTTATTTATTTATTTATTTTTTTTTTTTTGCGTTGCCCTGTGCATGTTTGGAATTTCTTAGCAATATCTTAGGTTTACATTATTTTATTCAATTAAACATTGTACTGTTACAATAAATTTAAATGGAATCTTCACTTCTAAAACAAAAATAATTTAACAATTGGATTTAATTAATTTATAGGAAAATGGCGTGAAAGGTATTCCTGCGAACGAAATGCCTGTCCTTTACCGTATTATTATTTTTTTAGAAATAAATGAATCACATTTAATTCATTTTAAAAAAAATTGTTTACGTTTGGAAAGAAATTTTAAATGCCGATAAGTCTTAATGTATACATTTTAGAACGTACATCTTCCCTCAAAAACTAATTTATTTTTAAAGATCTTTCTAAAAACGTAAATTATATATTTAAAATATTTTTTAACGCATAAGCACTACGTCTGATTACTTTATTTTACAATATTATAAGAACACGCAATTTATCATACAATTAAATACACTAAACAAACATGAGTGAAAAGTTGACCTGGGGCAGGACTCGAACTTGGGACCGTGTGCATCCGTTCTGACGCGCTGTGGCTGAGCTACACAGACCGATATCCTTCAGTGGCAATTTCTCATATTTATTCATGTTGGAAACTGTCATCTGCCACAGTTTGCAGTCATATTTAATTGTCTGATAAAATTTGTGTTCTTATAATTATGAAGTTTTATTTTTTTTAAAATATCTTCAGAAAAAAATGGCTGACTTGCAGATGAAATTTGATGTGGTTATAACCTGTAACTGATATGTGCTATTATAATACAGATTGTACATGGTCGTTGGCGGGTTTTATCTCTGTTTTGTCATAATTTTTTAATCGCCAAGTTAATTTACAGTTTTTTGCTAATTAAGGATAGAAAATATATATATATTTTTTTACACTGAATTTTATAAAAGCACATAGATTACGTAATTACTTGTCCAAAAATGCAATCCTTTTTTTATTCTGCCGAATATTAAGGCCTGTAGGTTGTTTGAAAAAAAAAGTTTGACGAAGAAAAAACTGATCATTTTAAGTAACTCGACGTTTAAAAAAAGCTATATCTCTGTTTATAAATCACTTATGAAGATGAGTTTGGTCTTAAATTCAAGAAATTCTTCCTTAGATTCTTCTAGTTTTCGTTTTTGTTTCTGCGACGCTTGGTTTCTTTGATATCTGATATTTTAATCTGGCATGTTTTGTCGATTTAACATTGCGAAGTCGCCTTTTGTAAGTAAGCATTTGCGGTCTTTATTCCAGTTCTTGGCGTTGTTTGTGTGGCGTTTTTTTTAAGCTTGGCTTGGCAGAGCTTGATACAATTCACAACTATCACAAAACACAATCTCAATATTAGCACACTTTAAATCATATTTCGTGTTTATTTATTTATTTATTTTGTAACAAATACCAATTGCCTGCATGCAGAGCAAATGCACATGGCAAATTATTTAAATTAATAAATATAGTGCTATGAATGGAGATTTTTACAGTTTGTAGAAAAATAAATAGGTATAGAGCATGTAAAAGAAATTCCACTTTAACAGGACAGTGGGAAATCCTAAAACAGGAACGTTGATCAAACAGCCTTATTCTGCTACTTTTGGAATTCGAGTTATGGGAATCTTTCGTAAGTTTTTTTAGGCACAATATTTTCTCTCTCTCTCTCCCTCTTCCTCCTTCCCCTCACCTCTCTCTCTTTATTTTATTTTATTTTATTTTATTTTTTACATTATCATCCTATATTTTTCTTTTTTAAATGTATATATTTTGTTTCTCTTGAGGAATAAAAATGTCTTAATCATTATGTATTAATGTTATTCATTATATATTAATATTACTAATACTTAAGTAATTGTCTTCAATTTTTTAATGTTTTGTTCAAAAAAGAAATTATAATAGAAGTATCGTTAAAATACCATGTTAGACAAATCAAACAGAAACTAGCATAATTATTTAAACTTGAATAAATATTTTACACTCAGACACAGAAATATAGTGACAAGCGTTAGATGTCATTAAAACAAAAATTAAAACAAAATAATATAATATAATATGCGTATCATTATAAACAATGCAGAAAATATCATTTGGGGTTAATTTAATGTCTTTTTTTTTATAAAATTCTATTTATTTTAATAAATCGGAAAACATGGTGTTCCTATATTTATAGACATTAAAATGATTTTTGGATAAATTTTAAACTTTAACAGCATATGTACAAATTCTAATATACTTAATAATATTTCTACTACTTTTGATGTCGTTTAAGATGTTGTTTTTAGCTTCCTTGATCAAAAAATGTTGGCGTCCATTTTCATATTATTTTTGTGATAGCTTTCCTACCCACACAATTTTCATAAGATTAAGATCCGGATTAAGTATAATTCCAGTTCACTATCTTACTATTATTGTGGTAAAACCATATTTTTGAAAAGTTAGACATTTCCAATCGATGTATCATAGTACATTTTATGAGAAAAATAATCTCGAAACAATTCATAGGATTTTTACTTTACAAAATATTTTCATCATATTTATTTATATGTGCAAACTTCAATTTTAAATTAATCAACATTCAATAAAATTATAAATATTAAAAATATTAACATATATTAAAAATTATTACATATTAAAAATATATTTCATATTTTTAATTTGCTTTAACGGACAAAATAAAAAAAAACTGTTATGCAATTCACTGTATATAGATTTAAAATATCTCCACGCATAAATTATGACGAAGTGTACCGAATTAGATATTTATTTTGTTTTGCTGGAAAGCCTGGATCTAATGGTGACCTTGTTTAAAAAATAATTAACATCCAAAATGATGTGTTTGTCTGCCAGTCTGTTTTATCGTCTTTCATTGAATTTTTACTGTTCTAATTGTGGGAAAAGGAGTTTAATTTGCACGAAATTTTAATATGTTATTAAGATACATTATACTACTTTGTCGTATAGCGTATATTTCTGTCACAGGAAGACATCGAATATTTTAATATATACCCATCTAATTCAGGTGAATTTGAGCGACATTAACAACAGTGATATTATTATGTGGAAAATACTATCTAAGGTTTGTCAAAAATATATGTTCTCTTAAACATATTTTGCTAAAATAAAAGCGAATTGCATGCAATCACTAAATATCAGTGCAGTACGTTGAGAAACAATAAAATTAAGTCTACTTGAGTAATATTATGAAAAGTATTTCTTAAAAAATTAATTTATCAGAAAATTGTCATAAATAGAATGTAATATTAATCGTTTAAAAATTTTATTGCACAATCATTTCTTTTTTTCTTAATAATGTCTGAAATTTAATTACATGGACAAGATTTTAATTTTAGTACATCGCTGCCAATTTATAATTTTTTTTTCTCCAGACAGTTTTTCATCTCCATATTTAAATTTTTTGATATATTGATAAATTCTCAAATCATAATTAATCTCATAATTTTCTTTTATAGAAAAGTTTCTTTATCTTTACTAATTAACTCGATTATAAGAAATAATTCTTGCCGACTCAATGAAATGTCATTTAGATGATGTATTTTTCCTTTTAATTTTATAGGATTAAGTCGGTTAATTATCTATTTTATTAGTTTTTATTTTTAATCTTGCATGGTGAGTAAAGAGTTTTCAAAGCACTATTCTGCTGACAAATGTTCGATTTAGAAAATTAATAAATTACATATTTTGCTGTTGATGATAACAAAAAGTCTAGACTTTGATACTCAAATTTTAAATAATCGCTTTTGAATACAGACACGCATTTAAAATATTCCACTTATTATCGCCAAAATAATGTTTTCTATAGAATATTATATTAAAAACATGTATATTCGGCAAAACAATAAGGAACACTCTATATAGTTTAAATCCAAAATTGTCCCCAAAAATATCCATTCGACAGTAAATTATGTTTTATTTCAATTTATATTTAAAAAACAGGCGTAAGTGATCTAGTTCATATTAAAATTTCACTAAAATCTGCAGTTGTTAATACAACAAAAAACAGGTTGGAAGTTGTACGCCAAATATGACAAATGGGGTGCGTTCGTACTATAGCTAGTTATATAAATATTCAGATCTTGATGATTTTCAATTCTTTGAAATAAATTATAACGTCTGCAGATTAATATATGTAATAAAATAAGTATCGCGGTCTCTTGACGATTAAACCTCGGAAGCTCCTATAACAAAAAAGCACCGATTTAAAAAAAAAATTCTTAATAAATGTTTATACTAATATCTGCTAAAGTGTTGATTCGATTTTCTTAAAATTTGAAATGTCTCGACAAAATTATGCAAAGATAATATATCTTAAATTTCAATCCATTCGGTTGGGTAGATTTTGCGTTGTTATATGCGGACAGACAGGCGGACGGACCAGACGACGACAATAGGTGCTACGTATTTATATAATTACGAACGCGCCTAAAAAGGAGGGGGGCACTCTATATATTTTAAATCCAAAATTTTTCCAAAAAATATCCATTCGACAGTAAATTATGTTTTATTTCGATTTATGTTTAAAAAATAGGCTTATATCTCCTTCATATTAATATTGCACTAAAATTTGCAACTGTTAATACAACACATAACGTTGACATAATATTCTTTTTTTTTTTTGTTTTCAAATTATACCTTAGGATAACACGCGGGAAATCATTCGATCAACTTCTTTAGGATATATGAAGGATTGAAATTCGGAACTTTTAATGTTAAATTCCTTTGTAATCGTGCAAAACAGATTGCAATCCGGTCAGTTTTTTAAACATAACTTTAAAACTATTTGATGGAAAGAGTTGTAATTTTGGATTCATATATTTGAAGCTTCTACAAATTGATTTGTGTAAAAAAATATAGGTTAACATCCATATTATTCTTAAAGTATTTTCCAAAAATGATTATTTTCAAAAAGAATATGAACTGCAACCTATGAATTAATTTAATAGAAATCGATTTATAAACGCATCAAGTATGTGAATCCAAAATTTTATATCATTCCAACATATAATTTTTGAGTTATACTTAAAAAAACCTCCCTATATGCAATCTTTTTTTGCAACGATTACAAATAAATTTAACAGTACGAGATCGCAGTTTCAGGTCTAACTAATGATTAAACAACTTGACCAAATGACTTTAGGTTTGATAGAAAAAAAAAATAAAAAGCCAAATGTAATGTCAAAATTAGGTGTTCGTATTGAAAATTCCATAGTTTTGTACAATTTCGGTATAAAGACGACCTTTTAAGTCTATATTTAAACAAAAATTGAAAGAAGACTAATGGCGCTATGTCATTTTTTTCGTGGGACAATTTGCTGATTAAAATGTTTCTTTTATCTTTCTTTTTGCCTGGTTGTACATTTTTTTATTACATAATTTATATTTAAATGCATAACGTTACATATTTAAAAATATTCCTATTTTATTTTTTAAAGCTCAGACAAATACTCACAAGTGTAACGGTATGAATTTTCATAAGGGAATCATTTTAGTATGGATCGCGATTGTAGTGTCCATTTTGTGAGCATGTGTATGACAGTGTAAAATTATATAAAATGAAACAACAAATTGATGGCTAATCTTACTCTGGTCTGAGCAAATCAGTTATAAAATTTAAGCATATTTCGGCAAGCTGTGTCACAAACATGTTAATCAAATTTTAATTGCTTAAGCAATTAAAATTTGATTATTATAAATGCAAAGCGTGTGAAATTTTCAATGGAATAATTTCCAAAGTATTAAATATGAATTCAATCGATTTTTTTTTCAGGTAGTGGGAATTTAATAGCAGGAACATCTTAGATATCGAAGAGTGTTTATTTATATGCCTTGTATGGAACTGCGAATTTGAAATTAAATAATCATTACGTAGAGAGAAAATTCTATCTGGAAATTACAGTGCGCAAGACAAAGACTGGAACAAGATTGAAATATTCACATTCAAATGATGAAATAAATCATAAAATTAACTGTTCTCATGTGCTTTATTAGCGAAAATGAATTTAATCGCTAAAGTTAAAGTCTGCATTGTTCTTGTAACGAACAAATTTCGTTTTACATATAATGTTTTTTTTTTAATTCATAATGAATTATTCTTAATAAAAAAAATTATTGGCAGATTTTAATTATGTCCCTGAATGCCTTACCTTAATGAATACTTAATCATTTGTGGTAATAGTATAGATATATTTGTTAAATTTTCAATTTTCAATATCACTATAATTTTTCCTAGTTCAATTTGCACAGTTTGGATGTCTGCCATTTTTCATGATTGGAGTTCATTTTCACCCTATAGCGGGGTTTGTAAAATGAGAATAATAGTAAGTATTATTAAGCAGCTAACTTAAGGAAGTATGCTATCCAAAAAAAAAAAAATATATATATTTAATTTAAAAAATATATATATTTTATTGCTCGTAAATTAGTTTCCATCTAAAACTATTTCCATTCAACTAAAATAGAATAAATATCTAAATATTTATATTAAAGATATTTTCATGCTTGTAGTCTTCTATAATTTTGAAATGATTCAATATACGATAATTTCTATTTAATACAGAGTGTGCTCGAAAATTATTTCATAGACGTGTATTCTGAGATATCAGATATATAATGCATTCCAACTACACTGTAAAAAATTTTGCAGCAGAGTAAGAGGTCGGTCGACCGTTTTCTATAAAAATGGTCGAATGACCGAACTTATCCGCATATTACCGTAATTTAACGGTATTTTGACCATAACATTGCTTATATTAGGGTCAGTACACTGTTAATTTACGGTTTTATAACTGCTTTTTACAAAAACGGTCGTCTGACCAGTTACTCTGCTGCAAATGTTTTACAGTGTACATAACGCAAGAATTCGGAAATGCCCAATTTTAATTTCCCCTAGTTTTACTTATTTTTCATGAGAGTTTCCACCGTATTAGTTCTTTTAAGATGTTTTTGTGAAATGTAAACTAGTAAATACTTATACGAGGGTTGTAAATTAAATAGTAGCAACTTAACCTTGAAACTCGCAGAAGGGTGGGCATGCGCAAATAGGATATGGAAGCGGTGAGGTGGCGCTGTTGTCGATGTGTAGAGTGCAAAAAACAGTCGATCTGCTTAGAAGGGTAGTTGTTGTGTGGCGTTACAGTGAGGAGTTTCGTTTCCATCGCTCTAAAGTATGTTTTCAAAAGGTGATCAGCGGTCGTGGCTTAAAATCGAGGTTTCCCGTGGCAAAAATGCAACAGAATGCTATCGACGATTAGTGGAAGCCTGTGGCACAAATGCTTTACTGTATAGGACAGTAGCACGATGGGTTCAAGCATTTCGTTTGGGTCGGAATGAGACTGCGAATTTGCAACGCACAGGTCGGCCCTCCATTCCTCAAGTGCAGATTGACATCCTGAGTGGTCTCCTTACCATAGACCGCAGATGGACTGTCCGAGAATTATCCTTAGAGGTTCGTCTGAGTCATCTGTACTCCACGCAATAGGGCGCTCGGTGGCTCACATCAACAATCAACACATTGCCACTGGTCTACAACGGCTTCCCGACATTTGGCAAAAGGTTATAAGCTTTGCTGGTGATGACATAGAAGGAATGTAATGCAATTGTACTTGTAAGTTCATTAAAAATTGATTTATACCTATGTTGCCATTACTTAATTTACAGCCCTCTTACGTTACATTTATCAAAGTATCAAGCTGACGTATATTTAAACAAATACTGTGCATGTCTACCGCTTTGTTTGAAACATTCCTACAATAATTGTCAATAAATACATTAGTAACAAAATAATTATACAAAAGCAGAAAGAGTTTAAATTCTAAACTTAAACATTAAGTTTGACATGTACATGAAAAATGCAACATTGTATAAAAGTCACGATTTGAATTTGAAGTGCTGTATTGAAAGATGAATTAAATAATGAATAAGGTATAATTTGATTGAAATAGTAATTCGAACTAAATTTGAGTGTCCTTTAAAATTTTCAATGCTATTTTTAAAGACTTCTCTAAAGTCGCTTTTGTGATTCATTTCGGTAACTTTTGGAATGAGATATCTTATTAATCTAACTATTTGTATTTGAAGAAAAAAAATGGTATATAAAAAAACTATGGGTGAGTTAATTTCTTTTTTATAATTTATATGAAATATATATATACACATGATATATGTCTACATCTACCTATATATATGAAATCCTAATTAAACGATTTTATGAAACGATTGATCAAACGAATAAAACAAATGATTAAACTAATGTATGTTAATTACAAGAATTTTAGAACGCTGATGGTAATATAATTTTAGTATGTTGTTACAGTCACACACACCATTTGTTTCCTAGAAGAAGGTTTATATAGCATTTACAGTTATATTAGAGGGCCTCACAAAATAATACGAATATATGATAAATACGGGTTTTGTAAATCGTTGATGGTAATGAAAATTTAGTATGTTTTACAGTCACCTACAGTATGTTTGTCACAGTATGTTTTTACGAAGCAAGGATATATAGGATTTAGAGTTATCTGACAGGACCGCTCAAAAGAATAAGAATATATAAAACAAATATATGTTAAATGCGAGATTTCTAAAACGGTGACGGAGTCAGGAGTCAGCTAGATGGGGCGGCCTATCAAATAGCACCTGGATTGCCAACCCCAGAGGTAACGCTTATTCTAAACTTGGAGGACATTGGAGCCACGAAAAAATTTTACGCGCACCAACTCCCATGTGCACGGTCCCACAGCAGCCGCAGTCGAGAGAGGTTGTCACTGACCACGGTCGATGCTGCTTCACTTTCGGTGATCTTAAAGGGAACCGAGCTTATTCGTCATCGCCACTGCAAAATCTAAAACAGTGACGGTAAGAAAATTGTATTATGTTGTTACAGTCAACTACAGAATTTTTTGCACTAAGAAAGTGTGTAGCATTTACAGTTATTTTACACGGCCGTTCAAAAGAATGCGAATATATGTTAAAGACGGGATTTGTAAAGCGCTGACAGTAATGACATTTTACGTTCATTAAAATAAAAAGTCATGAGTTCAGATTACAAAGTTCGCACACATCAGGAAGCTAAATACATACAATTGCTTATTAAACCTAAATATACCAAAGAAAGAGGGGGAAAATTCCAAATCGCCCTCAAACGCGAAATTTTGGAGAATGATTGTGATAAAATACAAAAAAAAAAAAAAAAAAAATACAAAAAAAATTACAATATAATACTTACATTTTGTAAGTATAGCATAAATTAATAAATAATAAGCGTAATAAACAATAAGAATACATATAAGAATAAATATAAAAATAACATGAAGACTGTACATTTCTGCATTGAATTAAATTAATCAATTAATTCCAGTTCTAAATTCACAGTCACCATTCCTACTTTCATTACATACACAGACATATATATATATATATATATATATATATATATATATATATATATATATATATATATATATATATATATACAGCGTGTCCACGTATAACCTGACCGACCTTTATTTTCGCAACCGTTGGTCCTAGATGCATACTTCCAATTACAAAAATGGTTTAAATAAGATAAAGAATTACTTTTAACGTGATTTGGGTCAAGAGAAACATTTATTAAAAAAATACGAAAGTGAAATTTTTATACGGTCCCCCGGTCCTATAAGTGATATTTAGTAAAAATTTACTGTGACTCTAACAAGTACGACAAAGAAAGTCCCATTCATCTAACATTAAAATTGACCGAGTTCTGAAACTTTGAAATGCATGACTTATACCACTTTTTTGCATCTAAAAAGAGATGATTTCGGCCATGCTTTCAGGGGTCGTATATAAAGTACTTAAACTTATTTCAAGGTATCTGCGCTTTGAAATAAATCGTACAACTATTACGATTGAGTTAATTTTTATTAGTTAAGTTTCAGATTAATTAAAATAATTGTATTTTAACATATGTTTTATTTTGAAAGGATTTGAGGCTATGATTTCTTTTAACAAAAATTATGTTATTTTCATAAGGTTTTATTTAACTTGCAACGATCGTCTGTCCAGTTTAAAATTTGTACTCGAAGTTTAACTCACTTTCAAATGTCCGATCGACTTAAATCCGATAGCAATGTAATATTATTATGATTTTCGACGCTTACTATCTTATACATACTTATATTAGAGGATAACACAAAAAAAATTCGGATAGATTATCGTCAACAAGTTTAAGAAAGAGTTTTAGATTAGATAACATAAACCTGCGATGGTTGTGTTTTTAAACATAAACCTGCGATGGTTGTGTTTTTTAAATTTTAAAATTACGTTTTATGTATTTTTTAACGCTGAATAAAAAAAAAAATTACCTTCACTTTTAACCATCATATCAGGATTTTTCGCCAATCCTAAATTTCAAGGATAAAAAACAGCGAAAAATCTGATATTATAAAATAGATGTAAGACTTTTTTATTCAGTTTAATTTTATTTAATTCAATAGTTTATTCAAATTTTTAGCTTATACTGGGTTTCTTGCAGCTAAACAGCTGAGGGGTCCGATGAGGTTGGGAGGGGAGGGGGGGATCAATTTTAACTTTGAGCTTTTTAACTTAGAAATTTGCGATCTGAGAAAAATCCTAACGTGATGGTTTAAAATGAAGGTTATTTTCGGATTCAGCACTAAAAAATCCATAAGAATAAATTTTCAAAAGATAAAAAACATTGCACAACCCAAAATTTGAAAGTGTAATCTAACAGCATTTTAAAATCTGCATCATTTTGCAAAGAATCGAGGCTGTTGTTTTTCATCCTTTTATTTAACAAAAATTCTGTTATTTTTATCCTCTTATATGTACAGTACAAATTGTATATTTTGCATTAATATGTCAGAATGATTATAGATTTCACAAATATATTAGATTGCAATGTTAATTTTTCTCTCAACTATTTTTTTGATATATCTGACGATTATTTATATTTCTACTACATTTGTGAATGACCCCTATTTCGCAGCAAAAAATATACTCCAACTTTAAACAGCTATTATTCGGTCAATTTTAATGTTAGATGAATGGGACTTTTTTTGTCGTACTTGTTAGTGTCACAGTAAATTTTTACTAAATATCACTTATAGGACCGGGGGACTGTATAAAAATTTAACTTTCGTAATTTTTTAATAAATGTTTTTCTTGACCCAAATCACGTTAAAAGTAATTATTTACCTTATTTAAACCATTTTTGTAATTGGAAGTACGCATCTAGGACCAACGGTTGCGAAAATAAAGGTCGGTCAGGTTATACGTGGACACGCTGTATATATATATATACATATGTATGTATGTATGTTTATATGTATATATATTTGTGTTTGTATGGTTGCATGTGCGTATATATTTAAAACTATCTAGGCTGTTTGACCGTATTTTTCCGTTACCGTTTGACCGTTAAAAATTGCAGTTAATTAAAAATTAATCGGCATTGTTTTCATGAGTGAAATGAAAGATTTTTACTCAAATCATTGTTGGCATAAAAATAAAATACCGCATTATATCATGTTCAGCATTTATATAACAAAAAAATAGTACAAGAAATATAAAGTATGATGTCTTGGCACGCATTTATTTTATATTTAGGATTAAAAAGCAAAATTGAATTTGAAATATTTAGAAGAAAAATACACCATCGATTGTTAGAAACCGTGGCATCTCACGTGTGGTTTAAAAAGTATGTTTTGTTATAATATATTAAACTGTATTTTATATGTATTTAATTAATTTTTATATTTACACTTGTTTCCCCGGAAGCGGATGACGTCATCTTCTAAAGCAGTTAAAATACGATTGTTATTTTTTTTGTCGTGCGACTGACTTTTGCTGTCTTCGTTCAGTTTTTACTGTGGCATTGATACTATAAATAAAATGTTATTTTGGCTTGATTAATGTTGTTTGCAAATAATTTTATCTTTAGTCTTACTTCAGAAGTTTAAAGATGCGTGTGAAAAATATTATACATTGCTAAAAAAAATTAGGAATGTCGTGCGAAATCCTCGCTCTTGTTCACTAGTACTCTTAAATTTCATATTATTCGTTTTAAGGACCTTAAACTAAAATTCCAATATCTCAAATTTTAAACTCTCTGTTTTAACCCCTTCAGGGGCCAAGGACTTTTGTAGCTAAAATATTGAAATGATTGATTGACACCAGGATTCACGAACGAATTTATTTTAAATACGTAAAAGCTTTTCCTCATATATCTTATAAATTCAAAACTTGATTATAAAATTCTGGTGTCATTGTGGCATTTCGAAATTAAAATTAAGGGGTATATATAATATACCGGTGCCCTTCATGGGGTTAATTACTGATTATTTCTATAAAATAATTAACCTTCTCCCATGAGATACATCTGACTATTTAAAATTATTTAGTAGATTAATGACTCAAGCTATCTTAGCAGAGATAATTTCAGTCATTTTTGTGAAATATACTTTTTTATAGAATAATTTAAAAATGCCGAAAAAATTTTAATTAAAAATTGACATGAAAACAAAGTAACTTACTGACATGCAGGGAGGTCTATTTTTGAAAACATATTTTCGTCAGAAAAATAAGTTTTCTAAATGTCGATTGATATGCCAAGGTACTTATAACGCACTTTAAAGTTCATAACAACGATTTAAATTTGCATTTAATTAATAAATAATATTGTTATTAGATTAAAACATCCTTGGATCCATTTGTTATACAAATGTTTACTCTGATCTTTTCGTGACTTAGAAAAACAAAATTAAAAGAAGAGTATATAATTTCTTAAGAAGTCTAAATAAAAATGTAGTTGCATTAGAATGCTTAATTTTAGAATCCACACAATGAACAATAGAATGTTTAAAATGCACAACTGAAACATACAATTAAATACTCTTAAATACTCTTTAAAATACACTTAAACATGTTATTAAATTTACGAATCTATTAACTAAACAACTTTTCTTATGATGTAGAATTAAATCGCCTAGCTTTGTTTTACTTATAGAAAACACTTAAGCAGCTTTATGAAAATTAGAAATAAAATCTTTTAAATTTAGTTAATTTCATTAATTATAAAAATATATAACAAAGGTTTTTTACAGAAAGAAAGACATAATTGAATTGTGTTGTTTACAATTTACGCACAATATAAATAAACATAAATTAAGTAAATGTATAAGTATATTGATCTTTTAATGAAATAAACATGTCTTTAAACGCAAAACGATACGACAATTATACTAAAAAAATTATGGATATTTTATATTTAACGTTAAAAATTAAATTAGAATAAACTACAGCAATATCTTACATATATAATTCGCAAAAGTATTAGTAAAACAAAATACGTTAAACAGCTTTAAGAGAATGATAAATTTCATACTCATGATAAAGGCATAAGTGATTATGTAAACGAAGGAAAATGTAGTTTTTTAAAGAGCATTATATATATATATATATATATATATATATATATATATATATATATATATATATATATATATATATATATATATATATATATCCATTTACTCACTAAAAATGCTATACATTATTATTTTTATAAGAATTAAATATTTTATAAATGCGTTGCAGCAACTGAAGCTTGTACATGTTTTTTATCTATTTTGTTAAGTTATTAATATTTAATATGATCCAAAAATTTGTTACAAACACATATTTTGGAAAAGGTCTATAATAGTAAAAATTTTATATACAAAATTAATCTTTTCTAACGTAAAATTATTTTGAAATTGAAAACCAAGGTCATTTTTTTAGATTTATGGCTCTATTAAGTATAAGCAAGTAAATATTATATTAAAAAATGTGTCCATATTATAATTAAACGAAGTCCAAGTATAATAGCGGCATTCCATTTTAAAAATATTATAATTATTTATATTTTTTCTTCGGTATTTCAGAGACTATTTCTTTAGCGATTTACGAAATTTTTTTTTTTTAAATTACACTGATGTTTTATTGCTTTGACTTTGTTTTTTCTAAGTAGGAACAATTAATAAGTATAAAGAAATTCATTAGAGTTTTATTCTTCCTAAACAACCAGAAGCTATACTAGGAATAGAAGTAAAAAAAAAAAAAAAAACTTAATTAAATTTGAATTAGGCTCTTTGAGTCAGCTTCTTGTCTTTGCCGCAAGCTAATGATTACTTTTCGTGACCCGCTGATCACTTACAGTAACATTTATCTTTTAAAGGTTCAATTAAGTTACTATTTAAAATGTGCAGTTCTGCTGGTTTCTGAATTAAAAACAATTTTAAAGGCATCTTTGTTTTCGGTTGCAAGTTATGATGTTTATTAACAGTTCTTAATTAATTGAACCTAAACATATAAAAAAAATTCCAATGTCTTAATGGAAAAAACTAGTACAAAAAAAAGTAATCTTACATATCTACGAGTAAATATTTCACTTTTAGTATTCAAGATTACATAAATTAAGGTAACTATCAAAGCATTGTTATAGATGAAATCTCAAAATTTATATATTTTTAAAAATACTTTTTATTTTTCCATTTAAAAAATAAAACCAGCAATCTTACAATAGAATCGATTATTTTAGCTTAAATTTTGCAAGCACTGTATGTTATGAAACAACTACAAAATTTGACAATTAGTGAATCCATTAGGGAGCAAAATAGATCGTTTAAATAAACTATATAAATAGTTACTTTATCTTAAAACTTTATATATATATATATATATATATATATATATATATATATATATATATATATATAAACTTAAAATTGTTTTAACTAGTATATCCAAGAATTTCTAACAATAATAAATCTTAGCACGTTTATTAGTCAATTGTATAAGACATTTTTTTAATTTACATTTTTTTAGTAATTTTACTTTTCTTAGAGTGAATACTTCATTTTTCATCAATATTTAAATCAACATTTTTGTCATCGATATTTAAGATTAAAGAAATTAAGGGAATTATCAAAACAATTTCATATGTGAAAACTCAAAATTTATATATATATATATTTAATCAATATTTCAATTTATATTTATTAAATAAAAACAACAATCTTACAGTGGAATCGATTATTTTCACTTAATTTCTGGAAATACATGTTATGAAATAAACTCTGCAATTCAACAATTTGTAAATGTGTTAAGCAGCAAAAGATTCCGTCCAAATAAAAAGTAGTAGGATGTGCCAATCCCAAAACTCATACATATTAATACTTCAAAATTCGGTACCACATCGCCAATAAAATGAATATTTTTCGTCATTCTGTTCTACATCACCTCTTTGCGAATCATCGGGTTACCTGGATGCGCAGCACCCTTCATTACACGGGCAGCCGATGTTCAACATGACTACGAAAAGTCCTTCAGGCCTTTACAAGTGGGAACAGATAGAGTCCCTGTCCCTTGGTTTTAAATTTTTATCTAATTTTACTGGAAAACACTAAGCTAAAATGAGTAGAACCCGATTACAGAAGATTCATTCATAGTTCTCGTCAATACTGAATTTGAATCAGAAATTCGCCAAATTAGCCACCTATAGACAAGTTGGCTTCATTTATGGCAACCTATTTTTGCCGCCAAATTTGGCGATATTTCGCCAAATACCACCAAACTTGGCGAGAATTTGGCGCTAGTGAATATGAATATATAGTGTTACGCATATAAGAGTTGGAACGATGGTTACAAAATTGAAAGAAAATTTACCTCAAAGCATGTTCATTAAAACTCATAAATGAAACTCTTTTATGGAATAATCCTGTTGTGTTCTTTCGAAATGTCAGCTACCCTAAAATTTAATTTTTTAAGATAAAGGCAAAATAAAAATTGCTCCGGAATCATTGGATCAACATCAAGGTCATACATTTAACGGGAAAAAATTAGGATTTCTGACATTTTTGAACATCTTTTTGAATTTAAAATCTTTAAGATGCTATTAAATCGCCCCCTTCTGGAGGAATATCTCGAAATTCTAGTGGAACCTGCTGGCCATAGCCAAAAACCTAAAAAATGAAATTTGGTTCAATTCTAGGCATAACTTCCTACACTTTTATATGATACACAGAGGACATACACACGGACAGACAGATATTTTGTAAAAACATGTTTTTCGAAATCTCTGACCTCTAAAACGTGTTAATATGCCAAAAACCGGAAGTAAAAAAAAAATCGATTACAATACTTTCTTCTATTATAGATAAAATAAAGTAAAAAGGAGAAAAAGTTACTTTATCTTATAACATTCGTAGAAGAAGATTTATCATTTACAGCAAAAATGTACAAATATACCAGTTATCGAAGAAACGTGAAAATGTATCAACTGACATATCCAAGTGATCCTGAAAGCAATTAATCTTAGCACTTTTTGTTACTTTGTTGTATAAGATGTCGTTTTCAAGCTGAAAATTTACGTGTAATGGTCCAATCCTCTTAAACAAGTATAAAAATAGTAAAAAAGTATAGTAGATATTTATGAAAAAGTTATGAATTTCTGGGAGCTTCTTAGCGACATGAAAAACTAAATAAAAGAAATAGGGGCATTTTTTTTTTTTTTACAAGTAAACTCTAGTGCTAAAAAATAATTATTTTGAACGCTGAATTATTTTCTTTTAGGAAAATAAAATAATGATATTAACTCGGGAAGTAATTATAATATTCACAATAATCACACTATTTTTTTGGTATTATTCAGATATAAATTTGTAAAAATTACATTTTTACAAAGCCTATTTAAAACTTCGATTCATTAATTAAAGAAATAAGGGTGTGAGAATGCGTAAAGTTCTGTCACAATTTTAGAAATATGTTTTTCAATTTATTTAGTTGCAGGAAAATACTACAAACTTTCTGAATAATAATCCCACGCAAATTCCTAATCCGAAGAAAAAAAAAAATATTAGATAAATATTTCTAATCTGAAATAGTGATGCTATACAGCTCGATCTGCTAAGGAGTGTCTGTACATACGTCGGTGGGAGTAAAATAATTTATAATGACAAATTATCGTATGTTACTAAGGGAAAAAATTATTAATTGCATTTTTTAAGTTCTTTTTTGTTTTTAATTACCCATCATACGTTGTATAGGGTAAGTCTTGTAATCGTTTTAAAAATCGAAAACATTTTTTTGACGGATTTACATGTGTCAGACACTGGGGATTCCGAAAAACATATTTTTAGAAAAAATTATCATATATTTTTACTTATGATTTTTCTAATAAATGTTCTAAATTATACCTTAAAATTAACAGTAATGCCGCAGAGGCAGTATTTATGTGCTTATAAGCCCTAGGTTTATCACATGCATTACAGTATCTTTACACGCAATTATTTTAAATTACTTTTTTTACTGTTATACAATTACTTTTCTGCAATATAAGTAAATAAATTAAATTTCTCTAGTGATAATAAATAAATATATTCAAGTTTCATCTGCTACAATTTTGAAAATCTTATAATCTAATATTATATATTAAATAATCTAATATTTTTAATCAGGGTTTTTAAATAATCCCTTTATGTTATACTTTAAAATTAACATAACTATCACATAGATTATTTTTACTTATTTATCGACCTCTGTCTTTCACGCTCATTAATGTGTTTTCACACGCACTTATTTGAAATATTATTTTTATCGTTTTTAAATTATATTTCTGTAATATAAATAAATAAATAATATTTCTTTGGTTTAAAAAAATGAAAAAGATCATTGTATTATCACATTCTACTATTTTAAAAATCAAGACATACTTTTAATTTGGATTTTTAAAATAATTGTTATATGTTATATTTTAAAATTAAGATGAATGTCACATAGGCAATTTTTATTAGGGATTCGTTCATCTCACGAAACCCTATTACTCCCGCTCCCTTGTCTGTCTGTCACAGAGCTATTCTCAGAAACTATGTAACTTACAGAGTTGAAAGTTTGTGTAAATAGCTGAATACCAGCTATGGAGAGCTCAAAATATTAAAATTTGAAAAAATCGTATTATTTTAATAAATAGAGATACAAAACCAAAATTCTAACAGTTTTTTCCTATTAAATTTAAATATTTTTCGTTATAGCAGATGCCAAAAATTAAAAATCCACGATGAAATACTTAGTACAGTCATTAATTTTCTATCAGACGATTTCCAATGAATGAAAATGAAATAAAAAGTTTCACCAATTGAAATAAAGATTAATATGAAATAAAAATGATTGACGTCATAGTGGTAATAAAGCGGAAATTTTCAAAGATTTCTGAATAATACAAGGAGTATGAGTATGTATATGTACACAAAGCAGATTAATATCACGTCATTAGAGAATTAAAAAGAAAATATGACGTCATATTGGAAGTTTAACGAATTTTCAGATGTTTGAGAATAATACAAAGCGAATATCAATATGAGTAATAGAGAATAGTAAATATATGAGTTTGAGAAACATATTGAATCATGATAAAAATCCTATTATGGAAATATTCGCATATTTTAACATTTTGAAGGTGTACAACATGTTTAATTTTCAAATTATTTTTTATATCGCATTTAGTCCACGTGACAGATATTATTATGACGAATATAATAGCCGGCTTCGCCCGGTATCGGGCTGGTTTGGATACTCGAAAAAACGAAAAAATAGACGGTATTTTTTTACTTTATAAAAAACAAAAAACATGATTTTT
Organism: Maratus michaelseni; assembly: GCA_963931845.1. Taxonomy (NCBI): domain Eukaryota; kingdom Metazoa; phylum Arthropoda; class Arachnida; order Araneae; family Salticidae; genus Maratus; species Maratus michaelseni. The sequence continues at coordinate 153,541,810 of OZ007588.1, read as the reverse complement.
TTTTTTTTTTTTTTTTTTTTTTTTTTTGGGGGGGGGGGGTTGCTAAATGAAATTTATTTGGATTTATTAAAGAAAGGATAAAGTGTTTTGAAAGGAATATTAAACGAAACCCTTTGAGGGATGTTCGATCACACTTACCCACTTGTTGCTTTATTGAACCTAGGTCTTTTACACGCATGACTGAGTTTTCAAACACACTTATTTTACATACATTTTGTATGTTTATAAAATTATGTTTCTGTAAAATAATTTTTTTTTTCTCTAGTGCCAATAAGTAAATAATTTTACTATAGTTTCACATTCTATTGGTTTGAAAATCAGCATATATTTTTACTTAGGATTTTAAAATAATTGTTCTGCGCTGTACTTTAAAATTAAGTTCAATGTCACCGGGGACATTTTTATTGGTTTATCAAACCTAGGACTTTCATACGCATTACTTTATTTTCACACGCACGTCTTTGAAATATATCTTTTATAGTTATACAATTAAGTTTATGCAATATATATTTGTGGATTATATTTGTCTAGTTTCAATAGATAATTAATTTTATTATAGTATCCCATTCTACTATTATAAATGTCAGATTACATATTTTAATTTGGATTTTGTAAGTAATTGTTTTATGCTATACTTTTAAATTAACATGAATAACAAATGGATCATTTTTATTGCCTTATCCATGATAGAACTTCCCTACGCATTACTGTCTTTAACAATGCCATAACCAATAGAAATAACAATACGATCAGGAGTTCTGGTAATTAAGGATTGTTCGAAGATAAGAAAGAAATTAGAAATTTACACCTGAAACATTTGTTTGCATGGGCAATTTACGATTCGGAAAAAGACTGACAAAGAAATAAAAACAACGCACTATTAAATTACAATTAGAAGATTTTCCGCTGCAGCTGAATATAGTTTATTAGTCTATAATTTAATATATTCTGAATGTGATTTAATAAGTGAAATGACTTCTTGCCTTTTTAGAGATATTTATATGCTTGTTAATTAACAGTTTTCGCATTTACACTACTTATAAAAAAGGGAGTAATTTATCTAAATTTCGTTTTGTCAGATTTTCATGTCGCAGTTAGTGACATTGTTTTTCCGATAAGTTGACAATGGTCCACCTTTGCAAAAAACAACAAAAATAGAACTTTTATATAAATTTCGCAATTTCCTCTATCTTGTTTAAATCAATGGAGCTTTTGAACAATTAATTATAACTGATATTATCAAAATATTATTACGTAAGAAGTATTTACTTTTGTCAGTAAATGATTTATTATTTAGGGGTGGGATGTACAAATTTTTATAGGCGAAAATAAATGACATCGGATAAATTGAGGTATTTTTTACAAGTATTCTTATAAACGATCTCTCTCAGCGCATTATTTATTTTGATATATAAATGCTTCTTCCAAATAGAAATATATCTTCTGTCTAAGTGCATTGTCGATCTTTGAAGTAAAAAAATAATAATAATACAAATGTGTAGTCATTTTTCAAACATTGATAAATTGTTGATCCTTATAAAAAATGAAACGATAATCTCAAAAAGCTTTTCCTCTGCTACAAAATTAAGATAGATAATTCTGTAGAGTACAATTATTTTGTTGCATAAAACTATGTTTTTCAATTCTAAAATAATATTTTAGTATATATAAATAGAATATTGATAATCGAAATTTACAATAACGATAAATCAGATTATAAAATTGCATTTTTAAAGATGTTTCATACGTTGCGTTTTTTTTCATCATATACATAATAACTTTAAACGAGAGAAAACATTTAAACATTTTTGATTATTTTGTAGGATTTATATTAACGTTCTACCTTAACATATTAGTTCTTTTTAAATGTTATTTGTTGCTTTCAGATAATAAATATCCCCACTGAATAATGAATACCATTGAAGTAACATACGAAGTAAAAAATAATACAATGTGTTTCCGTATGTAAAATATCAATAAGTTTATATTGCAACAGTCAGAAAAGTAAACAAAACTCTCCAAAAGAACTATACTCGTTTATAAAAAAATCATAGAGAAGCATAGAGAAACATATAAAAGACAGATAATTTGTAATTGAAGACCATGATATATTACCAGCGAGAAACATGCCAAAGACAAGAAAATGCTATAATCTTTTTATGTACAATATCTCAATTTTACGATCTTCTAATTTACTCCATTTCGATAAATGAGGTATTATTAAAATATTCTAAATTCCTAGAGTTTTGCAAGAAGTACGATATTACAAAATACATTTATTGAAAAAAATAAATATTGTTTTGTCGCATATTTAGGAAGATTCTTTCCTTCAGAGAATTACGGAATTCTTCGACTATTTTAGTTATATAGCAACGAAAACTAAGCACTGATATAAAATGAATAAAATCAGAGATTTCTGCACTTTCAAGATGCAGTAATAAACAAGGGATCTTTACAAAGAATGTTCGATTTGAGTTATTTATACTTAGCTTCCTCCTTCATGTATTCGTTTGAATACAATGATGTAAAAAATTACAATTCGTGTTACTGAAATCAAATTTTAACAAACTTTTTATACCATGTAGAATTTCAATCTGTTTGGTTGGGATATGATTTTTTAAATATCAGTTTCATAACAACAAATAACAGTCGAAATATATATATATATATATATATGACACATTTTTGTTACGATTGGCACATTATTGATGATTGCTATTACTGTCGACTTGAAACGTTTGTTCCATCATACTCCAGTGATGACATATCAGTCCGAACCCCACGAAAATTACCCTATAATCAGTTCAATGTAAGCGCAGTCGAGATCATGGAAATACAGTCATGACATTCGGCGAGGGTATTATTCCGATTTAATCACTATGAAGGCAATTCTCGGAATACGAATCATATTTGAACATCATATTATAATGCAATCGTGGAAGCTGAGTAGAGGCAGTTCATTCCAATAGAAATTTCCCAAAAACATTAAGGAAACTTAATAGATGAGCAAGAACTTTATTATGAGAACAGAGATGAAGCAACTCCACCGACTTTCGCTTCATTAAAAACTTGAACACATTAAGTATTAAAGAATTAGCAGAAATTGAAGAACATACTACCGACGAAATAGTGTAGACTTCCCCAGTGACGGCTTATAGATGACAACAACTAATTCGTGTAAAAATCTGTCTCCGAAGCCAGTGTAACCGTATAAATACTTCCAAAATCTTGCCCAAAGTGACAAACTTGCAAAAAAAGCTGGCCCACTCACATCAATGTTCGGAGGGAGCCAGGGGGATAGACAAGGCGAGGCCTTCTCGCTAAGTGTTGAAAAAATGAGGCCAAGAAGGTGTGTACATGACGTATTGCTAAAACTCTTTATCAGAAGCGGCAATTTAGAAAGGTAAAAAAGCCTTTGGGCTCGAAAACGCCAGGAATCCTGGGATGCCGAATGATAATTAAATAGAAATAAGAATGGTATTACAAAAGTTCCAAAGAATAAAAATTCAATGTCTCAAAAGAAGAAATTAGGCAGGTGCGTTTTAGAGGCAGTGTTGCAATTTAAGACAATAAGGTTTTAATAAATACGTGTAGCTTTTAACAGATTAAGATTTTTAGAATGATAAATAAAAGAATATTTTGATTAAGTTATGGAATAAAATATAAAATAGATTTAAGAGATAATTTAAAAAGAGAGGGAAAAAAAGAATTGTAAGAATTTGGAATAATTTAACTAAGGAAAAATTGCGAAAAATTTTTATTATTACACACACACACACACACATATATATATATATATATATATATATATATAGTTAAATTTTAACCTAGTTTTAGAGATTTTTAATTGGGTATTTAGTTTAATAGTAATTGTTCATTATTTAGTACTGTAAAGATAGTTATTTAAACATGATACTCTTTAGGTAAAATTAAAAAAATAATTTTATCTAATAAATGCAGTTCTCTTATTTTGACAAATTAATACCACATTAAAAAAAATATTTTTAAAATAAAAATGCAACTGACTCATATTTTCAATAAAAATGTAGATTTCTTGGCTTTTCAAATATTTGTCAATGTATTTGAACGTACGTTTTAAATTTATGATAAATACTAGTATATTTAAGATTATTTTTAATTTTCATAGATATTTTTAATTTTTTATTTTGTGTATTTTATAATTAAATTTACATAAATCCAACACTAGAATTCTCAGTTTATTCAAATTTCTACATAACTACATTCACAGTCAAGAAATTAAATATGTAAAAGAATCCATCATTCATCTTTGTATCGATATTTAGAATCAGATCTCAGATTTAGTTTTAGAACGTTAGGTAAAGTATTAAGGCAACGACACCACTTTAATTGTGTACTTTTATTTCAGTTAAACATCCATGTTCTCAGATTGATATTCGGCCAATATCGTTTTCATTGACTGTATCTTTCACAAATTAGCTGTATTTTAGACAATATTGCCCATGTTAACATGAAACATTATCCAAATTTGCAAAGTTTACAGTTTGCCAATAATGCGCCAGTAGATAACACTTAATCAATGTATTTTGTTTTATTTTATCCCTTCTAAATGCAATATTGTCCCAAAACTAAGCTCCAGTATAACTTATATTCCAAATAATATTTGTCTATTAGAGTGAGTGTTTATTTACTGCAAAGTACTGAAAGAAAAAAAAACTGAAATTCTCCTACAGGACAAAATCATTATTCTTACGCTACGTACTGAACATGACAAGGGTTGTAGACAGTAGAGATAACAACCTTTTTAAATTTTATACCTCTTAATTCAGAAACGAATAGAATACTTGGCATAAATGATATTATGAATGTTAAAAAATTACCAGACAGCTGTTTCGGAATTTCTAAATCTCCATTATCAGTGGAATTGATAAATTTTCAAAATGCGAATGGATAAGAAAATGGAGGTCACACGCAATGCAACCCGCTGTCAGATGTGAAATGTCGATAAATGTGAAAATAGCGGAGTCAAACATTTCTAGCTCCGACCTCTGAATACTAGGTCTGCGTGCTACGAGAGAAATGGTGGATGAATTAGGCGGATTTTTTTCAGAGATTATACGGTCCCTTGAATTTGAACACCAGTATTTTTCAAAAATTTTCTTTGACTTGTTTAATCCCAGAAAAAGAAGGCGGAGAAAATTGTTACAAAATATTAGTTTTCAAATTCAAGGGACCGTATAATCGCTGAAAAAAATCCGTTTACGACATCCACCATTTCTCTCACAGCGCGCAGGCCTAGTATTCAGGGGGCGGAGTTCCTAGCGTGGATGACGTAATAAAGAAACCGCGGGCAGCAATCCTTTATGTTATCGCTTTTTGTATATATAACCATTGCACTGATGATAGAGCTTTACAAATTCCGAAGCAGTTGTATGCTAAGTTTTTAACATCCATAATTTTATTCATGCTTTTATCACATTGTCTATTCGATTCTTAATATATCGACACAAAGTTCAATCCTCTTATTTTAATTATACCTATCAACTGTGCTGGGATAAATCACGTTATTTTTTTACCTATCTCAGATATGAGCATAAGCTGGAACACAAAGTGTTGTAGAAAATACGAATAGTTACATTGTATAACATTTTAAAAATAAGTGAAAATTGTACGTGATGTTTGTGTACATTGTGCATGTTTCTGTACATAAAATTGTACATGTTTTTATAAAATACACTATAGGCATTAAATAAAAATGATACATGTAAAAATAAATTACATTTCACTTCCTATAAGAAAGAAAAAAAATTCAGACACTGAAAAATAAACTTGGATTTGTAGTACTATTTTCAGCATTTTAGCTTTACTGGATGGTAATGATTCGGTTTCCTAGCTAGGTGATAAATTACAGAAAATCGTATTTTTTCATGTGAAAATTAGGCTTAATAAAGAATTAATTTTGAGTAATGACTTATCAAAGTTTTTACAAATTTGTTTTTAAGATTTCAATGCTATTGCAAGCTGTTTAAAACTACCCCTTAAAGCCATTAATTGCTGTATATTCCAGCATATACCGCGCTTCGATGTGTAACGCGCGCATAAAATTTCAGACTTCATTTTTTCATTTTTAGGCACATTCGTCGTAAAATGTGCACACCATTCTTAGCAAAGAAACCTTCATCAGATGCATAACAAGAAATTAAGGTTATTCCGAAATGTATTAACTGTTACTTTACATGCAATATCTGATAGCGAAAATTATTTTTGTGTAAATCACATACATGTTCATTAAATCAGAAATTTCAATTCTTATGATATTTTCTTTTTTCTTAATTTCTAAACGGTCATATACTAATTTTAATTGCTAACAGGTGTAATGTAAAAACTTTACAAACAGTAAGAAAGTTTTATTATACTGCTTACAAAATAATAAATAAATAAATATTTTTATATAATAAATAAAAATTTAATTTAAATATTTTGAAAAAAGTATCCTCCGGCGTTAGCAAATTAAATTAGTATTTGTGAAAGTTTGTGTAAATGTATATTTAATTGAAAAAATTGGAATCACTTTATTGTACAAATGATAACCATACCACAAACATAATACCCCGTAAAATATAAATAAATAAATAAATAAATAAATAAATAATAAAGAAATCCGTGAAAAAAATGGAAATTGTACTGGCAGCAAAATTGCCGTCCTTTCTCTTTTCTTTCGCAAAACTTCCATTTTTTTATTACTCCGTTTTCAAGATGTAACATTTTCGCTATTCAAAACGTGAAGTTTGCGTTTTTAGAAATAATTGTATGTAATAAAGCAATATTTATGAAAAATTAAATAAAAGTTGCATATACTTATTCATATTTACATGGAATAATTATCTGAATTGAATATTATAACAGCCGCTTCTGCATCCGAATTCGAACCTTAGTACTCGCCATTGTATGAAAAATACTATGTCCCCTACACCAACTGGTATCATCTAAGCAGTTAGTTATAGCCAAAACGTCAATTTAATCCAAAAATCAGCCAAAACATCAGTTACGGATTAGCCAAAACATTCAGAAATGAATAGGATACTTGGCAAAAGAATAAATGATATTATGAATGTTAACAAATTACCAGACAGCTGTTTCGGAGTTTCTAAATCTCCATCATTAGTGCAATTGTTAAGTATTCAAAACGCGAATGGATAAAAACATGGAGGTAACAAGCAATGCAGCCCTTTGTCAAGGGTGAAATGGTGATAAGTGTGAAAATAGGGGGTTACATAAAAAATGTAACTGGAATTTTTTCCGTTTTCGCTTAATTAAAAAGAAACATTTTTCTGCATGTATATCCTGGAAGAAACCTTTCCGTTATTAACTCCAACGAGTAAGGATATAAAGGAAATTTTCCGTTTATTCCAATAGAACACTTGGCAAAAGAATAAATGATATTATGAATGTTAAAATTTTACCAGACAGCTGTTTCGGAGTTTCTAAATCTCCATCATTAGTGCAATTGTTAAATATTCAAAACGCGAATGGATAAAAACATGGAGGTAACAAGCAATGCAGCCCTTTGTCAAGGGTGAAATGGCGATAAGTGTGAAAATAGGGGGTTACATAAAAAATGTAACTGATTTTTTTCCGTTTTCGCTTAATTAAAAGGAAACATTTCCGCATGTCTATCCTGGAAGAAACCTTTCCGTTATTAACTCCAACGAGTAAGGATAAAAAGGAAATTTTCCGTTTATTCCAATAGAACACTTGGCAAAAGAATAAATGATATTATGAATGTTAAAATTTTACCAGACAGCTGTTTCGGAGTTTCTAAATCTCCATCATTAGTGCAATTGTTAATATTCAAAAAGCGAATGGATAAAAACATGGAGGTAACAAGCAATGCAGCCCGTTGTCAAGGGTGAAATTTCGATAAGTGTGAAAATAGGGAGTTACATCAAAAATGTAACTGGATTTTTTTCCGTTTTCGCTTAATTAAAAAGGAACATTTCCGCATGTCTATCCTGAAAGAAACCTTTCCGTTATTAACTCCAACGAGTAAGGATAAAAAGGAAATTTTTCTTTTTTAACTCCAACGCGTAAGGATAGAAAGGAAATTTTTCATTATTAACTCCAACGAGTAAGGATAAAAAGGAAATTTTTCATTATTAACTCCACACTGTAAAAAAATGTAAATTCACGGCATTTTCCGTGAATTGCTGCCGTAATTTTATGGAAAATGCTCCCTTTTCTAGGTAAACGGTCAATTTCCGTAAATTTCATTTTTTACGGGCAAAAACCGTTTATATAAGAACAAAGCCCGTTTATCTAGGGACAAAACCCGTTTTCTTACGGACATTGTCTGGAATCTCTGCTGCAGTAATTTTACTGCAGCAATTTTTTACAGTGCAACGAGTAAGGATAAAAAGGAAAATTTCCGCTTATTCCAGGAAAATGTATCACTTCCTCTGAAGATAAAAAGTTTTCATTAATAGACAGAAAATACACTTAAAACACTCGTTTATATGCGATTTTTTTTTTCAGATTAAAATAAACACAGTAAAGACAGTTCCATTACAGAGTAATATTTTTCCCAAAGAAACGCCCGTTAAAAATTTATTTTTCTCCTCTCCTTCATTTCAAATCTTTCCCGCAGAAAGATGTTAATTTAAAACAATTTCAATTACTTTTGCAGCCCCTGTTCCCATCGCTCATTAGCGAACAGTGAATATGTTAATTAGCAAAAGTTACTTTCCGTATCTTCGAAACCAATACCCATAATGAATGGAAACTTTGCTTGTGTTGGGAAAACATAAAGTTCATCTAATACTACTTTCGAAAACACATGGATCATTAAGTGTTATCTTCTGTAATTTAGTGAAGGGAACAAGGTTCATCAACGAGTGACAAAAATAGATAATTTCCATTTCTTTGTATTTAATAAAATTATGAATTTCCCTAAATCTCGACAAAATTAAATTTTTAAATTTTAAAATAATTAACCTAATTTCTTAATTAAGATTTTATTTTTACTTTAAGAATAATATTAAATGCAATTATGAGCGTAAAAGATTAATCATAAAATAAATTATGTAAATGATATTACAACTTTATTATTATTGTTGCTATCATTGGGATAAAACTTTTATGTAACCTTAGAAAAGAAATAAAATTTAATTAAATTATTTTGCATGCTATTCGGAGACATAGACCTAGTAATTTGATATATGAAAACATCATTCTTCAGAAACTGTCTTACGATTCTGCATATTTCAATTTTTAAAAATTTCATTATTTACTAAATGCATTTACGATACTTAATTATTTGAATATTTTCATTGAATTTAGCCGACTGTTTTTACAAGACTTTCCATACTGTTATGTAAACTAATTTAATATTAGAACATTATAAATAATATATTTTAACTACATTTTATAATTATACGTATTACAATAACAAAACTTTACTTTTACTTGATCCAAGATAAGAACTGCATTAAAAATAAATTAAACTATTATAAATAATATTAAAAATACAATACTATTTCTAAGTTTCAAACATTCATTATGAAAAATAAATGAAATGCTTAAAAATTTATCACAATATATTTTTTTAAAACAAAAATTAAGCTTCATTTTATTTGCCTTCGAATACATTACATAAAACATTAAGTTTGATAATTTTAAATTCAATATTTTATTCATAAGTGATACATTTAATTAAATATTCTCTAACAAAATTAAAATAATTACTAGTGCTTATAAACGTCAGCTTTTAATCTATTCTTCCTATTTATAAATGCATAGAGGTGCGATATTTTTATATTTCATTTAACAAGATTAAATTCTAATTGATTGCTTTAAAAGTTGTAAAATATTTTTGCTATTAAATGCTGACTTTTTAAGTAACTGTATTTCTTTTTATTTTGTCAATATTTACTAAGTAAATATTTGTTTCGTACCATGTTTAATGAAATCGGTTTTTGCATTCACTTCGACAACAATTGCTAAAACAATTTTGAAATTTTATGAGACTTGGTGTTTTTAAATAATTACTTTTAGAGATAATTAGGCAATTTCAATGAAGAAAATAGCTTCTATTAGAAGTATAGCGATTATGTATAAGTAAATGAAGTTTGAATCTGTTTTATTTTAAACATAAAAGCTTTATATCTCATCGTACCTAGTTTTCCTGTCGTAGACAATTTTTTATTTCATTTTTTAATTTGTTATATCTACAACACTTAAATTTGAATATATATATATATATATTTATAAAAAAAAAAATAAAGTTGTTTTTTTCTGTCTTTCAATGTATGTGCGAGTATGTTTGTTGTTGGCAATAGTGAGATAAATATACTGCACATATTTCCCTAAAACTTTTATTCCAGATAACAAGAAGTGTTTTTCCTTTGTACCTGATATCAGATTTTCATTTTTTCATAAAACAATTTGTGTTATTTTATGTTGACGAGCAAAATTTGCGTATTTCGCCAATTTACCAAATACATGATCAATTGCGAGCCAATCATAAAAGCAATCCAAATTCAATTTTTTTAGCAAAATATAGAAAATGCGTTTTATTCGAAATTCATACAGTCATTTTTTCTTTCTAAATTTTCGCGATTTATTTATAAAAAGGACATTCCTTCCTCCGAAAGTGAGAACTTTGTTTTTTAACAACCAATTTCCATTTGTAAAATTAACCATTCAGTTTTATATTTTATACCGCTGTAAAGAGAAAACATTCATTAAAAAAAAAAAAAAAAATCTGAAACGGAAGAAAGTTCCAGCAACGATAGGGAAGATAAATTCGTCTTTAGTATAACCTTTATCATCAAAGATCTTGCTGGCGACTTCATTTAATAGTCCAGGATCCCTACGCCTAAATGAGGTGATGATAAATGGCTTTTCCAAAATTAAATATCTCGAGACTTATTGACATATTTGTTTTATTTTTTACAGTTATTATTTATTTATTTAAAGCGATATATTACATAAATTACACTTTACGAATTTTTAAATTTAAAAAATATTAATTATTTTAAAATGAGTGTTAAAATATAAAAAGTTATTAACTCAAGAACTAATTTCATGATTTAGATGATTTTCGAAGCATGTATTTTTATTTATTTAAACAAAAGCGACCGCTATGTATCCGCTGCCGAAGCTAGTGGGACCCCCTACCCTACATTCGTTCGGAAATATTTTTCTGTAGAAATCTACATTAATAAAAATTAAGGGAACATTCAGAAAAACCAATTGAGCCTGCGTAGACCACCAGTTTGTATGTTGTCCAACACACTAGGTTCGATTAGAAAGATTTTAATATAAAAAAAAGGAAACCAATGGAACCTGCGTATCCCTCCTATTTATATGCTTCCGAGGGCAGTTGATGCCCAACCTTAAGTTTGGATGCAAAAAAGCTACTAGCATAGCGAGTGTATTGTAAAATATACTTCTCAAGATTAACTATTTTAAAAAATTGATAGTACATATAAAAGAAGAAATATGATTTATTGTTTTAAAATTTCTTTTAACGATTTCATATCACATGGCTCAAATTTTGGGAATTTCTTTGCTTTCCTGTCTGATCATTAAATCTTCTAATTGTATTACATAGATGTACAAAATCTAGGATAAAATTAGACTCCAGTTGCTTAAAATGATATTATAAATCCAATATGTGTTAGCAAATACATTTTCCACTTGTCAATAAAAATTGTTGTGAATAGACATCCCAATTTTAGAAAAAGTTATAGAATGACAAATAAGATGAGCAATATCACATAATTTGTTGTTTGTACATATTGGGAACGATTTTGACAACAAAAATAAAATACATAAATTAAAACAATTATTTTTTAATATGTTCTATCTGGTAGCCCTTGTTATGGACTATCATACTGCAGCGGCATTTCCAAGATAGTAGGGCAATTTGTAAAACTCGAATTGGAATGTTGTTCTATTCCTTCACCACACATTTCCAGAGTCCACTCAACGTAGTTGGTCGGCATTTCGCATAAGCTTACTTTAATAGTCCAAAGGCACAGTAATCCATTTGTGAAACATCCGGGGACTTGGATGTAATATGATAAAACGATATACACTTGACGATATACTCTCTTCTCAATTTTTGGAGGAATGCGACTGTACTTTGGAATGTATGGGCTGCTAGCTTTATCCTGGGGGAACTCAACACTTCTAGCGTCCGGATAAAGTTTTGTAATTATTTCTTTAAAAATAGGAATTCGAACATTGTTTTGATAATAAGTAGAGTTAATTTTGGCATTTTTCTTAACTTTTCTGAACTTTTATTTTCCTTTGTAAACAATTGCAGCAATCACCATAAATCCTTTAGGGAAACTATTTTGCAGAGTTTGAACCAACGTTTTTACTTTTTTGACCGCTTTTCCGGTAATAAATCGATCTTTTTTTGTTACAGTCATTTAGATAAATCCACGCTTCAGGAATTGGGACAATTGTTTTTCCAAGTATCACCGGCTAAATAATTTCCGCATAACGGAATATTCATAATTCTCTTCGGAAAGAGCAAATATGTAACCTTCAAGCCATTCGCTTCTTTCGCGTGCCATTTCAGTAGCAGACCAATATTTCATTTATCACATTAGTACAAGTTGCCAGATTTTTTTTCACTTTTGTTTCTCGTTGTTTTTTAATTTAACATCATAATCGTTCCCAATATATATAAACACCCTTTGTAGAGAGACATATTTTATGTTTTTATACCTTTGTTTCCTAATTTTTTGAAAATTAAAATTATGTTTAAAAAACACGACATCAGTTACATCTGTGTCTAATTGCTGTCCATATTATGTATCTTCCTCGAACACATCCCCTCTTTCGAATAAAATAGGCAAATTCGATTTACCTTATCTTAAATATTTCTACTCAACCATAGTAAAATTACAAGACATTCCTTTTTTTTTCCAGATACACAAGCAAATTTGAAATGTTAAAGTGTAAGTATATTTTAACAATTAAAAGTTAAAATACATATACTTATGATAATGATGTTACATACAATTACTCTATTTACATATAAACATTTTCTTTACATTTTTATTCTATTAATCTTTTCTAATCAAATTATTTGGTATATTCTAGTTTCAGTATTTGTTACCGTGAAAATAGAGTAATTGTATGTAACTTCATTATTGTAAGTATATTTTAACTTTTAATTGTCTTATCATTGTAGTTTGAAACAAATTGATAGAAATTTAATTTGAATGATGAACAATAATAATCGTTCATCTGGGAGCAGTGTGTTAAAACCCCCATTATGTTGACACCTTGGCGAAATTAGGCAACGCCAAGAAAACTTGTAACACTTATCTTATTAACTGTGTTCAATTTTTTTTTGTTATGTGATGTAACTTTGGAGCGAGCAGCTGACGCTATATCCAGCTTGAACCAGGCATATTGCTTGGTAATAATTAATAATGATTATTTGATCTTAAAAATAAATTCGTTATTTTCTTATTTCCGAACTTGTTATTTTAAGACTACATGATATACATTTTAAAATGTAAAAAAGACGATTCAGTATAATATAACTGGAATTAATGTCTGTGAATAGTATTCCAAAATTCGAAGCAGAATTTATTTTTTTCTGTATTCTGCACCGTGATTGGATTACTCGTGTCTGTTCTTTTTTTAGTATTCGACAGTATTTCAAAGCTCATGAAAAAAATAACTATATTTTCAATAACCTGCAAATTTGCAAGTGCATTGAAATGAATGTAAAATGCATTTTTTTTTCTTATTTTCCATTTTCTGCGTTGGCCATTGGCGGCAAAGAATACGTAACGTAATTAGTAGTATTCTAAATCAAATTCGCGATTTCTGCGAATATGCAAAATAATCGGTATATTTCTAACTTAGAAAACAAATTTCCCGATTATGTGTTTTCGGATAGTTTAAAGGATATTAAAATGTATCTATTAATCAAACAAACAAAAACATTAAAAAAAATCTGTTTAAAATATATTTTGAAACAGTTAAGTTTGAGTATTTGCGTATCAAATATGAATGAATGTGAAGAAATGTTTGTGTGTGTTTAAATAAAAATAATCGAAATAAATTATATCATATTTTAAAATCGTTTATGGAAGCGTATCTCTTATTTATTAGGATAAGATTTATATCTGAGAAGGTTAGCAATATTAAAAATATTATTTCTTTAAATGTTAACAAATTAATATTCATTTGTTTTCATAGAATAATTTGAAGATTATTAAACAAAACTTACATAATTACTTACATAAGTTCAAAATCTACAAGTAATTAAGCATAATTTATTTTGCAGTAGTCATGTACGTGTATTTAAATTTAATATTTAAATTTATTGCAATCGTTTGAAAACTTATAATACTTTATATATAAGGTAAAGCTAGGATAGTGTGCGCACAATTCAAAAGAATGACAATAAAAAATCTAAATATTATTTTTTTGCTAAACTATCCATGAATAATTTTCACTTCATTTGTTTTGTATGCATTTCCATTGCTATTTTGTTGTTATGTTGTAATAAAACCAAGAAAGTTATTTTGCGCAATCTGTCCTTACAGGGTTGGTGTGATTGCGCACATGGGTAGGAGAGATTGTTACTAATAATAACTACAATTAAATTGTTAACAATAACAATTGCACTTAAATGACATTGTTGTAAGGTTTTTGTGAACAAATATTATTGTATTAGGAGTGAATATTTCAACCTAATGATTAAAGAATCAGAAAAATGAAATAATTTTAAAAACGATTAAAAAATTTGAATTAAAGAGAAAACAAATTAAAGAATCAGAAAAAGCCAGTCCAGATAAGATTACAAAATAACATTAAGTTACTTGAAAACAAGTTAAACTTAAAATTACTCCATTTTCATTTTTAATTTTTTATGCAAACTTACCAATAACCTGCGTAATCTCTCCTAGCATAGAAACTAATGGGAACAATGCGCCATCTCTCCTAAGTAGCAGATGCGCAAACTCTCCAATTTCGGTAGGAGAGATTGCACGGCCTTTTATTTAAACATGACCGCTACTAAAACGAACCGTTGATGTTCACTTTGTTAGTCTAGATTAGTAGCTTATGAGAAATCATTTAAGTTTAAGATATTTTATACTACTGACATTGTATAGAAATTCTGATGAATAGCTATGAAAATTCAAGCACTTACTTTGGGAAAACAAAACAAAATAGCAATGCTTTATCTTAGACGCTCAAAACAATCAACGTGCACTTTCAAGTAGACACTCCACTACTGCTGTTGTACAACTACCTGGAGTCGCTGCTTCCTCACTCTACTCCTTCCCACCAAACCTCTATGTGCGCAATCTCTCCGACAGCACCATCTCTCATGGCTTTACCTTATATACATTTTTTTTTTCCGGGAATTTAAATGTGTCGCAAAATATATATGCATCATCACATTTTTTTTCTGAAAACTATTCAATTCTGTAAACATCTTTAATAAAAATTTTCACATTGTAAAATATGGTACCGTACTCAGAAGATAAATATAAAAGTAATATATTCAATTTTTTATTCAATTTATATATCCCTGCAGAAAAGGCATTTTATAAGAAAACATACTTCCGTCCATTTTCTATAAAACATGTAAGTGGACTTTATTGAAAGAGTTTAAATATTACATAGCATACCTCATGACACGCTAATGTATGAGAAACAAACTATGTTTGACACTTTTCAACGACAATAATAATGTTAGTGCTCGCGAAACTTCAATATATTATCTTTTATTTTAAAAACTTCCGTTGAATAATATATTATCGGATATACCTATGTCAATTTGAATGTATCTTTTTTGATAAAAGAGGTAAAATGTATTGCATTTCACTTTAAGATGCTTTTTATGTAAAGAATGAAAAATGATTTGGAAATCCTATTGAGTTTTTTATTAAAATATTTATAAAAGCGATTTTCTGATAAAATGTATGTATCAGTACATGTAATAATGCACTGTAAACTGTATATTTATTTAAAAAAACAAATTTATTATAATTTATATTTAATAATAAGTGTTAATAAGGAAGAAATATTTACTAAAAATGAAATCATGGACATTAAGTCATATACTGTATTTTCCATCCTCCAAAAAAAAAATATATATATATAGGGTAATTTCATTTTTCCCTCTATCCTTTTTAATCATGATATATTTTGAACTTAATTGTTGTTTCATTGTGTATTTCTCTTCACTCTGGATGTGGTTGTCCCAAATTCATATTCTTTAGCTTATTTTATGGCTGATGGAATGCTACAGAGTGATCAATTAAATTATTTGAATTTAAGTCTGACTGCATAGGATTTACCACTATATTGCTGTTAATTGATTAATATGAGTATTTTAAATTATCCGAGACGTATAGTATTTATTTTGCACCTATGACTCTAAGGATCTGATATGATAATTTATACTTAGAAAATTTTATTAGACAAATTATCAATTAATTATAGAAAAGAAAAAGTTGCGTTGTGAATTATTTTTGAAGTTCGGATCCTCTTTGAGCCAATTACAATCATCAAAGGTTACCTGCAGAGAGTTATGTAACATTAAATATATAATGGCTTATTTTAAAACCTAGATTGTAATATTAAAGAAAACATTTCCTAAAATAAAAGACTTAATATTAATTCAATAAATTAAGTAAACAAAAGGAAAACTGACTAAAATTAATTGAATATAAAATTGAGTTTATTTACAAGGTAATTATAAGCATATGATTAAAAACAAATATAAATGTTTTAAAAAAATAAAAATATTCAATCCTAGTTGAGAACTGTATTCTCAACATTTATTTTCTGAGAATTACAGTTTATCTTACTGAATTAACAAATTCGATTTTGAAAGGCAGAGTTCCATACCCTAGAAGTATTTATTTGATTAGCCTTTTTATGTTTAGATCGGGGTAGGATCTTCATACACACGTAAATTCGTATTATTAAAAGAATATAGCTTACTTAAATAAAATGGAACAATGGTGAAGGAAGATTGTTTGTTACCTTATATTACTAGATAACGTTGACAGCAGGAGGTAATGGCTGACGCGTTTTCGCTTTTTCTTAGCGCGTACATTTCCATCTATTGGCACACAAACACTCAAAATCTGTTTTTTTAGTTAGAGAGCAGTCAACCTTCTACTTTTCCATCTTTTTTGAATCTGAACTCTCAAAAAAAAATCACATTCTTTTCGTGGAGCAAAAAAAAAAGGATGGAATCATTCTTCCCTTTTCACATAAAATTAAGGCCTTATACATATAACTTCTTGAAAATTTGCATGTTTCGGCCATACCTCTGATTTTAGAGAGATGACCATTGGCAGGCGGGAGAATTTTGGTACTCCCCTTGAGTGTTTCATAGGCCCGTCGGTACAATAGTGATTCCTCTTGACGCCGTGCTGTGTCTGGAGGTAAAGATGCTTTTACTTGTGAGGTCTTCGTGCCTATTTAAGCTCTCATAAATAAATGTGTCATATTATTGTTCTGACAATTTTCTCCATGACATTTTTATTAGGTGTAGTTTCGTGGGAACGGAAAACCAAATATTTCCTTGACTGCCGTGGTTCACTTTGTTCCACAATTATCTATCTGTATGCGCTGATCCTAAAATGGATCATTAATGTGTATTGTTCACTGTTCACTGATTAAAATGATACCAAATACTCTGCTAATATGCAGAAAAAAAACCAAATACTTTTTTTTATAGTGTGTGCTAGTTTAGATCTAGATGGTGGTATTTCTCACCATCATCTCTTCCCCCGACATTAGAAAAAAAAAGGTCCACAGTATCTTTTTTTTTATATATATATATAGCCACAAAGTACTCGATGAAAGTCCATCGTCGTATTATATTGAAGATCAAAACTGAAAATGTTCACATGGAAAAGTCTAGGAACTTGGGATAAGCTGGGGTGTCACTAGGTTTGGAGTGTAAGTAGGTTTGCAACACCAGAAAAAAGTTTTACACATTGGTGAAATAAAGCGTAATCAAAAGTTCACTGTTGAAAAATCTGATGAAAGACATGACTTCTTCAGCAAGTTATCATGTGTAGTTGGTTTCAATTTCCATTGTTCCAAAAACATTTATTAAAATTTTGAGTTTTAATAGGTCCAAATCCAAATAAAGCAGGAAAATTTGAATAAGCCAAATAATAAAATAAAATGCCCGAGAGAAGAAAGAAAAAAAAATTAATTTTCTTTTCCACTCTTATATTTTTAGTTATTACATACATATAAATTGGCAAATCTTTTATTTTAATTATTACAGGCTAATTAGGTACCCATACGTTGAAACACAATATACAGAATCATTTAAAACAAATACTCAATATAATCAGTAAACTGTATGCATTGTATAATTAATACCATACATTAAAAATATATATATATATTATATCAAAAACATAGAGAGAAAATAGATATACATAATCTCACATGAAATGTCTCTCTTGAGCAAAAAGGCAAACATCTTTATTTTATTTTATATAATATACATAAAGAAAATGTTATGTGAAAAAAACATCTTATCATTCTTACTAAAACAATTTTGTTTTGGGATCTTTTCTGACTTTTCTGAATGAAAGATATTTTCAATAATATATTTTCATAAAAGAAACAGGTCTAAAAAATGAATTTTCCTCTTTCCTTTGCTACCAAAATTTTAATTATCCGTTGGTAAAATCAAAACAAGTACAATTTCACTGCCCGGCTCCTAGAATGAACAAGGTTGAAAGAGAACGAAGAAAAGAAAAAGAAGAAAAAAAAATCTCCTCTCTTTCCTATCGATCCATCAAATTGCTAAGGGGAAGGATTCCAAATGACAGTTACTGAGCTCACCTGTGGAAAAACTGACCCCCCCTTTTTTTTTTTTTTTTTTTTTTTTACATTCGCATCCAGGTGTACACAAGGGAAGATTTGCGAAATGCATGTACTAGCGATCGTTGCTATCCCTCAGGTGTATGATTACTAAACTCCTGGATTTTCGACTCTACAAAAAGGGGTGAAATGTGTTAATTGCACGTGTAATTGGTGAAAGGTAGTGCAGCTATGATTTACAGCTAGGAATTATGATTTATGTTGTTAAAAATAAAAATTATACTGTGTGGTTAAAAAAAAAAGTCGTGTATACCCGGCTTGGATTTAAAAATAAATGGGGTATGTAATTAAATCTGTATATCTGCTTAATATTTTCTATAAAAAAAAATCGGTACACGTGTAACGTGGTCAAATCCGTTTGCATCGCACTATCTTCTCGTCAATTTATATATTTACTTATTTATTTATATTGTGTATAAAAACGTAATGTATTATAATATATATATATTTTTAATATAATATTGATTTTCTAGTTACAATTTAAGTTAGCGAGAACAAGCGAGCGTTGCTTTGCACAAACGAAAATGTGCATGCAATTGTAAAATATTTATTTAATTATTTATTCTTCTTATTATTATTATTTTAAAATATATTAACGTGTAAATATACATATTTAAGGAATCGAAAGCGAGCGTTCGCTTTTCTTTTCTCTTATTATTTTTTGTTTTATAAAATATTACATATAATAGTTAGAAAAAAAAAAGATTAAACAAATTCTTTTTTTTTGTAAAGTTTGGAAATTTAGTTAATTAGAAATATCTCAGCTAAATGCATTATTAGATGCTCTGCGCAGATAGTCTCAATTTCGCCTGCAAAAACGAGACTTTAACATGCAATAAATTGCTGAAATGATCATTGACATGTATCCAACACCTTTTTATTATTATTATTTTTTAAGTATGAAATAATTTACCTAAATATTTAAGGTATAAATTAAACATCCAATTTATGTTTTGTAATAATTGAAACGTTCAATGGTATTTTTTTTTTTTTTTTTTTAATTATCTGAAATGTTAATCCTTAGGGACAACTAATATTTTTTTTTTTACTTGTTTGTTTTATAATATGAAATCGTACGATTATTCTAAAATTAAAATTGAAACGCGTTGTTCTAACCAAGTTATAGATTATATCAAATATTAAACTAAAATAATTTTGTAAAATCTGACCGATTTTTTTTTGTTATAATAATTCAAGTGGATTCGTCAATCCGTGGCTTTAAGCAAAGGATGAATTATTATAAATATTGGTCAATATAAAATGTTGTATTATTATTATTTATATTTGTGTCGCCGAGTGAATAGATGTTGACTTGTAATTTTAAATCGATTAGTTATATGTTTTGTGCTACATATAAAGACTTTTATTTTCACTTTTAGTAGAGGGGGTAAGGTTATATATTAATTTTTTTTTTTTTTTGTTATATAAATTAGTATAAAATGGGTTTGAAAGGGTGATACCCTGGCAAGGCTGCCTCTGTTTTTATTTTTACCGTAATTATTATTATTTTTTATTTAACGTGCATGTTTGTTCATAACTCCCTCTGACGAGCCAAATCCCTCAGTAGTACACTGTGTAGCAAAGAAAAAAAAACTTGCAGTATCCTCCCTAAATGATCTTTTTTTTTTTTTTTTTTTTTTTTTTTTTTTTTTTTTTTTTTTTAAATAGTAACCTGTCCTCAATGTACTGTAAATAAACAATAATGGAAAATTATAAAATGTGTACTAAACTAAAGAAAAATAAGACATCTATAAACGATAAAAATTTAAAATAAATATATACATATTGCCTCGACAGCAATAAAAGAGAAAAAAAATTTCTCGCTTCCCTATCTAGGAATTTATGTGTATAGTCTGTGATTCCACTTTCGTTGGTGAGAATAATTTATTTATGTGGCGTTTAATAGTCGCTTTATCTGGGAATGCAATTTCCTTTAATAGGTAATTGTTATTCCTAAGCTTCCTTACCACCTCGAATGGTCCCAAGAATTTTGGCTGAAGTACACCTGGTTTACCCACGACTTTTAAGTAGCATTCTTGTCCCGTTTGTAGAAATTTTACTTTTTGGACTGGAGTACTGTCGATGTACTCCGCCATCATTTTTTTTTTTGGTTTTGTAAGGCTAATTTCTTTATTTCCTCAATATGTTGGACTCTATTTTTAACGTAGGTTTTGACAATTATGTCTTGGTCAGGCAAGTGTATGGAAAAAGGAGTTCTTATTTTTCTACCGAAAAATAGAAGTGCCGGAGAAAATCCCGTAGCTCTGTGCGGCGTACTGTTATAATTAATTTTAAAAAAATCAATCCTGGTATCCCATTCTAAAGAGTTTTTACACATAGCCACAATTGAATTTTTTAATATTTTATTACTGATTTCACAGAGCACATTACTGCGTGGATTATTCACGGACGTAAAATCTAGGTCTATGTTAAGAGAATCCATGTATTCTTTGAATAAATCAGAGTGAAAATACCGGCCATTATCCAATTTTATGGATCGCGCCAATCCGAAATTACTAAAATAGCGATTCAATACATTTAGAAGTGTTTGTGATTCACAATTGCGAACCGGTACAGCCTCCAAGAATCTTGATGTGGAATCAATAATCATAAATACAAATTTATTTTTGCGTAGCGTCATTGGAAGCAAACCAATTAAATCTATATGCAAAACTGATCCGATTTCTTTATCTTTGATTATTTTTTGTGTGGGAACTTTAATAGTTTGATGTTGTTTAGTCGTGTTACATGGTATACATTTAGTACAATAATTCTTTACATCCCTGTACATCCCGTACCAGTAGAATCTAGCTTTTATTATTTGATAAGTTTTAAAAAATCCGAAATGTGGTTTATGAGCTTCCTGTATTATTTCAGCTTTAAGTTTATCCGGAGCAATTAACAGTTCATTTGTATCAGAGCCTGGCTTTAATATTAATATTTCTTTTTGATTGAGAGTGAATTTTTTTGCGGTTTTGTTTTGTTTGTCAGTTTTAATTTTGTTTATTATTTTATTTAATTTTTCGTCTTCTAATTGTTGTAGTTTAATGTTTTCATCTGATAGAGCTTTGTTTACCGTAAACAATGAATTTTGCAATTTTTCTCTTGAAATTATATTATTAATGTTCCTCGAAACATAATCAGCAGGATTTTTAGATCCCTCGATATGCTGAAAAGAGTAGTTAAAAGGGGACAAATTGTCCAACCACCTTGCTACAATGTCTGGTTGCTTTTCCAAATTTAAAAAATACGTTAGCGCTTTGGAGTCTGTATAAATATTAAATTTTCTCCCTGCGAGAATATGCTTGAAATACATCACCGCTTCATGAACCGCCAGTAGTTCGAGTTTGAAACTTTGGTAGTTCTTTTCGGGATCCCTTAATTTTCGCCCAAAATGTTCAATTGGGAGCTGTTCTCCGTCGTATTCTTGTGCTAAAATTCCAGAAATAGCTGTTTTAGAAGCGTCTGTGATTAAAATGAAATCTTTTGAGAAATCCGGGGGTTTTAATGTGGGATTTTTAACTATCGCTGCTTGGATTTCTTTGAAAGCATTTTCTTCTATGTCAGACCATTTAAATTTCACTTTGTCTTTAGTAAGATTAATTAATGGGTCAACTATTTTAGAATAGTCTTTAATAATCGATCTAAAATAATTCGAAAGACCAAGTAGAGATTTAACTCCCTTCTTATTTTTAGGTTTAACTAAATTTTGAATTTTATCTATGTTTCTTTTTGAAGGAGAGTATCCTTCGCTGTTTAGGGTGAAACCGAGAAATTCGATTTCTGACATACAGACTTGTATTTTAGTAGGCTCAATAGTTAAATTATTTTCAATAAAAGCTTTAAGGACTTTGTCTAACAGATCTAACATTTCTTCGAGTGAGTCGGCTGCTAGGATCACATCGTCAATAAAATAAGCGACTTGATCTTCATTAAAGTGGCCCAACACTTTATCAATTAATTCTGCAAACACCGCAGTACTGAGTCGCGTTCCGAAAGGCAATCTTAAAAAGGAGAATTTACCGTGCTCCGTTATGAAAGCTAATTTTTCAGTGTCTTCTTCACGTAAATTTATTTGGAAAAACGCACTGTGTAGATCCAGTACTGTATAATATTTTTTTCCACTCATTCTCCGCAGAATCTCTTTAATTTCGGGTATGGGGTACGCATAATTTTGAAGTATTTCATTTAAAAGTCTATAATCGACCGCCATACGATATTTAACTTCATTAGCCTGTTCGTTTTTCTGCAAAGATTTTTTTTTAACGAAAATAACAGGGAAAGCGTAATCAGAGTTGGATTTACGAATGATATTTGCTCTCAAAAGTTTTTCAATTTCTTTTTTAGCATACTCCTTAACATTGTGTGCAGTTTTGTATGGTTTAGTCTGCAGAGGATAATTATGTATTAAATTAAATCTTGGGACGACTAATGAAGATTGTCCGAGTGTATCGTAATTCTTAGAAAAGGCATGTGCATTATTTAGAAGTATTTTTTTTAATTTTTCTGCTGTGCCCGAGTCTAAATGTTGTAAATTAAAGTCGTCTGATCTAAGTTCTGCTTTTCTCCGTTCACGAACTTGCTCTAAATTCAGATTATTAATGTGCACTACCTGCTTCGTTACTTCTTGACCCTCAGTGTCAACTGATTTTATTTCAAAATGTTTAGAAATTTTGCCAATGTTCATTCCCTCTGTTAAGATTAATTTTTGTTGTGATTTGTTAGTGATTATTATATGAATTTTATTATCCTTGGCAATTTCGTGAATTGATGTTTTATAATAAATTTTCATATTATGTTTAATCGGTTCCAAGAGTATTGTATTTGTAGTTGCGAATTTATCTGGATCTAATAGTAATGCAACAATTTTTTTTTCGCCTGGTAGTAACTCCGTTGTCTGTGTTAGTTTTGCTGTAACAAAATTTTTGTGCGAGATACGTTTTTTTTTTCTTTTTGCGTATTGGTTCTTTATTTTGATTCTCATTAGAGTTAGCAGTTAAGTTACTGATCAGACTTTGAGGTTCATTTTCTAGAAATTGAAGTGCAATGTTTTTGTTTTTTAATTTCATGGTTTTATCTTCAAAATCTAGGATAATATTATTTGTTTTGATGAAATCGAATCCCAATAGCATATTGTAGTTCCGACCAAAATCTTGAGTTGTAACATAGAATGCCCCCGATACAAAAACTTTTTCCAATTTGAAAGTTAATTTAATGCATTGCTTAAAAGAGATTGTCGAATTTGTTAATGTTTGAATTTTTACCTGGTTACAGAGATTTTTATATTTTACGTGTGCATTCTTTAATTGTTCGAACAATATAGGTGATGCCAAAGTTACTGCCGCCCCACTGTCTGTCAAAGCATTAATCTTAACACCATTAATTTCAAAAGTAATAATCGGAAGTTGAGAATTGTCATTACTTTTGACACTAGCAATAATTTTGTTATTTTTTTTAGACCCGCAGTGAGACTTACGCGGGTGCCTTGTATTTGAGAATGTAAGTCCCGACTTTAGTTTCCCTTATTGTTACTAGAATTCTGATCATGATCTTTATCTTGTTTATTGTTTTCAAATGTCTGCTGTGAATTATTTTTTTTTGTATAATCATGTTTTTTATAATTATTTTGCTTGTAGCCCCCTCTATGCCCTCTATAATTTCTTCGCTGGTCATATGATCTCTGTTCGTTGAAATTGCCTCCATAATTTCCGAAACTGGGATATGATATCGGCATAAATTGTTGGTGGTGTGGGGGTGGTGCATAGTACATGTACTGAGGAGCAGAATATTGCATAGGGTTGAAGTTTTGGTGCGTGTAATTTGGGGTTTGCTGAAAGTTTCCCTGAGCTTGTTGGTTTCCCTCTTGATAAAAATTTGGTTTTTCGATTTGAATATTCTCAGGAATTTTTTTATTTTCGTCCACGTAATTACTGCTGTTTTGTTCGTTGCCCTTGTAAAACCAACAATGTGGGTTCGTATGGGATGTGGATTTACAGTACTTGCAAAACCTAGTTGTATCATTGTTAGTGGCATTTACCTTTAATTTTATGTTATTTAGTTCCGCGGTTAATAATTTTATATTCTCTGCACTTTCTACATTGAGTTTAAGCAGTTCATTTAACAAATCAGAATCTTTAGTTTTGGAAATGTTGTTGATGTCCTTTAAATTGACATGTGAATAAGCCTCCTCTAATTTTAAGGCTATGTTGCACGCTGTTTTAAAGTCCGGCGGAGAGTTTTTTCTTACTTCCAGACTTAAATCACTACGAATTGATTCCAAAAACTGAGATAATTTGATCATTTCCATGAATGTAGAGCTGTTGTTAGCTCCTATATCTTGCCCACTTTTTTTTAGATAAAGGTCTGCTGCCGCATTAAATTCTAATATAAATTCGTTCATGTTTTGTTCCGGTTTTTGTTTGAGATTGCAAAATTTCTTTTGCGCTTCTAGAAATGTGGTTTTGGGTTCGAATAATTGTTTTAACTTTGTTTTAAAGGTTTCTAAGTTCTGTTCCACGAACAAATTTTGATCCCTCATCAATTTATCTTTAGCAGGTCCTACAATTTTCGCCTTTAATATAGTTAATTTAGAATCATTATTCAATTCAGTTTTATTGATGAGATTGTCAAATTGTAAGAAAAAATGGTTAATATTTGCTTCCTTTTTTCCATCATAGTATGGAATCAGATTAATTAGGCTATCTGCATTTGGGGTGTCCATTGTAGTAATTTTAGGAGTAGCTTTTTCAGAATTTATAATTTTCTTCTCTTTCTTTTTTTTCTTATTATTATTATTACTATTATTACAAATAATATTAGTGTCTACAGTTTGATTATTTAATTCGCGTAATTGTTGTCTAGTTTTGACACCAGTATCTATTCTACTAATTCTTTGACTTTTACGCTTATTCATCCAATTAAAGTACAAAAATCATAAAATAGAGAGAGAGCAAAAAAAAATTGTTTAACATAAAATAAAAGATACCCAATGGTGAATTGTTATGCACTGTTCGAGAAATTAATTATATATAATATATATCATTTCAATATTTGAGCATTATTATGTATTTATTTTATATTTGCTGCTGTTGCAGTATATGTAACACAAGTCATATTTTCAATTCTTTGTTAATACAAATCAATCCAATAACACTTATTATTATTTAATATATCATTATATATTTAGTGAGGTACCCAAAAAGAATTGCCAGGTATATGCATGTTACAGAGTGTATGAAGATTCCCCAATGAATGCTTATTTTTTTTTTTTTTTTTTTTTTTTTTTTTTTTTAATTAGTTGTTGAAAAGAGGAAAAAAATTTTTTTCAAAAGAATTAGAATTAAGAACATTTATGTTAGCAAAAAAAAATTTTTTTTTTTAGTCTTAATATTGCATATATATTTTTATATTTAAAAAATTATACAATAACCTAAAGTTCTATTTCTAAAATTAAATTAATATATTAAAATAATTTAGAAAGAGGTAACGGTACCACTTCTAATTCGGTAAACCCTATGATGGAATGCTACAGAGTGATCAATTAAATTATTTGAATTTAAGTCTGACTGCATAGGATTTACCACTATATTGCTGTTAATTGATTAATATGAGTATTTTAAATTATCCGAGACGTATAGTATTTATTTTGCACCTATGACTCTAAGGATCTGATATGATAATTTATACTTAGAAAATTTTATTAGACAAATTATCAATTAATTATAGAAAAGAAAAAGTTGCGTTGTGAATTATTTTTGAAGTTCGGATCCTCTTTGAGCCAATTACAATCATCAAAGGTTACCTGCAGAGAGTTATGTAACATTAAATATATAATGGCTTATTTTAAAACCTAGATTGTAATATTAAAGAAAACATTTCCTAAAATAAAAGACTTAATATTAATTCAATAAATTAAGTAAACAAAAGGAAAACTGACTAAAATTAATTGAATATAAAATTGAGTTTATTTACAAGGTAATTATAAGCATATGATTAAAAACAAATATAAATGTTTTAAAAAAATAAAAATATTCAATCCTAGTTGAGAACTGTATTCTCAACATTTATTTTCTGAGAATTACAGTTTATCTTACTGAATTAACAAATTCGATTTTGAAAGGCAGAGTTCCATACCCTAGAAGTATTTATTTGATTAGCCTTTTTATGTTTAGATCGGGGTAGGATCTTCATACACACGTAAATTCGTATTATTAAAAGAATATAGCTTAATTAAATAAAATGGAACAATGGTGAAGGAAGATTGTTTGTTACCTTATATTACTAGATAACGTTGACAGCAGGAGGTAATGGCTGACGCGTTTTCGCTTTTTCTTAGCGCGTACATTTCCATCTATTGGCACACACACTCAAAATCTGTTTTTTTAGTTAGAGAGCAGTCAACCTTCTACTTTTCCATCTTTTTTGAATCTGAACTCTCAAAAAAAAATCACATTCTTTTCGTGGAGCAAAAAAAAAAAAAAGGATGGAATCATTCTTCCCTTTTCACATAAAATTAAGGCCTTATACATATAACTTCTTGAAAATTTGCATGTTTCGGCCATACCTCTGATTTTAGAGAGATGACCATTGGCAGGCGGGAGAATTTTGGTACTCCCCTTGAGTGTTTCATAGGCCCGTCGGTACAATAGTGATTCCTCTTGACGCCGTGCTGTGTCTGGGAGGTAAAGATGCTTTTACTTGTGAGGTCTTCGTGCCTATTTAAGCTCTCATAAATAAATGTGTCATATTATTGTTCTGACAATTTTCTCCATGACATTTTTATTAGGTGTAGTTAAATCATTCGTGGGAACGGAAAACCAAATATTTCCTTGACTGCCGTGGTTCACTTTGTTCCACAATTATCTATCTGTATGCGCTGATCCTAAAATGGATCATTAATTTGTATTGTTCACTGTTCACTGATTAAAATGATACCAAATACTCTGCTAATATGCAGAAAAAAAACCAAATACTTTTTTTTTTTATAGTGTGTGCTAGTTTAGATCTAGATGGTGGTATTTCTCACCATCAATGGCTAATATGGAGAACCACACATTTTATTTGTGGAAATTTAGGGATTTGGGACCTGAAGATTCTGCCTAAATTCGACAAATTTCCATTATTCAATCTCTGTGTGTTTTTAGTCTCTATGTTCAGGTTGTTGAAGGGATCTTTTTGTAGTCAATTAGTTTGTTTACTTTTATTCATAATTTCACAGTTTTTGTTGATGGTTGTAACGTTCATTTAATGATTATATATATATATATATATATATATGTATATATGCACTACCACATGTATAAATTCAACGAATATAAATTATATAAATAATATAAAAAATTACTTCCTTACAATATTTATTATAATGAATATTCACATATTTTATAAATATTCATTAATATGGGAAAAAAATATTTACATGTGTTCGTACGTTTGAAATAATTAATGAAGAATAAAAACACAAAGTTATATCATTAAAAGATTTATTTTACGTTAATAATCAGTTTGAAGCAGCTTATGTACCAAAACTTGTTTTTACTAGTCATAAATTAGCCCCCACAAAAGTTTCCTTAAAATATTTATTACATTTCTCATTTTAAAATGCTATCTATTTTTCATTTAGTTTAAATGATGTTTTAACAAAACCTCTGGATAACATAATTTTATTTGCAATGATTGAATATATGAATTGGAGAGATACGTGATATACGGATGATTGGTATAGCTACATCCTTTACATCTGACAGAAAATAATAAATATTACGATATTTAAAATTTATCTTGTAATATCTTATTTAAACGCAATATATACATATATTAAGGGAATTGGAATAATACCACATTTCTTAACCCTTTACGCACTTGCAGTACTTTAAAATACCATTAGAAGTAACTTGTTATAAAATTCATGTAACACATCTATTGTGAGTAATGCAAGTTAACATGAGTTCTAGATATTTTACTTTATCATTTTCCAAAAGTATTATTCGCTGCACAAAGCAAAAATATTTTAATGTATTTTTTACTTTTTTCCAATTGTAACTGCTCAGCTTTTTTGATGTTGAAAGCTTCAGTTCTGAAAAAGTTCTATGTTTACATGTAAGGCCATTACATTTGTACATTTCTGCATTTTATAAGATGCTAAAAACACTATACTGAAGAAATTATTTTGGTAGAGGTATAAAATGTTTTCATAATTCCTGCAAATACCGATATAGTTAATTACGTGCTAATAAATGAAAAAAAAAAATCTATTTTTTTTAATACCGTGGAAATCCACAAACATAGTATTTTAAAATATACAGCAAAAATGCTGTTGAAGGCGTTTTTGCGGCGTCTTTGTGCAGCGTTTTTCTTTAGTTCATAATTTGGTACATATAGGGTTAAATTTTGATTTGACAAATACACTTTAAAGGATCGTATAAATACACATATCTGAATAGAGAAGTTCAAAAATCAAGTAGTTATTTTTCTTTCCAGTAGAAGCGCATGTGCTGAAACAATACATTCACGATAATAATGGTAATTATTTTAGTGACATAATATAACAAAGAATACTTTCTTTGCTGGAAATAGACTTTGAAGCTACAGTATTTGTTTAAGGGTGGAAATATAATCAGATAATGATTAACATAAAATTGTGAGAAGTTTTTCTGTAACAATTTTGAAATTATCGTCATTGGTGATTTTAGCGTTATATTATAAAAAAAATTAAAAATGCCAAGAAATAGCTGTGTTATTGAATACGGGTGATAAATTAATCATTGATGGAAATATTATAAAATAATTGACTGAAATACAGTGTGTAGAGACATGAATAAGATAAAATTTGATTTCTTTCAAATTTATCATATGGAAAATTAATTACGTAAACTTTTAAATGAAATAACATTTGAAAAGTTATTAAAAGTTATTTAGTGTTGCATTATAAAAACTTGTTTATATAAAATGACCAACCAGTAAAATTGAAACTATAGTGAAATGGTACTCAACGTAAGACGTATAATACATTTTCCTTTGTACGAAAAAGGAAATGTTGAAAGCAAATATTTTTTTTATATGCGTACTTATTTTGATAAAGTAAATTTTTAGAGTCAAAAAGCTTCTGCTACTTTAAAGAACCTATGGACAAATATATGAATACACTTTTATGACTACCTCTTCTGAAGAGGAAAAATTTTGTAATATACGACTAAAATAAAACTTTATATAAAATGGCATTTAAAAATTTATGAATATAAATATATATATATATGTATTATGTTGAGACGTATAATTTAGGCTCACAATCTCTAATAGATTCTTTCCCTGCAACATCAACTTTATTCAAATTTATTCTTTCCAAAAATAACTATTTCTTTAAAATAGCGGAATATCGATACATTTTTCCAAAAAAAAAAAAAATAAATAAAAAAAAAAATAAATGAAGCACTGAAAGTGTTATATATTGTGTTTCTAAACAACATTTCACGGTTGTTTGTGGAATTCCCTTATTTATTTGGATTTTTTTATTAAATTTGAAACGAACCTCTTAATATTTTCCACGTTGCTCTAAGAACCAAATGGCGGCAAACTTATACAGTGATTTTCTTTCAATCTAATAAGTATCTTCCTTTGAAAAAAAATATGTAAAATGAATTTCAAAATTGTTTAAGGTGCGTGACTACGTACGGAGCAACTTTTTCTAAAAATACTATTTATTTACTTTTGAACTTTTTTTATTAAGATTATGAATGGAAACTGTGAAAAAAAGCAAAACATATTTCATTAATTGATGAAATTTTGGTAAATGGGGAATTTTGTGGTAAAATTTAGTAAAAATTTGACCAATACGGAAAACGCATTACAGAAAAATATCTTGTAGGCATATTAATTTCATTTTTACACGTTTTCTTATGACATTGCTGAAGGCAATGAACTAAAATCTAAGAGATATTTTAAATATTTCAAAATCTATGGCATATTGCACCTTTTTACATGCTGATTTTCATAAAATTCATCGATGTTCTTTCACGAAAACATCCATAAAACAAAAAAACCTTATACTGAAATTAAATTGTTAGTTCATTGCCTTTACAATAGGGTAAACAACATGCAATTTAAATTTCATATTGATATTCCAATAACTTTTTGAGAAATCATGTTTTGCGTATGGAATTTTCCCCAAAAATTACATTTTCTAAAAAATGCATTTAAAGTTTAGATTTATTTTTTACTACAGGAATATACACAGTAATATGCATCTAAACTTCACTGTTTTTATGAGCCATATTCTTTTTTTCAAGTACTGAGCCTTTTTTTACTTCTAGAAGGCCATATTTTTGCTTCCCCCTCCCAGTTAATACCTTTAAATAGTACACTGTTAAAACTACAGGTGACACTTGGCACCTCCTAGGGGTGAAAGTCTTGTCCGACTGGTGACACCCCTAGGGGAGCCAGAATGGTACCCTTAACAAGGGTGAAAGGATGGAACCCTTAATACAGGGTACCCCAAGGGGTGAAAGGATGGAACCCCAGGGGAGAATATTGGCACCTCTACTCCAAGGTGCCCAGCTGCACTCCAGAAATGAGAGTCCCTCCCCGCCCGTTGTCTAACAATTGTATTGAAAATAGTTTGTAAATTCTCATACTTAAAAAAGGAAAAAAAAAAGCTAAACATATATATTATAATGCAATGTTTAACTTTACCTGCAATAAATTGATCAATACTTCATTTTCTCTGTTGAAATTTAAACAAAGTTAAAAGTCGAACATATCATGTCAAGGGTCAATCCTGGCAAAATTTGGGGCCTATTCAGAGCGCCTTCACAAACATCTATTTAATAAAATTGGCCCCTTCAGAAAAATCAATTTGATAAAATGGCTCCTTCACAGAAATTCTTTTAATAAAACAAACGTCTTCACAAAATTCCTTTTAATAAAATAGGCCCTTTCACAAAATTTTATTCCATAAAACTTATTATTTTTATTAATTATTTATTATTTTGTTATGTTTTAAAATGTGTAATTTTTTAACAATCAAGTATACCAGAAGGGAAAACTTTAGCAATAGGACTTTAAAATGTTTTTGCTAATGTTTGGTTCGTAAAATTGTTTACAAATTACACATTTTAAAACATAACAAAATGTTAAATAATTAATAAAAATAGTAAGTTTTTATGGTATAGAATTTTGTGAAAGGGCCTATTTTATTAAAAGGAATTTTGTGAAGGGTTCCAGTTTATCAAATAGATTTTACTGAAGGGGCCCATTTTATTAAATTGATTTTTGTGTGAAGGGTTGGGTTGGGTTGATTATTGACGGCCAATTATCTACACTTGGGATATAGGCCCGGGGGGAGTGCCCTTCGTGGGGGTCTTTCTAAGGGAACCTAACCCGTATTTACGCATGGATAAATCCACGGCTCGAAGAAAACCACGAAAACTCCGAACGTTTTGTGTGAAGGAGTCTGTTTTATTAAATAGATCTTTGTGAAAGAGTTCTGAATAAGCCTGATATTTTGCCTGGATCGACCCTTGACATGACAAGATCAACTTTTAGCTTTGTATAAATTTCAGCAGAGAAAATGAAGTATTGATCAGTTTATTGCAGCTAAAGTTAAACATTGCATTATAATTATATATGTGTAGCCTTTTTCCCCCTTTTTTAAGTATAAGAATTTTCAAATTATTTTCAATACAATTGCTAGAGAAGGGGGGGGGGGTCATTTTGTGAAAAATATAATAAATTTCACAAAAGTAACCTTTATTTTTCACAAAATGCCCCCCCCCCGCCCACCCAAAAAAAATTGAAAAAAAAAAATTGGAAAAAAAAGAAAGAAACCCGCATTGCCCTTCCATGTGTAGGTTAATATATATGAGAAATGCATTATACATCATCAGGTATAAATAGCCAGTAGACACTATAGATAAATAAATGCCGATTAAGATGTTAGGTTTTGTTTAAGATTATTATTATATTATTGTTATTTTAAGTTATATGTACTACAGAGATATTTATTTATCATTATTATTTTAAGAGGGAAAAAATTATTCTAGCTATGCGAATTAAATATATTTACATAAATCACGCAATCATACAAGACATTCTTACATCCAGTCACACTGTGAAATGTTCCAGTGATTTATTATTATTAATATGTTATAGTACAAGAGACTCACAAAACATTTTTCAAGACACATGTATAAATGTCAAAATATCAATTCAGGAATTACGATTTGTTTATTTTGTTAACAATTCATAATATATAATGAGGTATATTTTTAGTTCATTTCATGATCAAACACAAGCTCTAAAAATTTCGATACTAAAAAGCATTTGATTAATAAAAACATCTGCAGAAATTTATATTTTATCAAGTTTACTATTTCTTATGTTACAAAGTTTACTATATAAATTGTGATTATTCTTGTTTACTCCCCTGGTTTATTTATTCTCAATAAATTGTGTTATTTAGTTATTACTACAATTGAAATCTCGCGCGGCAAAGACAGTGAAACATTCCAATTCAAAGGCAGCCATATTGTACGATCTCCCTTGTGACTGACTTGCGAAAAGAAAAATGCGTCACTGAGCATGCGCAAGATGAAAGTCGCCCGAAGGGGCTGCCAAAAGTCGAGCAATAGGGAGTGAATGGCACCCAAATTAGCCTCAATCACCCAGTAAGCGGTCAAATGGCACCCCAGCCACATTTCCCAGCCTTAGGATTCCAAAATGTACCGCCTATTCACCCCGGGGAGCCAAACGGCCCAGCTTTGTCACCTTCAGTTTTAACAGTGTACTTCCGGTTTTGAGTGACAGATGTTGAGTAGTTTAAAAACCACTATAATTCCAGTTCTATTTATCGTACAATAAAAATAAATGCAGTTTTGGAAAGGTAAAAAGTTGAGCTGTACTAAAATGTAATAAAATTGTTTTGACACTTTTCGTCGAAAACCTTTTTTTAAACGTAGTCAGATACCTTAAAAGTTATATACAAATAGTAGTGTTTTTGTTTTCATTAAATTATAAACTTAAACTTATTGTTTTAGTATAAATTTAATAAATAGTTATAAAATAAAATGTGGAATTTAGTGATAAACAAATATGTATCTAGTTATCCCGAAGCTTTAAAAAAAATGAAAATTCAATATTTTTACATGTAGAGGTAGTAGAACTAAACTGTTCTACAGAAGGACTCAGAAAAGCAAGGAATATTTTTAATAGGAAAATATATGAAAGGAGAGTTACTCATATCACCAGCAGTTTGAGATTCAGTTTTTTTAATTGTTCAGCTTTGTTGTAGATTGACCCAGCAAAGTTTACAACGCAACTAGGAATACAAATGCTAATTGTGACGACCGGCATTCATGAGAATGGCCGTCAGGTAATAAACAACGCCGTTCATGGGATCAAAGAAGGTTTTAGATCAAAAGCCCGGATCCAAGAATAAGAATTAAATAAGAATTAAATGTTTTTTCATTTATTTCTACTTTAAAAATTCAAATCTTTATGATACATTTATGTGATTATTGCTAATTAGAAATCGCTAATAATGTTAATTCGAAAATCAATTTTAATTTTCCAATAAATGTGTGGCATTTTGAAATGTATTTGATTGGTCGCTCAAGCCGATATTTCCATGATCGTCGAGCATCGAATATCGGCTTGAAACGCAAACTTTGAGAAAACTTTCTAAAATAATTTTTTGCATTCATAAGAAAATTTGAAATTGTGATTTCTTTGTATGTGTATAAAACATGCAAATTTTATACATTTTCGAATATACCTACAATTTCCAAGCACTTATGAAGGATAATGAATTGGTGTATATTTCACACTTTGTAAAAAAAAATGCAGTGAAATTACGGGCAGAGGCCATCAGCAGAGATTCCAGTCATACCCCGTAAAAACAAAAATCTATGCCCATCATTTTGTGCAGCCCGTAATTTTGCGGGGCAAAGTAATATAGCATTATAATGCACAGGATATAATGCACTTTAAAACACAATGACACTTTGCTTACTGTTCCGTAGCACGTAGCACGTTAGATAATTATCACAGAATCGCTGTTTTGGCGGGTTAAAATTTTCGAAACACGAGTAAAATGAAGGGTTACACCCTAGCGGAGGACAATATATGGGGTCGTACCGTATTTTTGCTAACAAATGGGATAGAACTGTAAGAATATGTGGATTGCTTTTAATTATCTAAGTATCTAAGAGGTAAGGCCGCTTATTTAGTAGATCAGACCGTTTTTCATCAAATAAGGCTGTTGCCCGTGAAAAATGAAGGGCAAGGCTCATAAATTTACAGTTTTTTCTGAGAGTGTAGTCAATTTGAATCTAAGATATAACAACTGCTAAAGAAGAGATATAACAAATTAATAATGTTGATTTGATTCCTTATTATCTTATTAAGATTATATTTAGATATTTTACTCAAAAATTAAGATTATGACAAATGTTTCCATGCATACATATTGATCGTATAAATTTTAAACATTAAATGCAGCACATAAAAAATGTGAAATTCAACTTTAAAAATATATATTAATTGAAAACTTGCATTTAATTAATTTAAAGTTGATAAATACTAATAAATTGAATATACTTTCCATATTTTAAAGTTTTAAGTCGATAAATTTGTTTAACCTTTAAAAATAAAATAAGTACGATCGATTAATAAATTAAAAATAATGCAATAACAGAAACCAAATAAAAATGTATAGAAAAATACAAATCTTAAAGAAATTTTTTTAAACGTTTCCTGTATTATAATAGTAGATTATTCGCAAGAGTAATAAAAAAAAAAATATGCTTTTTAATGTAATTCTAATGTAATTTTAATGTAACTTTAATGTAACTTTAATGTAACTTTAATGTAACTTTAATGTAATGTAGTGTAAGTCGATTAAGTTTTTGAAACTTTAAAAATAAAATAAGTACGATCGATTAATCAAATAAATTAAAAATAATGTAATAACAGAAACCAAATAAAAATGTATAGAAAAATACAAATCTTAAAGAAATTTTTTTTAAACGTTTCCTGTATTATAATAGTTGATTATTCGCAAGAGTAATAAAAAAAATTATACTTTTTAATGTAACTCTACCTAACTAACGTATAAAGTTTGAAATAACTTTTATATAATTAAAATCTTTAAATTTTTTAGTTTAATTTTATTTTCAAAAATAGAGAATGCATTTTTAAACTTGATGTAAAAATTTCGGTTCACATATCATTCCCTGATTTAATGTTTGCGTGATCTTCCCTTTTTTGCCCCTTAAGTTCAAATTTTGTCGCGCTTTTATAAAACATAAGAAAATATTCTATTGCATACTGAAATCTACTTACAGAAAAAAAGATAAAGCTATCAGAAAAAAGTATTTAAATAATAAGAAATTATATTATTTTTCAAGAAAGTGAATAATTCTGTTTTTGAGAGTTTCATGGATATCTAGACATAATAAAAAACGCTTTTGATAAAATAAATTGGATTTGTATGACTTTTGCTATTTTTCGAATAATTAGCACTAAAGATTTAATGTTTATATGACATTTTCATTTGCATAAAGAAGATCTATTATTATTTAGATATCTGTAAATTAAATTTATTAATGTAAAACATATATGGAATAATAACTTGGTTTTCGATAAATATTAGATGTGTTATTTTTTCCATAGCCTACTAATTAACAGTTCACATTTTAAAAATAAATTTATTTCAGTTATAACTGCTTAAAATTTATAGAAAAGAAAAGTAATAACTTGTTTCACATTTGTTTGAGGATAAGCCATTGATTTGATTATTTCACGTGAATTTTTTGATATTAAATTAAATTTTTTTCAGTACCTTTATCTTAAATTAAGAAGTAGAGCTATTTTACTAAACGAAGTGTAAATAAAAATATATTTTCTTCTATCTAAACTTAATTGCTTATAAAGAGCGTTCCGCCATTCTGCATTTTACTATAAGTTACAAATCAATTCCGCTCTAATTTTATTCATAATCTACATTAAATTTTATTCGGAATTTAATACTTTAATCAACTGTTTGATCCCGGTAAGTGTGACTTTTCAGATATGTCGTTTGAGAATTTGAATCTCGCTAAATCAGAATATTTCACAGCATCAGAATGAAAGTAATGCATTCACCTGCATAACATTCAAGTCATGCAGTGGCCATTATCCTCATGTGACAGCAAATATATATCGTATCTAAATCAATGTGCTACAATAAGTTAACTTTTGTATTTAAATAAGAGATTTAAATGATGAATCGAACATGGCGACTTCAAATTGAATAAAATCGTGGAATCGTGGTTAGAAACGTTACACTTGTTTTTTTAATATATATATATATATATATATATATATATATATATATATATATAGTATGAACGTTTATTAAAAATAATATCATGTCTTTGATATTACCCATGATTTTGAAAAGTGTTTTAAGTCTTAGAAACTAATGCATTTCTGAAAGAAATTTGTCATTTGCAGCGAGCAATTTTAAGATATTTACGATGCAGTTTTTACTTTGTATTAATCAGTTTTCTCAACCCAGTATCAATAAAAAATATTATTTTTTTGGATGCTACCAATTCTCAATTAAACATTTTCATGTTAAAAAAAAATATGTTAGATCCGTGTGTTAAATAAACACTACGTTAGTGTTGTTAATCTTGCGTGATCTTACGTAGCAGAAGTGCTTATTTGAGAAATGGTATAAGATAAACCAATTTTTCTTGTTGGTACATAGTTGAGTAGACTGATTAATGCACTTGTAAAACCACTTCTTAACTTAAAAAAAAATACGGGCTGAAAAAGAAACAATTGTTTCAATAATGTCTTTGATAATTAAATTAAATGAAAGTAATGTGTCCCTTTCTGAAGTCTTTGAAGATAAAAGAACGCTTTCCCTGGATAGTGTGTATTTCTGAAGAGGTTATATTATTTTTCACAATCCTTACTGATGACTAAACATAGCTCTTTTTAGAGTGCTTTGCAGAAAATAAACACGAAGACAGTGCTAATTAAAATTGGTCCTGTACACAATAATCATTTAAAATATGATCGAAAACCTATTACTGATAAAATCATGTCCATTTCAATTACTTCAGCAAACACTATTACAAAATAGATAAGCTGCCTCAATGAAACGGATGATATACGTATTAATGTACTCCATGGTACATGTTTTTTGTTTCGGGAAAATACTATCCCTCTTGATTTTGTATATTTAAAATACCGGGCGTGTCATGTTGAAATGTTGAATAGCTCATTATGTACTACTGCGATTTTATCTTTGTGATATTCACTACATGCTGCCTGTGATAAAAGCTAAATTCTAGTGTACTTTCTAGAGATATTTTTTATCTATTTTCTGTGGAAGTAAAGTGTGCTAGATCCTGACAGAAATTATAGGAGACATAATTCCGAAATCATCCCCCATTTATCCTTTAACCATAAATTGTAAAGTTAAAAGTACGTTGTGTAAGTACTATAAACAATGTCTTGTTAAAATTATCTCAAGTGTTTCTGTTGTCAATATTACTAATTTTCCTAAAAGAAAACATTTTTTATAGAAGATATATTTAATAAAAATTCTTTGAATGCAAACCCATCTAAAAAAATCTGTCATTAAGAGGAAATGCTGTGTCTGCTATATATAAAGGATAGTTATTATATATATATATATATATATATATATATATATATATATATATTTCAATAATAGTGAAACTGTCGGCTAGTCTAGCCAGGATGGTCTTCTGTATCCGCAAAATATTGAAAATAATCAGTTCTGTGAATCATCTTTAAGGGCATTTAGCTAGAGAACATTTAAAATTTCATAAATCTGAATGTTGGCCAGCAGTAATTAAAATATATGTTTATAGACTCATTTTATACTTTTTCTTATGTTCTGCTTTAAATTTACTTTATTCTATAATTGTTTTTTTAAATAATAAGAAAAATATTTTTTTCATTTCTAAAATTTCAATAATACAGATTTGTGTATGTGAAGAAATGGGAATATTTCGAAAAAGAAATCTTTTATACAATCTTTAAAAAACTCATTAAGTATATTATTTTGAAAATAGGATACAAACATAATTTTATTAATATAAAACTCTCTACCAATCTGGTTCGCTTCTGTCGTATAGGGAATAATACTAATAAAATAATAAATAATAAAAAAATTATGACTTAACAAGTTACAATAACATTTGGGAAAATGTTCGTGAAAGCTTAAAAAAATAATAATAAAATAAAAAATATATACCGTACTTTCCTGTTATAGCGGCCCCCACAATTATGATTATGCTAAGGTTGCAGTTATGATTTCTCCAATATCATCGCAAAGCTTATATATGCATCCTATATACGCATATATATATATATATATATATATATATTCCATATATGTGCCATATACGTCATTATACACATATTATTTACGTCATATGTCGTATATACATCTTATACACATGTCATATATACGTCATATATGCATCATATATGACTATAACTTGGCCCACATACGTCAAGAAATGTTATATCATATATTATTATAATGCCATACATGCTTTATAATTTGCCGATAAATCTTGGTCGCTTGGCGATTTATCCTTGAGTGCTGCTATAACACGAAAGTACCATACTTACAATATATTAATGAAAACAAAAACAAAAATATTTCATCCTTGGAGGCGGCTATAACACGAACGTAGCAAATTTCTACTTTATTTTTCGTATCTGATAGTTTGCATATATCCTTTTTCTAACTTTAACTTTTGTGTAACGATTTTATGCATTTCTATTGCCAATTCCAAGAAAAATCTTCTAAAGTTTTCTAAAGAATTTCGTTAAAAACGGTTAAAATAATAAAATGCGAACATCATTTGGTCCATTATCGACCGAAAGCAACAACCATTTTCCTAATGGTTAATAACATTAATATGAATTGAACCAAAATATTTTAATGTTTCCACATGTGCATATTGAAAATCATATTTATGATAATTACAAAGTACGTCTGTAGAACCTTTTTTAAAGTTTCACCCAAGTAACATAAATTACAAATGGAAACTTCAAATATCCTTTATTTATACAAATAAAGATAAATTTCAAATAAAATAAAATCATTTAATCGTGCTACTAAATAAATTTTTTTGCAGGGCGTGGGTGATAAAAAATCATGTATTACAAAATATCATCAAACTAATTACATCTTAACATCATCAATATTTATGCAGCCGCCATACTGTAAATTTTTTGTTTACATTCCAAAATTTACGTTTAAATTTTCATAACTTTGAGTGGGATGGATATGCATTGCAAATATCATTCTAACTGGAAATAAATTTAAAAAAGAAAAAAAACAGTACAGCTAAAAAGCACATTGATATCTAAAATGAGTATTTCTTCGTTAAGAAAATACTAACGGTTGTCAGTAAATAAGTAACTTAATTGAAAATGGAGAATTTCATTTTAACTGATGCTGTATAATTATTTAATTTACTACAGTAATTGAAACTATCTCCAAAGAAATATACTTTGTTAAACAAAAGGAGTTACAAACTATCTTTCCAATAATTAAAAAACAATTCTTTACAGTGGATTTAATATAGAAAATAAGTTCATTATGAAATTCTTATGACTATTTACTTTTCCATATTAAAATTCGTATTCTATGTAAATAATTAATACAAAAAAAAATATGTATGTATGGAAACTTATAAAATATCGTACACAATTTGATACTTATATTTTTGTTTCATAAATGAACTTTCTTTTTATTAAATGCTGTCATTTGGAAAGTTAAACAACGTAATTTAAACTTTCTAAATAAATTTTTAATAATTATATAAGTATTACGGTTTACATAAACTTGAAATATTGTAAGGAGTTATTTTAAGTAAACACTTCTAATAAAGTTTTTTTTTCTTTTTTTTTTTTTTTTAAATAAAAGTAAAAAAATAAATGATTTACGTGTGCTACAGAATTAAATTAAAATATAGGTATTACCAAGCATTTTAAGTCAAATACTGAATACGCTTTAAAATAAATATTAGTAAATTCTTAAAGATGAGTCCCAAATAACTCAGGATGTTTTCATATTTATTCATTAAAAACCTGTATTTTAATGTTCATCTAATTATAAAAACATATTTAATTCATTTAATATCTTTTGTGAAAACATTCTGTAAAAAATTTTTCATTCAACAAACTTTTACATCTTAAAAATTATTTGATATCTCAAAAAGTTAGCTAAATGTGCTTTTTCATAACGTTTTTTTTTTAGCATTACTTGATACTGCTTATACAGGATGGAGCAAAAGTACGTAACATATATTAAAACAAAACCATAAAGCAGTTATAAAATTATTCGTATACAACAGAAAAGTTTGTTAGGTAATGTGTATCATCATTGTTTTGTTTGGTCGAAATAAAATATTTAATACTAAAAATTCCCCGTTAATTGTTCTACATCTTCAAACATTCAAAAGAAATTATAAAAACTTACCATAAGCAATTGAAAAATATTTAGTTATTAAAATCAATTTCCACATTTCAAAGTGTGCCTCTTTTGCAGCTGAAATTACATCCTAATATAAATCAATTGCATTCTGCACGTTCAAATACGTTATTATATTGCATAAAATTAATTATTTTCAGCTGCTTATCATGAGAGTTTGATTTTTTTAAGCTTTTAAGGTGCATATCACTCTATGGGCAAAGTGTAGTCCGTTCGAATTGCACTCTTGCGCCATTTTTGTTCATGATGTTTAAAAATTTTCAAAGCCTTATGCTCTTTCTTTTACTGGGTGTGTTCACAAAGTTTCAAGACTGATTGTTTCTAGAGTTTGGGCGTGCGCGCATACCCGTTCCACCGACAGGGTGAGGTAGTGGGTGATGTTAGCTTACGGAGTGCCTAACGTCAGTTTCCTCCGAGACGTTGTAGAGAGTAGACCGATAGTGGAGTGAGTGCGTGCCATTCATCCCGGTCGAAAAGTGATTGAGTGGAAAATGCAGAATCTTTTGGAGCAGCGTTATTCTGCAAAGTTTTGTGTGCACCTTAAGAAAACCGCGAGACTTTTCGTATGATTCAAGAGGTCTACCAAGAAGAAGCCATGTGACGTGCAATGGTTTTCATGTGGCAAAAAAGGTTCAAAAATTGCCGCGAAGAGGTCAAAGAATAACCGCGCTGGGAGACCTTCAACAAACCGAACTGATGAAAATGTGGTGAAAGTGTGTGAACTGCTAAACACGGACCATCGTTAAAGTGTTAGACTAATTGATTGTAAACCCAGACATCAGAGACGATTGTATTGTGCACCACGACACTGTGCCGTCTCACACCTCGCTTGCCACCGCCGAAATTTTGGGGACGTTTAATTGGCAATACTGACGCAAGCTCTCTACAGCTCAGACCTCATTCCCAGCGACTTTTTTCTTCCCCTGAATAAAAAAAACCCTGAAAGTGAAGCGAATCGACACGATTCCAGCGATACAGGCAGCATCGGCGAGGTCCCTTTACAGCCTTGCATGCGAAGACTTCCAGAAAGCCTATGAACAGTGAAAAAACGATGGCCGTGGTGTGTTGATGCCCAAGGGTCATATTTCGAAGAATTTATTTAACTGTACAAAAATGTTCAATGAATGTTGTATTATCAAACCAGTCTTAAAATTTTGTGAACACACCTTGTATATTCTACTGAATATCAATCAGCAAGAATGTCCTATTTGATTGTAAACAGAGGGTATATTATGTTAAGATACTTAATATTAAAAAACGTTGTATTATAATTTTTATATAATGCAAAGCTAAATATTCAAAGCTAATATTATTGGAAAGGAAAATTTTCATAGTTATTCATAGTTAAATTTTCATAGGAAAGATTTATAAAATTTTACTAAATTTATTAATAAACTATATATATATTGTTTACTAGCTGACGCTTCCGGCGATTCCCGTGACCGTGATAACTTTAAATAAACCTCGAATTTGTATGATATTACATATGCTAAACGATTTTGTATGAATTTATATTTTTAAATGAAAAAATTGCAAAAATAAATAAATAAATAAATAAATAAATAAATAAATAAATAAATATATATATATATATATATATATATATATGAAATGAATGTGAAAAAGTATGAAAGAATTTTGAATGTGAACGAATGTGGATTGATATGAAAGGATAGTTTAGTTAAACCCATTCCAAATCAGAAACTAAAATATAAAAATTCAAAGTTTAAAATCCCTAAATCGTGTATCAAAATTTTAAAGTCTTGCCTTCATTTCTAGTTGCCCCTGTAACTTAACTTTCCTTACGATACATTTATTACGAACAGATATCAATTTTGAATCCTCGTTAAGATTAAAAGTGCTGACGGTAGCGCATCTCTCTTCTCCCGGTGGCTACATTTTGCATGTTAATTATCTGGGCTGCTTACCCAGATATGAGTCAAGGGCTAATTAGCCAATTAAATTACATTATTTCATAAGTTGCAAAGCGGTCTCTGGCGGTGGTCCGGCCGTATATAATGTGAGGAGCACGTTTTTGCGTGGCTTTTGACTCTAATCACTCTCCACAAAAACTACGGCCAGTATTCTTCGAAGTGCGACGGCATCCTTGCCGTTGTAAGTCCGGCAATTCGCCGAAATATGAACGATAAGACGATGTTTCCCCGGTAAAAGACTCTTCAAACTGTCCCCTGGGCCTAGCTTATGAAGAGACTTGTAATTACAAAGGAATAAACGCTAGTTCCCAGGAAAATGCTTGCTGATTTCTTTTACATTCGCACGACTACATCAACGACGTTATACCTATTACTGGAATGTGTGATAGCAGCGATCGACCGTCTGTCGTTACAGAGGGATCGAT
Organism: Maratus michaelseni; assembly: GCA_963931845.1. NCBI lineage: Eukaryota > Metazoa > Arthropoda > Arachnida > Araneae > Salticidae > Maratus > Maratus michaelseni. The sequence continues at coordinate 153,498,041 of OZ007588.1, read as the reverse complement.
GTGCGTTCGTTATATCGAGGTGCGCCCGTTATACAGAGGCGTATCGATATCTTACATATATATATATTGGTAAAAGCGTTCATAGTAAGAAATGTTTTTTCACGTAGGGTCGTTGCATAGTTTTAAAAACCATAGCTCTTGGTGCCCGAACTCTTTCAAATTTTTATCGAAATTTTTATCGATTTTTTTTAGAAAAATAACGGTTTTGCAGTCCGTGTAAAAAAATATATCGTGAAAAAGTATTGATATCCAGTTTTAAGCGAAATCTGTTTTCTGATCGCTTTTTTTCGCGCTAGGTCCTTTAACACAACAAAGAAATATATACTTGCTTACAAAAAAATTTTACGTACAAAAACATACAAAATTGTTTTCATCGTCCAAACTCTCTAAAATTTTAGTAGTTTATAAATATAACTGCATCTAAGCCCTCTATAAAATGCTGTGAAAATATATGTATATTAAATAGTGAAAACGTTAACCGAAGCCGAGCGTGGCCGATCAGAAAACCCCTGATATTTAACGTTTTCGAAGAAAGTTTTCAGATTTTCTTTTATTTTTAAATGTTTCTACTCGCCTGAACGTATCGAAATTTTTGTAGGGGATGTACACCTAGTCTACAGAAATGCTCAAAATGATTGTGTTGAAATATGGATGTTTAGTTACTTTTAGCGTAAAAAAAAACATATCGTCTCGGAAGGCGCGAAATGACCTGCATTCACTAGTGTTTTTGCAAGTGTTAAAATTCGCATTAAACAAATTAAAACCAATTGTACCATCGACTAGAAGAAGGTTACAGGTTTAAAAGCATATTTTGGGTTTCTCGGTACCTCTAAAATTGCGCCCTTGAGGGGTGTTGCCGTAAGGGGGCATTCATCAACCCGACAAAACGACCTTTTATTTATTTTTTTTTTACAAAGCATTAACATCAATATTTTTTCGAATTGATTACGGCATTTGTGACGTAAGAGTGTGCACTTTCAGAATATGTCTTTTGTTTTTAAATAAACCGAACATTTTGCCCGATAAAAGTTAAAAAAATTGGTAAATAAACGCATTTTTCATTCAAAGGATATTTTTATTTTCGTCAGCTGCGTAAATCGGGTTCTAGGTATGTGCAAGATACTCCACCGACACGGAAAAAAGAGATGAACTTTTGATGAGTTTTTAATTCATTTCTCGGCTAATTATCAAATTATTAAAAATCTGAGTCTCAGGTGTATCAGGAAATGTCTTGACCTATCTAAAACTATTTTTCAGACTTATATGTGCGGTAGATTTCGCAAGCCATCGCACACAGACACACACACAGGCAAACAACTATGATTTATTAATATAAGATTAGCTTATTTTCTTATACAGAAATTCATTCTAGCGTATCGATTTACATCTGGTTTTTTAAATCTTATTCGAATAACGCATTTTTTTAATTCTATTTATTTCAGATTTTTTATTCCTTTAGAAATGCGTTATGTCTAAAAGTTTTTGTCACTGTGTATGTTATGTGTGCTGTGAATTGTTGAATTTGTCCAAAATCACCTTCGACACCGTTTTTAGGCAATAATAGAGTTTTTTTTAGGACTACTCTAACGTTTGATGGACTGAGATAATCACGAGTTTTTGTCCACGAAATGGCAGGTTATGAGTTATCGATACTGAGTTTCGATGTCGTTCACAAGTTTTAAGATACTAAGTCAAGAGGAATTGCGAACAGGTTTGGGAAATTTTGGTAAATAGTTTTATTGGCTGGAATTGGTGTTTTTTGAGTTGTGGGAATGTGTTGCATTACAGTTTAGTTTACTTAACACAATTTTAGTTAAATGTTTTGCTTTTCAGTACTTCTTCTAATTATCAAAGTATGTCTGCCACCGAAATAGAAACTTTTAACTATCTACACGTATGCACATTTTATTCGTTTGCACAGCTGGATTTCATTATAAGTGTAGTGTGTGCTTTTTGAGATTTCTTATTCTTCGTTGCCTCATTTCCGAACTTCTTCAAACTGACGTTGTTAAGTGGTATACTAACTTGTAATCCGTAATGAGTAATCATTTGAATAAGGATTGGTTTTGTGCTCACGGGGCACAAAAAAAAAATAAAATTAGTCTTAAAAAGCTATCCAAGTATAGTAGTAGAACATTATTCATGTTCTTTAAAGTTGAGTAAACTTAGCAAACTTTTTTGGGTCTCTAGCTCAAAGTTCATAGTTGTGTTAAGGTACTTTACAAAACCGTTGTTTGGTTAATTTATTTCTTTTTTAAGTTTAAAACATTTGTTTCTCCTGCACTTAAAATATTTGTAATTGAGTTTTTTCGTTATTTAAACTACTTTCCAACTGGCCGAACAACTGTATTGTTGGGTTATTTCAAGTCTGATCATTTAACGACGTAGAACGATCATATTAGTTTTCTATTTATCTCCTTTAAAATAAAGAATTCCTTGTGTCCAATTTTGTTTAGTAAATTTCCATATTTATAATATATCAGGTTTCATTTATTTCGTAAGACAAAGAGGTTACTATACTTAATCACTATAGGAGGGAAGAACTGTGAGTTAATTTATTTATCAAAATGTAAATCTTTTTTTTTAATTCGCAACTACAAACATCCTATGGCAAAATGATGGGCTATTCTAGTAAAATACAAGTTATTATTCATTACTCTAAAGATAGTTATTTGATTTTGATTATTAAAATAAAAGTCAACTAAACTAAAAGGGTTTTCATGAAATTAATAAATATTTTAACTTAATTGCCAACATGATTTAAAAATTCATAAATGATTTTGTTTCCGTTTCCAGAGAAAAACCGTATTTTCACAAATAATGGTCTCTATTTGCAGCTTATGATATATATAAAATAATCCAAAATGACTCTACTGAAAAATATAAAAATAAATATAACAATTCACTAAATGTACTCTAATAAATATTAAAATACTTTTTTATAAGGTAGAAAATAATTTAACTCATATCGTTTATTTTAATCTTTCGACTTTTATATTTATCGAAGATTAAGTTCTTTGATTTCATATTAAAAATACTAAATGTCAAAAGTATCTAACTACAAAGTTTATTACATATAAAATTTGTTCTGTTGTAAAATTCTATTTGATTTATCTATAAAAGTAAATTTTTTTATTAAACACCAAATAATATCAAATAATATCATTATAGCATTACAGAAAAGAAGGGTTTCTTTGAACATAACGTTCTATATTTGCATCATTTTGTAATTATTATTTTTCAGCTTACGTCCCTGGTGTCGACGAAGCTGTATTTCTTCCTTAATACTAAAATTAACACTTTTCTTTTTACACGGCTTGCAAAGTGTTAATTATCTCATAAACACAAAATTGAATAAATTAGGCTATTATGGCATTGTATACTCTTAATTAAGAATACATTATTCTTAATTTCTTGTAATTAAGCAAGAAATTTATACTTTGCGAAAAGGAGAAATTAAGAAACAGTAAGACTATTAGCATAATGAACGCAGCACAATCAACAAAATTTTATAAATTGTTCTTTAGTCAAAAAATATTTAATACTAAAAGCGTATTTTTAGCTGAAGTGTAATTATTAACAGATTTTCGTTCGAACGATACCTTCGTTATATTTTATTTTATTTGAAAATATAAAAAGGCTCTGCCCATTGGACGATATAAAGGTATATTCACTTTAAATACCTTATTAAAGCAAGACATATATCTGTATAATAATTAAAAACGTATATTTATTTACTTAAAAGGTGATAAAATATTTAAAAAATATGTAAATAAGTCAGGTTTATATAATATGCTTCGAGATCGTTCGAGACGCATACACGCTCATTTTCAAGGGGAAGATCTTCTTCCCTTTGATTCCTCAAATTCTCACCAAGTTCGGCGATATTTGGTGACTTTTTGGTGAAATATAGCCAAATTTAGTGACAAAAATATGTTGCTATAAATAAATCCAACTTGGCTAAAGCTGACTAATTTGGGCTAAATTCTGATTCAATTTCAATATTGAACTGTGAATGAATATTCTGTAATCGGGTTCCACGCATTTTAGTTTAATTTTTTTCCGGTAAAATGAGCTAAGTTCTTCACACAAAGGACTAGGGAGACTATATTTTCCTTCCAGGGAACCCGACGATTCGGAAGCAGCTGACATACAACGGGTTTACGAAAAACATTGATTTTTATTTGCAATGTGATACCGAATTTTGAAGTATTAACATGTATGAGATAGAACAAAGTTTTGGGATTGGCACTTCCAGTTTATTGTTTCATTAAATCTCAATAAAACATTCTTTTCTGAAGTTTTTAAAAATAAACAAAACCTTTCCGAATCATGGATAACTTCGAAAAGATTACTGTATATTTTCGTTCGTGATTATATTATATTTTCATAGATTAAGAAATATGTAATTTTTTACAGTGTGCTATCTCGTTGCATGTGAAACTTGCCTAACAATTCCGATAATCAAAGAAACGTTAATGAACCTATATTTCTACAAATGTTCAATTTTATATTCAGAGGGAAATAATTACGGATAAAAATGGATAAATAATAAATATAGTTAAAATTATGAAAAAAATATTTGTTCGTCTCTACCGCAAAACTTCAATAAAATATCAGTAAGATATATTTCATATCGAAAATATTTATTAAACTTTTTTTTTTTTGAAAAACATTACAGTTATTATCTTTTAAAAGATACAAAAGACAAATATGAGTTTGTATAATATTATTACCAATATTATTTCTTATAAAAATAGCACATATTAAAAAATAATAATAATAACTGAAACTGTACTTTCATGAAATAAATTAATGAGTCATTTTCAATAGTTAAAAAAAAGTGTTTGCATTAAATCTTGGATTAAAAGTTAAGCACAACTATATGGATGCAAAAACCATTACTTCGGCAAAAGCTGTTTTAAGTTTCTCGATCGGTAACACGGGCTATTTATAACATGCATAGTGGACATGAATATAAAAGAAACTAGCAAACAGAAAAAGAAAATTTGTTGCCATTAAAAATTCACACATATGGATTATATCTTTCATACTCATTTTATATTTTTTAAATGTTTGTAATCCCATACAAAATTTCAAAATTTCAGAAAAAAAAACTTTTTAAAACTTAAAATTGAATATAGGTAAATCTTCAAGAATTATTTTATATTCACAACTTAAATTAACCAACAACATTGAAATTGTTATTACAGTTTTTGCTATATCATACTGGATATTTCATAGCCAAAACTATTTATATAACAAATATCCAACGAAAAAAAAGTAATAATAAAAAAATACGTAATAATAAGTACGTTGTCAAAAAGCGATTTTACACAAAACTTCAAAAAACTTTTTAAGTATTTTATACGCATTAGTTTTTGTATCTTGAAATAGTGTAAAAAGAAAATTAGTGTTTTTATTTTTATTTTAGGTATAATATTTACATCATATCATTTTAAACAGTCAGGTATTTCAAAGGATGTGAAACTATTTATCTAATTGCTAATTGTATAATATCGGTTCACATGTTACTTTCAAATAATATAATAAAATTACTTTTTAACTTTAAATTAAAGTGTAATTATCGCTTAAAGTGACAAAAAACAAAACACGAAAGGTTTAAAAATACATTGTAGTGTAAATGACATATGTTTCCTTCGCTCAAACGGCGTCATCTTCAGATCAAAATGATAAATAAAATATTCTCGCAAACGTTTTGAAAATGATAATAATAAATAACGAGATGATATGTCGAATGAAGCAGTGGCATAAATTGGTCAAACTGAAAAACGTAAAAATTAATATTTTATTTTCATTTCTTTTTTAATTTGTAAAGCATCGCGTGCCAAATTTCAGGTAAATCAAAGGAAGCTGATTCGTTGCAAATCTTATTGTTTTTGCAACATTATAACCTTTGCAACAAATAAGCTTCGTTTGAATTACCTAAAATTTGGCAAGCGATGTTTTACAAATAAAAACTAGTCGGATGTGTCAATCCCAAATCTTTCTTCTTTCTCACACAGGTTTCGCATACACTAAAAAGAATCAGCACCAATATACATCAAGGTCTAACTGAAACTCCAGTTTTATTAAATTCTGTGCATTATTTCTTGAGATATGACTATCGCTAAAATCGTGTAAATCCTGCAAAATGCTGCATAGCAGCGCCACCAGCTGGGCGATTTTTACCAGAAACTAATCAGCACCAATTTACATCAGAGACTAACTGAATATAAAGTTTTATTAAATTACGAGCATTAGTTCTTGAAATACAGCTATTGCGGAAATCGCAAATAATGCTGCATAGCAGCGCCATCTGCTACCCAGGCAGCACATCCTTATGGGCCCATGTGGGCAAAAGTGGGTCAGGGATATAGATCTATATGGGCAACCTATATAGGCCCGCGTAGAATGTCCACTTTTTTTTCCATATGGGCCCATATGTGTTATTTATATATATCTATATGGATGCCTATGTAGATCGATAATGATATCTATATGGATCTATAAGGGCTACCTATACAGATCTATATCGATTTCTATATGGATCTATATGGGCCACCTATATAGGCCCACGTAGAATGTCCACTTTTTTTTCCATATGGGCCCATATGTGTTATTTATATATATCTATATGGATGCCTATGTAGATCTATAACGATATCTATATGGATCTATAAGGGCTACCTATACAGATCTATAACGATTTCTATATGGATCTGTATGGGCCACCTATATAGGCCCACGTAGAATGTCCACTTTTTTTTCCATATGGGCCCATATGTGTTATTTATATATATCTATATGGATGCCTATGTAGATCTATAACGATATCTATATGGATCTATAAGGGCTACCTATACAGATCTATAACGGTATCTATATGGATCTATAAGGGCTACCTATATAGGCCCATGTAGAATGTCCACTTTTTTTTCCATATGGGCCCATATGTGTTATTTATATGTATCTATATGGATGACTATGTAGATTTATAGCGATATCTACATGGATCTATAAGGGCTACCTATATAGGCCCATGTAGAATGTCACCTTTTTTTTTCATATGGGCCCATATTTGTTATTTATATATCTATATGGATCTATAAAGCTATTTACACAGATCTATAAGGATTTACATGTTGCAGATTTAAAAATAACATTAGTAATGTACTTTAGCAACTGTAAAAGTGTTTTTTGAAAAGTTGTAAAACAGCTGTAACTATTTAATGTGATTATATGTCATACCTATATATTAAAATATAATAATAAATGAAATAGTTATAACGATTCGAAACTTGTTTAGCTTTCAAAATATTTTTGCAGGCTAAGCACATAGTCAAAGTATAGTATCCTAACAATATATAAAACTTTAGACCAATACTGAATATTTCTGTTATCCATATAGAAAATAAGTGTAAAACCATGAATTCAATCAACTTCCATTATCGTATTTCTTAATACCAAAACATGAAATTTAGTATCTGAGCAGCATGAATGGTTTGACACTTCTCATTTTCAAAATGTTTCATAAAACAGTCAGTAAATTTTAACACTGTAAAACATGAATTTTCTCAAAAATATTTAAATTCAATTTTTTTTTTTTTTTAAATGACAGATTTATTTTTAAACCACACTAGAACGTACCCATCCCAAAAAATTTACAGAATTTATTATAATTGCATAGTTTTATGATATATGCTATGCATTGTATCGTTGAAATTGTAATAAAAATCTTTAAATTAAAGACTTTGAACTATAGCAAAAGAAATTCTCAGAAACAATCCAGATCAAATTAATTTGCAAATCATTACTCTGATTTCCTGCACCTAATAAATTGTATTATTTATTTTTGCAATGAATTTATAATTATTTCTTTTTTGTTCAATAATCTCAACAAGTTGATCTGCTGTAAACTGAGTACTGGGCTAAATAGAAAGTAATATTTAAACAATAAAGCAAGACCAGTGGGCCCATGCGAAGATTTCACACTGCAATCTAATATTTTTTATCCATATGTAATACTTCACAGATGCAGATTTAAACTTCTAAAGAAAAAGTAAGGATAAAAATATCTGCAAACAAAATTTAGTTTTTAGTCAAGCCAGAATATCATATAATTTATTCAATCAAAGTTAGAGTAAAAACTGATCGAAGATTGCAAAAGGCACGTGCGAGAAAAAAAAAATTTAACAATCATATTTTAACTGCATTAGAGGACGACATCATCCACTTCGGGAAAAACATGGGACATAGAAATATAAATCTAAACATTTCAATTTCAATTTCGCTTTTTAATCCTAAATATAAAATAAACCCATGTAATGTTTTATATTAATCGTTGCTGAACATCATATAATGTGGTATTTTATTTTGTGGCAACAGTAATTTGAGGAAATGCTTTCATATCTTTTATGAAAACAATGCCGATTTAATTTTTAATTATCAGCAAATTTTTATCAAAACACATGTTTTAGAAAAATGTAAGTGTACTATGTCAGAAGTCTGTTCAAATGGTATCTCATTCGTCGTTCTGTTTCGTATTTTCTTAGAAATAGGGATGTTGACAGGAGAAATAATATATACGATATTATATAAGAATTAAGTAAAGTAAGAAATGTCAATGAAATACATTTAATTTTGAAGATATGTAGAAAATCAGAAATCTATTTCAATTGAAGATTATATTCTGACACAGCTACCAGAAACTATGCAGTTAATACATTGACCACTGTAATAAAAAAAATTACATTCAAGCCAACTTCTTAAAAAATAACCATAAATTTTTATCAACTTTATGCCGCTAAATACATTTATTTAATGCAAATCATGTGTGCACCATGCAGCCTGAGAAGCATTTTTTGTCCGATGGACTTGGGGAAGGTGTGCACATGTGATTCAGCAAGTTTTACTTTTTCTCAAAATAAAAATAATTAAAAATCTATCATTTTACTGAATAGTAAAAAATATTTAGATATTTCTTCATACTGTTAATAAACAAAAGTACAATGATTACATGAGATTTTTCATACCACTATTTCAGGTTTTAAGCATTTTAACAGCACAATTTTAGACAGTAAGTTCACAATAATTTAAGCAATCCTTTTTTCACAAATTTAAATACTTCTAACCTTCACATTATTTTTGCACTGTCAAATAGAAGAAAAAATATCTAATTTTAAATTCAATTAATTTAAAAACGGTATTTCAATTTATTGATTTTTTTTTATTTTTAAAATAATTTAAGCATAACTTTTTAAAAAAACACATTGCATGCAGCTTGATTACAGAAGATTAACACATTTGCGAGTAGAAAATTTTTTGGTGATTTCCTCGGGTAAGCAGCTCATTCAAAAATATTATTCTTTCACAGTTTCATACTTACTTACTCTGTTAGCCTTAATTCCTAGCTAGCCTAATTAATAGCAGGGCTGCCACTGGTAACATTTTTTTTTTTTTTTTTTTTTTTTGTGCTCATCTTATTCAATATGAATAATAACTAATAATTCAATAATAACATATCAATATATATATATATACAGTACAGAACCATTTATCCGGAATGGTTCGGGCCAGATGTATTCCGGATAACTGGTTGGACATTAAAGCAACAACCATTTGATGAGATTTGTAGAATATATGTGGTTGTAACATTATTACTGATTTCAAATTATTAGATTGCTCTGATTAAGGCTCAGATGCTATCAAGATCAAAGATTAATTAGATTAATCAGAGTTTGAAAGAAGACAATACCAATACCTTGGAAGCAATAATTCTGCATAAAATTTAAATGCTCAATATCTAACTAAAAATGCTTTCATTTCAAATCCTAGATATTGATCAAGTTGTACAATGCATGTAGTATGTAGTAATGTATCAAGCAATGCACATGTCAAACTGGCACTGCATGGCACTTTTTTCTGGAAAAATTCTGAAATCAGTCAGTTGGAAATATCATTCTGGATAACTGGTTTTCCGGTTAACTGGATTCCGAATAAATGGTTCCATACTGTATATATATATATATATATATATATATATATATATATAAAAGTTGCCAATGGCAGTCTTGCAATAGCTGAAATAAAAATGGACACCTATACAATAAAATAGGAACACAATTTAGTTGGTTTGCGGTATGCCGCTCCTTTTATTGAAAGTACAAATTATACAGTTTAAAAAATAGACTAATAACTTTTCAATATAATCTTATTTTACTTACAGTTTCCCCTCAAACAATTTAATGAGGGTGATATACCCTGTCTGCTGGTTTAAAAAATAAAGTACAAAAATTATGCCTTTACTTCTTTTTATATAAAAATCGAAAGAAGAGCTTACGATGAAGATCATCTATAATAAACATGCCGGGTTCTAAGGCTTGGTATCATTTTAATTAAGATTCTGAGTCTGGTAACATGAGCTCCAAGCTTCTGGTAAATTTCACCACCTGTTTTTAAAAAGTAAGAGTAAAATTTTTAAGATATAAAATGGCTTGTACACACATAAGATAATTAAGAATGCAGAAATCTGCTTGTTAGTGTTAAACCTATGGGGAGGTTCTTTTCAAATTTCTTGTTTGAATTTTAATATTTTTAAATGATTTTATTTTGAACAGGAAAGCTGAAGTCTATCTCCAATAGGACTATTTTTTTTTTACTTTTCGATTTTGGTTGCAGATTTTTTTTAATAAATGTTCTTTCACTTTCGAAACTAGTTCCAAAAGTGGAAGAACCTTTATTAAAAAAAATCTGCAACCAAAATCGAATCAAAAATAGCCATATTCAAGATTGATCTCAGTTATCCTATGACAAAAAAAAAAAAAAAAAAAAAAAAAAAAAAAACTTTGTTTGAAAATACTAAAATTCAAACAAGAAATTCGAAAAGAACCGGTCCATAGGTTTAACATTAGCCGGCGGTCGTTTATACGTGAGTGAAGAGTACCCTTAACATTAACTTGGGATTGTTGTCATTTGACTAGCAGTCTCTTAAAACAGAAAAAAAATCATTTATTACAACTTGATACCACTTTTCAGACACTTCAATTTTCAAGCAATAGTTTCACATTTGAGCTATATTTAATTTTTTTTGTTTGTTGATTATTCCCCTTTCAATTTCATAATTTAATTTGAAAATTAAGGCGACAGTGGACAATAATCTTTTACATTTATAAATCAATTGCTATGATGAAGCATTGCATGAGTTTATAGATGGATAATACCAAATTGAAAATAAGATGAAATTTAATTAAAAATGTTCCTTGTGCATCAATTTTTGTTTCAGCCACAATGTTTTTTTTTTTTTTTTTTTTTTTTTTTTTTTGTATTATTTTCTTTTAAGTTAGATTTATACAGTTTAAAGGTTGATACTTAATTTTAAAAATAAAAATGTAGGAATTTTAGGATTTTTTTTTCTCAGGGTGCTTTTAAGGAAGAAAAAGAAAGAAAGAAAGAAAAAGCTTATACACTGATAAAAACTGCAAAAAATCGTCAAATGATCTGGGGGAAAAATCACGAAATTAGTCTAACAATCATGGAACAGAATTGGGTAATTCGTTGAACCACAACTAAAAAAGTGTGCAATTCGTAAAACAATCGCAGAAGAAAAAAAAATCACAAAATTCCCCAATTGATAGTGGAAAAATAATGACAATATTCATCAAATGTTCTTGAGTAAAAAAACTGCAAATATCGTCAAATGGTTTTGAGAAAAAAATTTTTGCAAAATTCGTCAAATGATTTTGGTAGAAAAAAAAAATCGCTAAATTTGCCAAATGGTTTCAGGAAAACCTTCGCAAATGGTTTAAAAATTTGTCGAACTACAGCGGAAAAAAAAATCACATTTTCCATTCAATCATCACAACTAGCAAGTGTGACTATTAAGTTCGGCCAGTGGAAGCAATTAAGTCAATCGCCAAATTTTCAGTATTAGTCGCAGACTGACAAGTGCTAATTTTGTTCTATAATATATATATTCAATATTTAGAATAAAATATTTCATTTTTAAAAATGTAAATCTTTTTCAGCAAGTAATAACACGATCTTTAAGATTTTGCTCAATAAGTGAAGATTAAAAAATTTGGAGCCAGTTATAGCATTTCAATACCAGTTTGTCTTCTCTTCATTGTGGAATCAAATAAAATGTTGACTTGGAGGTATTAATGAAAAAACAAAATCACAAAAAGTATTTGAATATAAAAAGTTAATACAAATAAAGAGTAATTCAAACATTTTAAGATAAGTATATGCGTAAGTACTGGTTTGTTATTTACTCGCTTGCAGTGCCACATAGTGCTCATATATTTTTACCACATATGCAAAATGGCAACTGCTGAGCGTAAAGCATTTTGTGTTCTGCAATTTGTTAAGAGTGAATCTGTAATTTCAGTTCAACCTGCATTTTGCTTAAAGTTGAATTGTGATCACCATGTGGCAAAAACATCCACCGATGGTATAGGCAAATCAAAATGAACGGATGTGGTTGAAAAGGGAAAAACACGAGACGATCAAAAGTGTATGTACAGGATGTTGATTGTGATTATCTTCCCAGCCTAGTCCTAAGAAATCTGTTCACAAACTAAGTCTTGAACTTCAGTAGCCACAGACGACAGTGTGGAAAATTTTAAGAGCATATTTACACATGCGTCCATACCAGTTACAGTTGGTACATGCTTTAAAGGCTGACTATGGTAATTGTCATGGAGTACATTAGGGATGCACCGAATAGTGATTTTGGCTGAATACCGAATATTCAGTCCACAGGCAAACTGAATGCCGAATAGTAACAGTGAGACCAAATACCGAATATTCAGTCAACTGAATAACTATTCAGCCAAATATTGAATTTTCGATATTTCAGAGTTTAAAAGTATTAAAAGTTAAATTATAAAACAATTTTAGATAATATTTAACACAGATACTAACATTTTATGAACTAGACCTTTTTACAAGAAACCTTTTCATTTACATACCAAAAAAGAAAAAAAAAGTGTGCTTTGTTATAACTTAAATGTGTGCTAAGTTATAACTTAAAGAGGATAGTCTTAATTTTTTTTTTTTTTTAATAAAGCTTTAAACTTCATAGCTTCTTCTGTGAATTAAAATAAATTTGTAAAATGTTCTTATATTCCTTAAATACTTTAAAATCAAAGAAAATTTTTGAATGAATTAGATGAAACATTTTACAGTGATATAGTGTTTATTTGTCAGGAAGGGACTAAAGTAAAACAATACAATATATTAAAATGGTGGCAAACCAGCAAGAATAACTTTCCTGCTCCTTTTGATTTGGCAAAAATAAACCAGGAGCAGGTGTCTGGAATGAACGATCATATTCAGAGGTTGTAAACATACAGGGTGTTTATACATCTTGGAACAAACTTTCTGCATAGATAAAGTTTATAGATAAGTTGTGTTGGTCAAGGCAAACATTTTTTGAGCAAGAAACATCTCAAGTCACTTATTCTATCAAAAATACAAAACATTCAATTAAAAACACAGGGTGTGTCACTGCAAGCTGAAACTGAATTTTCTGTCACATCTTTAACAACAATGAAGATATTTTAAAGAAATTTGCATCGTATTAATTTTGCTTGTTGCAAATGTGATATTATTGGAAGTGGCTGAATTTTGACTAGTGACACAGATATAAGTAGTACTGTCAGCTGCACTCTGAATAAAGGAATATCTAGCTCAGTTTTGTTTAGATATGAATGGTGGCAATTTCCAGTACTTCTCGGGATTCACAGAAATCAAAGTAATTATGTTGAAAATATAGTCACAAGGTCTTCAATATTATTAAAGTAACAAACAGAAATTCAAATTTGACCTGGAGAGAGATGCACTTTATTTCTGATTGAATAAGTGTGTTGTGATCCTGGTTTCCTGGACAAAAATTGTCTGTCTTGATGTCTGTTATCACTTGCCTGGTAGCAGAAAGTTCGAGACAGGCGACGTACGTCGCAAATTTTCCCCCCTCTTCTGCAGATTTTTTTCTATGGAATTTTCTTCGGCTCACAGATTTTTTTCCCTCTTTCTGCAGATTTTTTTACTTCGTCAGTGGGCGCGGTGCTGCAGCCACACTTTCGCTTCGCATCTGGAGAAGCGTTATGATCTTCTGCGCATCTCCTCATTCTTTGCAAGCTACATAAAAAAAATTTCTCCGACATCCCAGCTCAATAGACCAACAGCGTTTGCTCATATACTGTGCGTGCATCTCGCCAGAAAATTCAAAGGAGAAAATCAGTGAAAAGCGGTTGAAGAAATCAGCGAAAAGCAGGCCTTGTCTTTTCTTTTATAGATGCAAATGAGCTCTGCTTTTTTTTTTTTTTTTTTTTTTTTAAATAGCGGCGTAGCGTTTTGGGTTTGCAAAAAAATTTCTGTCTGCATATTTCACCAATAGGTCGAGGAAAAAAACTGAAAATTTGTCAATTGGGCACAGAAAAATTTTGCAAAGTTCGTTAAACAGTCACGTGAAAATATTGCGAAATTTGTTAATTAATTGTGTGAAGAAAAAAAATCGCAAAATTTGTCAGTCGGTTGTGGCAAAAATTGCGAAATTCACCAGTTGATCGCAGGGGGGAAATAGCAAAATTCGTCTACGATCGTGTGAAAAAAAAAAAGCCTGCGGGTTTTGCCAGTAAGACGCAGGAAAATATCACTAGTTTAGTCAATCGATCGTGGGAAAACTATCTAGAAATTCATCTGTCTGTTATGAAAAAAAATCGTGAATCTCTTCAGTTAGTCACAGAAACCCCCCCCCCCCCAAATTCTAACATTTGCTGCAGAAGAATATCGCAAAAATAGTCTATAGATAGCAGGAAAATATTGCGAAATGTGTCAGTCAGTCGCGAGAAAAAATTGTAAATTTTGTCAAGCTATTGCAGGTAAATAGCCAAATTCGCCGATCGGTCGTGAAAACAATTGTGAAATTTGTCCACAATTACATGTTAAAAAAAAAAAAAAAGAAACATGCGCGTTTCACCTTAAGACACGGGGAAAAAATTCGGAAATTTGCTTATTGGTTGGCAAAAAAAAAAAGGAAAAATTTGTCAATTGGTAGCAGGAAAACATCACAAATTTCTTCAACCAATCGCAGGAAAACAATCGCGAAATTCGTCGGTTGGTTACAGAAAATAAACGTGAAATTAGTCAATATGTCGCAGGGAAAAAACTGCTCAATTCACCAATAGGTTGCTGGTAAATATCGAGAAACAAAGTTAAAAAATTGCATGTAACAGTAATACTTTACAATATTAATTATTGATATACAGTAAAAGACTTCTTTATTACATATAATGTTGTACTGTTTAATGTAAAATTTTACATATCAATGTAGCATTTGAGGTTATTTGACATAAGATTGTTTTGGACATAGCAGTTTAAACTCTCAAAAACAGACACATGTCAAAGACCTGCCAATCCTGAATTGTAACAAAGTTTACCTGCAGATTATTTTCTGCCGCTGAAATATCCGTCGCAGACACTTAGAGAATTTTCTGCTTCTGGGATCACTTGTGTAAGCTTTTTTTATTTTGTTTAGAAACGATGTTTGCGAAAAAGCAAGAAACAGGCTATTTACTAGGCAATATGCAGGAAATTGCATTTATTTGTGCATCATTAATCCTATGAAGGTCATCATTAATGGTTAATTTTCTTAAGGGATACTTTTCAAACAGTGAATAAATAATGTAAAAACATTTTCTTTCATTGAAATATGATTCTATTTCTAATTATTTTGAATATCTTTATTGACAGTTAAAAGTAGAAATTGTGGGTTTTTAAAAATAGTTAAAAAAAAGTTTTTTAAGTATTCGGTTTGGCTGAATATTTCGATATTCGGCCAGGCTGAATAGTTTGACATTTGGTTTATCTGAATATTCGGTAATATGGCCGAATACCGAATATTTGGTGCATCCATAGTGTACATACACCATATTGAACATTTGTAAGAAAAACTAGGTTATTTTAGGACCTTCAATTTGATGCATGATTTGTTGTAAATTGTCTAAATTAAACTTATAATATACCATTGTAACTGGGACATTATTTTATGGACACCCTGTATATGCATGTACAGTAATAGAAAATTATTTTTTTAAAAGTTAAAAAAAATCTTTTTTTGCCAACCTTGTTTAAAAACATTGAGTATATATTGAATTCTTAACACTTATTCCAATATAGTAAAAACAATAAAACATACTTACATTATAGTTAAGCATCATCTTTAAAATTGGACTCCGAATTAAAAGTTGCTGTGTTACTTGGTGTTAAATCTGTTAAATTAAATAATTTTTTAAAAAAAACTATCAATTCTTTTAAATTTAAAATATTTAAATTTCATTTTAAATACATGTTCTGGATCTGTTTTGTGCAGTAAACTGAAAATTTTGAAAATTGATGAAATATGTTGAAATTGTTGAAAATGTCAGCATTTTCAGTAAAATATTTTTTTTTCTTAATAACTATACAAAATCAAAATTCAATAAAAAATTTAACTTTTAGTTTATTGCACAACTACAAATGCATAAGTCAAGTTGCAAAAAATTTCATAAGCATCTCCGTATGAACATTAGAGTTAACAAATCTATAAATATTTCAAAATTACAAAATTTTAAAAAAATAAAATAAAAATTATAGATTAGTTTTATGCTATCATACATATCATTGCAGGGCTTGAAATTCAGAGCGGGGTGGCAGAATTCACACAAAATTTTCAAATCCTGCCCGAAAGTATATCATGGGCGGGAGACTCCACACCGGAAAAAATCCACCATTTTCCGGAGAATTTTGCTTTATGAAACAGCAATCTAGTCCCGCGACCGACTGACAAATTTTGCAATATTTTCCTACGACAGAGTTTATACTCTTTTACCACAATCTTTTATCGAATTTTTGTATTTAATATTTAAATAGCAGAAACTGTAGACACCTCATTTAATTGCAGGATTTGTAATACTTTACTGCATTTAAATAAGGCAAAAAATTCTATTAAAAATTGTGGTAAAAGCGTATGAACCCTGTACGATTGATCAACGAAGTTTGCGATTTTTTTTCCCCCTCGCAACAAATTGAATTTTGAGATTTTTTTCATATGACCAATTGACGAACTTCGTGATTTGTCTATGGGGGACCGATCAACAAATTTCACACTTTTTTTACCGCAGCCAAGTAGCAATTTTCTCGATTTTTTCACGATTTATTAGGGAATTTCATGGTTTCTTCTTGTGACAGACCGATGAAATTCTAAAATTTTTTGTCCTGTGTTGTGTACACTGTACAACTGAAATTTTATTAATTTTTTTCCCTATGACTGATTAATGAATTTTGCAATATTTCAGTAAAACCGATTGGCAAATTTCAGTTTCTTCTTGTGACAGATTGATGAAATTCTCAATTTTTTCCTGCGATCGACTGACGAATTTTGTAATATTAACATGACCAATTGACAAATTTTACAATTTTTTCACCATGACTAACAGACAAATTTCACGATTTTTTCTGCAACAGATTAACAAATTTCTCGCTTTCGTCTGGCAACAGAAAAATGACATTCACTATTTTTTACCTCTTGCCGATTAAAATTTTGCTTTTTCTTTTCTACAGTTGACTGGCAAATTTTGCATTTTTTCTCATGAACAATCGAAGAATTTCACAATTCTTTTCCCTCGACCAATTGACGAAATTCACGAGTTTTCCCCCTATGACTGATGGACGTATTTCGCATTTTTTTTTTCTGTGACTGAAAAAGGTAAACCAAAGGGTACCTTGCGAAAGAGGCTTCAGCACCATAAATCGAAGAAAATCTAAATTCAGAAATTCATTTAATAATCCAATTCTTAACCTTCTCACCGTCCTGAACTGATATATCCATTCACTATGCTGCAGAATATGGTACACAAATATAAAGCAGTTTTAAAACTCTCAAGGGTTAAACTCATACACGTAATTAAGTTTTTTATATCAAGTTTGAAAATTTACCCTTTTTCTCGGCAGTCAGGGGATTAAGGCCCCATAACATTTGATGAAAGTTTAAAATAGTCGTCGTATATGTAAAGCTTGACTTTCTTCTTTTTTTAATAATAAATATTTTGAGTAATTATTCTGAGTCGCTGATTTAAATTTTTTCAATGGTATTCTGTCATATCTGTATTAATGTATTTCAAATACCATGCAAAACAATAGTTGGGTTTAAAGATTTTTTTCTCCATCCCAAACAGTTTACCCCCCCCCCCCCCCATTTAAAAATGTTGGGAGGGAGATTCCCCTAATAGGGGAAATTGAATTTCAAGCATTGCATTGTATAAAACTTTCTAAAATTTCAACAAAAAATAAGTTGCTCGGAATATTTTCAATTTGCTGAAACAAACAAACAAAAAAAAAAGTCGAGAAAATAGCATTTAAAATTACATTTTAATCACTATTACATACACCTTATGTCCCCTTCTTTAAAATTAAGTAACAATAACTATTTTTAACAAATTTTTGAGTCAAATAATTTTTTTTTTCTGTTAGACAATTTTGGATTCAATTTGGTTTGCCAATGCATGAAATTGGCAGACCTGTTCGCTTATATATGCTGTCCCAAAGGAAAAAGGAGAAAATTCAAACATACATTAATATTTAATGTTTAATTTGAGCTATGCATTATATAAAGAAGACTATATTAAATATTTCTAGCATTAAAAATTTAAAAAATCCAATAAAAGTTGTTGAGATATAAATCAGTATAAATGGATTTGTGTCAAGTCCGTTACCAAACAAAATTGCTGAAAATAGTCACCTTTTAATTTTTTTAAAGTTTCAAAAATCAACTTACTTTGAAGTAACTTGTGTGCCTAAATTTCAGAACATGATGCTTAACAATAATACTTACATTAATTTGAAATGATATACATTTATAACCACAAATTTTGACCACGTAAAAATTTATACAGAACTCTTTCTATTAATAACAATAATATATATTTATGTAAATCATTGAATTTTAAGACAATTATCTCTATTTCTCAGTTGAAAGAAAAATATCAATAGAATGGTGAAAAAATTATATTAATATTAAAATACATAAAAATATATGCAGTAAGACTTGACATTTGGTAATGGATTTGACACTAATCCATTTATACAGATTTATATCAACAATTCTTATTGATTTTTTTAATTTTTAATGCTAGAAATATTTAATATAGTCTTCTTTATATAATGCATAGATCAAATTAAACATTAAATATAAATTATGTTTGAATTTTCTTCTTTTTCCTCTGGGACAGCATAAGTAAGCGAATTTTGAAAATGGCCCAGGTACTTTAGAAACTATGCAATCAAAAAGATTTTCTATTTTTCAGTAAAGACAGAAAATCTTTTAGAACATGCTATCAAAGTTGATGTTTTTTAAACAAAATTTATGAATGCAACAGTCCAGGAGAAAAAAAACTGCGGTCATGAGACAAAAATCATTCACAACTGAATACGTAGGGGAGACCGGTACACAGTGGACCACTTTTTCAGTTAACATTTTTTTTCTCTTTAACAGACTGACCGATCTGTATGAAAATATTTTTGAATATTCCTTAAACCTTCTTACATCCATCATAATTTTCAATACATTTTTCAAAAAAAAAATAAAATTATATACACTTGTAAAGTGGACCAGTGTACCCCGGAAGTGGGGTACACTGGTAACACCCGCTGGGGGTTCACCCGCAAAATAACATAGTAATATAAAATTTGAAACAAAAACAAAAAATTAATTATATTTTGAAATAATAACAGATTAATACAGGAACAATTGCAATTTAATTGAAGTTATTACTTAAGTACAAAAAAATCAGTGCACATTAAAATTTGCAAATGAAATTCCAAAGTACTTATGAGTAAGATTGAGCCTGGAATTTTCAAGAAATAATTTTGGGTCTGAGAGCAACATTATGAAATCATTGACATCAGCAGCAGATTCATCTACAGTTTTAGGAGAAATAAACTGATTTCCATTTAATTTGCATCTCATGAATCTTACTTGAATAGAATCATCAACAATTAGACTACAGTTATAGGATTTATCAAAGGCAGTAAATACAAAACAAAATATTTCTTACTATGTTAAATAAATTGTTATTTTTTATTTGTTTACTTTATTTTACAGTTAAATCTACTTTAAAACAATATTTCTTTATAGAAAATAAGCAATTATTAAATATTTTGAACTTTCTGCATTACAGGAGCAGAGTGGATTGTGGACCACTGTGCCCCAGGAGTGGGTGGTCCACTGTACCCCATGTTGAAGTTCAATAAATAAACATATTAATATTGTTTATAGCTTTCTTTTGAACATATTAACTTTAAAGTAAAATAAAAACAAGTATCTTAGCTTTGCAAAAAAGCTGTTTTATTTTATTTATCTACAACCTTTAATTACTAAAAAAATAAAAATATGATGATGAAAAATTTTACTTTTAGAAGCTCAAAACAACCTATCAGGATAAAATAGTTCAATCTGAGCTAAACATATTTTCTGAAGGCTATAAATAATCATTGCAGTGCTGTTGTCTATTAGGATAGAAGAGAAGCTTAAAAAAAATTTTAATAAATAAAATATTAGGGGGTGGTCCACTGTGTCCATAGGTCCAGTGTGTACCGGTCTCCCCTACTTAATTAACAAATAATAATAATAAGTTACAAATAACTTTAATAAACATGCCTGCAAGTTTCATGCATGTAAGTTTAATTTACTAATCAGAAAATGTGTTAAGAAAGTGGCTAGACATCGGACTTTCAGCTATTAAGCACAACGTCTGATGCACGTGTGCATGTTTATTAAAAGATTCTGTTTCCCAAACTACATAAGTTTGATTTGAATGAATTATTTTTCATTTTTAGATGATGAAACTGATATTTTCCAAAATAATTTTTAAAATACCTGTCTAAAATAAACCTGCATCATTTCCATACTATATCTGTTTGTTTGTTTTTTCAAACCGTTTAAGATGAAAACTGTTTTATAAATTTTAAATATTTAAAAATAGAGTCGTACCAAGTACTCTGCCTATTCGCCGAGTACCCAGCCATTACTGAGTAGTTGTAAAAATAGCATTTTTTAAGCATATATGAAGACAAAAGAATTTATAATTGATCTATAAAAAGTTATTTGAATATAAATGTATAACATATGCAATCATTCACAAAAACTATTTGCTTGGTACAAAAAAAAAATTATATACAAAATATAGAAAAAAGTAAGAAAAAACCCTTATGTAAAATTAATGCTGATTAAAATTAATTTAGTTTTATAACTATACAAATAAAAATAAGTCATTTTTAAATCTGAAGGAAAAGACTGATTTTGGATAAAGAAACAGTTTGTAGAAACAGAAAATACAATAAAACAAATTTTAATTATTTGTTATATTGTAAAGTATGTTACAAAAGAACCAATTGTTCTACATTTTCAAAAGATAGGCTATTCTTTGATTATTGTAAATTTGGCCTGCCTAAAAAAAAATGCACTTGCTGCAAGCACTGCTAAAACAACGCATTTGTATGCTGTACATATGAAAAAATGAAAAAAAAAAACTGTAAAATAAGGTAGAGTTAGAAAATATGAAATATTTTGAATTATTCAATGAATTGTTACAGTAAACAATAACAATTTTTCATAGACAGATTTCAGGTATTAGAATGAGTAATGATGGGTTTTAATTTCATGTTGGTTAAATGTAGTGTTTATGTATTATTTTTTCATATTTTGTAAATAATGTTACTACTGTCTTAAAATTTTGAATTTACAAAAAGCTTCTTTAAAAAGGTGCGCAATAAATTAAATTTCTAATTGAAGTTAAAAAAAAATATATGATTATATGCTCAAGAAACATGTTTATGTTTCCCCCAGGTTTAAAAAAGGGCACTTTTTTATTCTTAAGGGCACTTTTGGATTCTTGAGGGCGCTTTTCAGCTTCTTAGGCGCACTTTTTTTAATTGTTAAAAGGTATATTTTGTTTTTTAAAGCCACATTCGATATTTAAAGGTCAGGACAACATTGAGTCAATTTTTAATTTGAAAACAAATTTTGTAATGCAAAAAGGAGAAAGGGTACTTTTTTTACTGAGGGGCCAGAAAGGTGCAATTTTGTAGACCAAAGGGCAGGCAGGGTGCAGCACCCTACTGAAACTGTCTGGGGGAAACTCTGTTATATATAAATGCACACACACACACACACACACACACAGGAATGTTATCCCTAAGTTCACTTCATGTGTGCATCAGATATTCTTTCTTACACATAATTACTCGGTACTCGGCCAAAGTACTACTTGGTACACCAGTAATTTAAAATAAAAATTATTAAGTAAATAATATTTACACTAACAAAAGCATTGTTATTCATAATTAAAACTAATTATCTTCAAAAGATGATTATATATTATATATATATGTGTGTGTGTCAGTTCACTTTGCACATCTAAACCATCAAAAACTAGAAAATCCAGAAGCTTTCCTTAGTAAGGGGGGGGGGGAGGATTTCCCAAAACATGCCCTGAATATGTAACTAAATGCTCTTTATAATATCCATTAAACATATTTCAAAACTTCATATTCTGTGTTAAAAAAAAAAAAAAAAAAAAAAAAAAAAAAAAAAAAAAAAAAGTGTTTATTCTTTATTTATTTTGGTCTTTGAACAGCTATCATATTCGCTCGCTGTCAGCCATCTTGTTTTTTAAACATGGTTTTAATTATCATTTAACTAATATGCAGACAAAGTTGTGATAGATTGAATTATAAAATTATATGTTTTCTTATATTTTCTAATATAACTGCAGGAAAAGAAGTAATAGTTAACTTGAAGATAAAGTATAACATACTGGACGAATTACTGTAACAAAAATTTGTACAGATGTGTTACACTCATGCACCGATGTTTGGTGACTTTTTGTTGGAGCGATTTTCAAGCCTGCACCAAACCAATAATTTAACACAATAGCAAGGTTGCCATTAAAGGAAAAAATCCCCTAAATTTCGTGACTTTTTCCCTTTTTATAATTGATTAAAAAAAAAAACTCTGCATGAGTGTATGACATCATAGCCCAAAAATTTAAACTAGGGATAATTTACATTACATAATTGTTGAAGTGTCAGTGCCATAGGAGACAAAAGCACATAAAATAAGCAATTGGATAAATGAATCAGTCTATTTCAATAGAGTGATCATAACACAATGTAAACAAACGGGATTGCTTAAAAAAATTTTTTTTTAATCAAAACATGGTTTGTTTCTCTTTTCCAAAATAATTTTCGTCCCTATTTACTTATTATAAATACATTATTTAAATTTACTGACTAATTTATTTATATTCAATAATAAAAGTTTGTTTTGATTTAAAAAACAAGATGGCAGACCATGGGCGAATACGATAGCTTAGCCTTGATCTTGTCTACTTTAATATCACTGTAGCTGAAATTTTACGTTTTAATATATAATGTTAGTTTTCTAATACATATATATTACACTTTCACAGTACCATTAAATTTGGGGTTTTTTTTGTTTTTCATTTGACAGATAATCATTGTAAAATTTAGAGGCACGGCACAGTTTATTATTTTTTTTTCTGGATGAAGTTATGAGCTTTGGATTCATAAAAAAGAGAAAACAAAAATAACCGTTGTTTATTGTGCGTGAAAATATTTTGTACTGAAAACATGTCACATTCAAAAACAAACATAAAAAAACGCCCAAAAGGTTAGTAATAATTTTGCATACAACTTTTACAGCTCTAAACGACTCCCAATTGAGGAAGATATTTTTTTTTTACTGTTTAATATGTCCTTGAAAGAGCAGTAAGCTGAATTCTTTCTAATTTGTGCTTTTCTTTATATTGGTTTTTAAACATCATGGCAAAAGTTTTTTTTGTTGTTATTTTGTTTTATGAATGTTTAGTGTTCAACTCTCTTAATAATCCCCCCCCCCATTTCACCTTTGGTGCACTAATGTAAAATATTAACTATTTTAGACTTTCTTTAAATCATAATCATTGTATTTCCATAACAGTGAATCAGCAATTGTAAGAGATTGGGGGGGGAAAATCCCACACAAGCCTGGTAAAATAACGTTTGATTTTTTGGGAAAGGCAGTTATTTTTAAAATTATCAAAAGTGCAAAATCAGTTTGAAATCCACAAAAGAATATAATAATAATAAATATAAATGTAATAATAACAGCAATAATATGAAAATGAAAATAGTAAACAAATATTTAGCAGAGTTTCCCCCAGGTTTAAAAAAGGGCAGGGTGCTGCTGGTGAGAAAAGGGCACTATTTGGATTCTTGAAGGCACTTTTTTAATTGTTAAATGTATTATTATTATTTTTTAAAGCCACTTTTGATATTTAAAAGTCAGGGCACTCTTTTTAAAACAACATTGCGTCAATTTTTACTATGAAAGCAAATTTTTTAATGCAAAAAGGAAAAAGAGCACCTTTTTTACTGAGGGGCAAGAAGGGTGCTAATTATTTTTTATGAGGGGCAAGAAGGGTGCTATTTTGTAAACCAAAGGGCAGGTAGGGTGCAGCACCCTTCTGAAACTGTCTGGTGGAAACTCTGTAATATGTATATTACTTAAATTCGAAGAAGGCAGCATAGGCTACAGGGCTTTACAAATTTGATAAAATCCGGTAGCCAGCAAAAAGTTCTAGTTGCCAGTAAAAATAACCCTTTCCCTGTCATTGATTTTAAAAAAAGGGTTTTTTTATGAATTAATTGAGAGAAAAAAAAAAAGAAGCATAGTTTAGAATTATTATTGTGCTGTCCTTTAAAAAAAAAACCCACAGTGAAATGTTTCCTTAAAAAAAACACCCTTACTACATCAGATATTTTACTAAAGTCAATGTTTTTTGTTTTGTTCTGTTTTTATACACTATTTAGAACAATAAAAATACCTAAGGAGTGCTTATTTAGTTTTAAAATAATTGAAATTAACAATTGCAGAATTCTGGCAAAACATGAGCGCTTCATTTTCACAGATTTTCTTTTATAATAGAACTTTAGAATGATCTACATATTTTTTTATGTTAAACCATTAATATGTAATAAACTGCTTCGCTTTCAGCTCTTTATGTCAGGTGTTTTTTTTGTTTTTTTTCAAGTAACATGAGTTATTTTTTGGAAAAGTGACTTTTTTTTTTTTTAATTCTCGCATAATTGGCTGCCATTTTGTAATGAGCTGATAAAATGAAAAATGTTCAATGTTAAAATCTTAGTCAGAACAAGCTGTAAAAATCTAGCCACGTTTAATTTTCAGAAATTCTTTATTAGACTTTATATAGAGAAAGTTTTAAAAAATGGGGGTTTTTTAGAAGACAGTACAAAATATTAGTTACCTAATACATAATTTAAAAAGATAATATCTGTTTCCAGGCATGTTCAGAAAATGCGGATTGCCAAATGTTTCAAATGTCTATATAATTGAGTGAGGAGGGGGGGCGGGGGGGGGAGAAGCAATGATAAAATAGCGAAGCAGGAAAACAATTTCGATATTTTTTGTGTTCTAGTGGATTCAGGGGATGAATCACCAAGCAACCAATGTTTATCGCCAAATTATGAAGCATATATGACACTATAATAATATATGATGCATATAACATTTCGTGACACATATTGTCGAGTTATAGTATGTGTATATGAGCATTAGAAGCATATATATGTGTATATAGGAGGCATGTAAGTAGTAGGATCGTAGCCAGCATAGCACGGAGTTCATGCAGCATAGGCAAGATTTAAATACGGATTAAGATATCTTTCAAAACGTTTAGATACGAACATAAATTGTATGCATAAAAGATAAAAGAAACAGTTGAAGAAGTATACATTACAGAGTACTTACCTTGATTCTGAAACGTAAACACGCCGATCCTTCCTGATGCTAGAATAAACAAATCACAGTCAGCCAGTCGCCATTAATCTGTCGGTGTTGCCACTCGGGTACCGCAAATAACGTATCGCAAAGCAGTTTTCCCAGATTCAGGTAGAGATCTGCATAGATCTATGTTGACCCGCACAAATCTACATAGTTTTACTGTGAATGCTGTACAGCTATGGCTAATTAATTTTATTATTTTTTACGATTAATTTAATGGATTACTAACGAATACACATCTGATATTAAAATAAATACATGATAAATGCGCTCCGAACAAAATTAATTTGCATAGATATTATATATTATTATTAAATATATAATTATAATATTTAATTACAATATAAATAATTACATATTATTTATATTATCATTAACTTTTATTTTAATTTAACTTAAAAAAGGCTATGTGTAACGCTAAAAAGTTGTTCCCAGATTCTGATAGATTTTCTATTAAAATCTATATAGATCGCCCATATCGATCCATGCAAATCTATGCAGTTTTACCGAATGCTGTACAGATACTATTAATTCAACATTTTTTTGTTTTTATGGTTCATTTAATGGATTAATAAAGTAGTATACATCTGATATTTTTAAATAAATGCATGATAAATGCGCTCCTGAAGACATATTTCAAAATCAATTTGCATAAATATTATATTATCATTATTAAATATATAATGGTAATATTTAATTACAATATAAATAACTACATGTTATTTATATTATCATTTACTTTTATTTCAATTTAACTTAAAAAGGCTATGTGTAACGCTAAAAAGTTGTTCCCAGATACAGATAGATTTTCTATTAAAATCTATATAGATCGCCCATATCGATCCATGCAAATCTATGCAGTTTTACCGAATGCTGTACAGATACTATTAATTCAACATTTTCTTGTTTTTATGGTTCATTTAATGGATTAATAAAGTAGTATACATCTGATATTTTTAAATAAATGCATGATAAATGCGCTCCGAAAGACATATTTCAAAATCAATTTGCATAAATATTATATTATCATTATTAAATATATAATGGTAATATTTAATTACAATATAAATAACTACATGTTATTTATATTATCATTTACTTTTATTTCAATTTAACTTAAAAAGGCTATGTGTAACGCTAAAAAGTTGTTCCCAGATACTGATAGATTTTCTATTAAAATCTATATAGATCGCCCATATCGATCCATGCAAATCTATGCAGTTTTACCGAATGCTGTACAGACACTATTAATTCAACATTTTCTTGTTTTTATGGTTCATTTAATGGATTAATAAAGTAGTATACATCTGATATTTTTAAATAAATGCATGATAAATGCGCTCCGAAAGACATATTTCAAAATCAATTTGCATAAATATTATATTATCATTATTAAATGTATAATGGTAATATTTAATTACAATATAAATAACTACATGTTATTTATATTATCATTTACTTTTATTTCAATTTAACTTAAAAAGGCTATGTGTAACGCTAAAAAGTTGTTCCCAGATACTGATAGATTTTCTATTAAAATCTATATAGATCGCCCATATCGATCCATGCAAATCTATGCAGTTTTACCGAATGCTGTACAGATACTATTAATTCAACATTTTCTTGTTTTTATGGTTCATTTAATGGATTAATAAAGTAGTATACATCTGATATTTTTAAATAAATGCATGATAAATGCGCTCCGAAAGACATATTTCAAAATCAATTTGCATAAATATTATATTATCATTATTAAATGTATAATGGTAATATTTAATTACAATATAAATAACTACATGTTATTTATATTATCATTTACTTTTATTTCAATTTAACTTAAAAAGGCTATGTGTAACGCTAAAAAGTTGTTCCCAGATACTGATAGATTTTCTATTAAAATCTATATAGATCGCCCATATCGATCCATGCAAATCTATGCAGTTTTACCGAATGCTGTACAGATACTATTAATTCAATATTTTCTTGTTTTTATGGTTCATTTAATGGATTAAT
The DNA here is from genome assembly GCA_963931845.1 of Maratus michaelseni. NCBI lineage: Eukaryota > Metazoa > Arthropoda > Arachnida > Araneae > Salticidae > Maratus > Maratus michaelseni. The sequence continues at coordinate 153,470,125 of OZ007588.1, read as the reverse complement.
AAAGTAGTATACATCTGATATTTTTAAATAAATGCATGATAAATGCGCTCCGAACGACATATTACAAAATCAATTTGCATATAAATTATATTATCATTATTAAATATATAATAATAATATTTAATTACAATATAAATAATTACATATTATTTATATTATCATTAACTTTTATTGTAAATTAACTCAAAAAAGGCTATGTGTAACGCTAAAAAGTTGTTTCTAGATTCTGATAGATTTTCTATAAAGATTCATATAGGTAGCCCATATCTATCCATGCAAATCTATGTAGTTTTACCGAATTTTGCGTATACATACTATTAATTCAACATTTTCTTGTTTTTATGGTTCATTTAGGATTAATAAATTAGTATACATCTGATATTAAAATAAATACATGATAGAGGCGGTCTGAACGACAGATTACAAAGTCAATTTGCATAGATATTATATTATCAATATTAAATATATAATGATGATATTTAATTACACTATAAATAATTACATATTATTCATATTATCATTAACTTTTATTTTAATTTAACTTAAAAAAGGCTTTGTGTAACGCTAAAAAGTTGTTCCCAGATTCTGATAGATTTTCTATTAAGACCTATATAGGTACCCCATATCGATCCATGCAAATCTATGTAGTTTTACCAAATGCTGTACAGATACTATTAATTCAACATTTTCGTCTTTTTTATGTTTAATTTAATGGATTAATAATGTAGTATACAACTGATAATAAAATAAATACATGACAAGTGCGCTTTGAGCCACATGCTACAAAAATAATTTACATAGATTTACTTGGGTTTCTCATGGACAAATGGGCCCAGCTAGAGCCCATCTGTCCACATGGGGCCCATATGGACCCACATGGGCCTATAGTTTTGTGCTACCTGGGTAGGCGATATTTACCAAAAACTAATCAGCAGCAACTTATATCAGGGACTAACTGAATATAAAGTTTTATTAAATTTCGAGCATTAGTTCTTGAGATAGAGCGCCCAGAAAATTTTTGTCACATACAGACAGATAGACAGGCAGAGTCACAGACAGACATTTTCTAAAAAACAGTCAAATCCTGTTCAAGACATACTAAAACGTATAAATCCGTCAAAAACCGGAAGTCGAAAATTTTCTTGAATCCAGTACTTTCTTCTTGTAAAGATAGAAGAAAGTAAAAAAGCAATAAAAATAAAAATAAAATAATAATTTTCACGTTTTCCAGTTAGACCAATTTAAGCACCTGCTGCTTACATTGGGCATGTGATGTCGTGATTTTTGTTTATCGTTTTAAAAAAATTTCGAGAATATTTTATTTATCGTCTGAAGATGTCGCCGTTTGAGCGAAGGAAACATATACTATCTATATTAAAATGTTTTTAAAATGTTTTTAAAATGTTTTAAAAATGTTTTGTGTTTTTGTTTTTTGTCACTTTAAGCAATAATTACACTTTAATGTAATGTTACTTTCAATTGTACCGGAATGGCTTTAAAAATTTAAATTGTTATATGTCCAAGTACAGGAATTAATAAAATCCAGTCATTTTAATAAATGTATAAGTTTACTGAGGTTTTTACAATCTCAATAACAATGCCCAACTACTTCGGCTATTTATTAAGTATATTTTGATGTATTAACCCTTTATCTACCGACTGTACTTTTAAGTACCATCAGAGAAAACTATATATAAAATTTCTTTAATCTGTCTAATAATGATAATAAGGTTTTGCTTTTATACAGAATACTTTTCTGGATCACATTTAGAAAGCACAGCAAAACAGTGAAAGCTAAATATTTTATAAAGTGGTATTTTTCTCAACCTTTTACATAAGTGTAGATGTTCTCTTTTTTAAAAATTGTTATATGAAAATTTTGCAACTATACAAACCTTTCTATTTAATGATAGGAACACAATTCATTTATTTACATTGTTCCGATAAAGAATTGTGATATTTCCTTAACAACATTTTCTGTTAATTAATCAAATTATTCTTGTAAATATTTCACAAAAAAACTATTACTATCGCATTATTAAATCAGTTTTAATGAAAACTCTATCTAAATTTCATATTATTATAATATAAATTGTCTAATATATCTTCAGACATCAAGGAAGATAATTATTGAGATTGAACAATATTTTGATTCATAATTCGGTAGATAAAGGGTTAAATTCGGATCAGATGAGACCGATTATAATTTACTCATTGAGACTAAAAATGAATAAATATTTTTTTCTGTTATCAAACTAGCTTAAAAATTCAGTATATTTTTTTTTTACTTCACCAAACTCTAATGCAGTACAATAAGGAAAAAATAATTGTATTTTTAATATCATGATATTATAAAATAATAATTATTTTGTTGTTGTTACAATATATAAGAGATATGTATATTTTCAAATAACAAAAATTTACACTTTAAAGCCATTTTCTCAAATTACAGAAACCTTTCAAACATTCTTTTAAAATATTTAAACATTTCCCTACCTAAGGGAAATTTGTATTTAAAAATATCTAATTTAATCTAATTATTAACCAAAAATTCTAATTATCTGTGAATGCAGATTATATACTGAAAATGTTTTTAATTCCATCAAACCCATATTTTAAAATATAATATTTCTGTAAACTTCCTTGTCTAAATGAAAATTAAAAAATCGATGATTTACTCTTAAACTTAATGACACTTTAAATATTCCTCTAAAGTTACTTCATAATTTGAAATCATTTGGGAAATCGTATGTATTTGGGACACCATCAAGTTCATTTAACAGATGACAGTTTCTACCGTTAAACCAAATTTAGTTAATTACGAAGAGTAATCCTTTTTAGCGCATTTAGAAATGTCCTTGTTTGATCATATTGTAAATTTAAGAGCTTTCGTCATACGCATTTCTAGCGTCAAAGAGAATAGTTACATTGTAAGGAAAAATAACAATTTTTACATTCAGTAACTAGTTTGAAAATTTGAAAGTTATTCTTGTCAAGTAATTTTAATTTAGAGATGACTTAGAAAAAATATAATTTAATTAGTACAGATATTTCTGTTTACAATGAATATTAAGATGTTGAAATGGAAGGAATAGCACTATAAAACAGTCAAATAGAAAAAATAGAACGTCTTTTGGATAATGTAGTTCATTAGGAACTTTTGAGAACAATGTTTTTATTTATTGACCACAATCTCTAATAAAAAGTTGTTGGCAGTAGAGCATTTTTAAAAGAGATATTTAATGATTAATAATTTATATTTCAAGATTTTAAATATTTATTTGATTGTAAATTTGTACTTCAGTACAGGAAATTAAACCACATAATGTTTAATATTCTAAATTAACAATAATAAACCCAGGCATTGGTAAACATAATTATAAAGATACTAGGGGGCTCAGCCCCCTACTCGCTAACGCTCGCCAACCCCCCGTGAATAGCGAAGCAATTAACATTGAGACCGCTACGCGGTCACAGCTCGCTTCGCTCGCTCACCCTTTTTTTTCAGCAATTCTAGCCGGAATAAATTCTACCATAAAACATTTGAACATATGAAATTGACAATTTATTTAATGTAAAAAAGTAATTCTCCATTGAAAACACAACTGAAAATGCATTTACTTGGCGCTACTAATGAGCATGTAAATCATTTAAATACTATGAAAAAAGGATCTTTCGTACAGCACGACTTAAATTCATTAGAAAAAAAAACTACGTGATAGGAAGATAGTTTGTTTGTCATTGTTTAAATTCTGTTCGACATTTTATTGTTCTAATTGATTATAGATTTTTACAAAAAGAATTATTTTTTACTTCATCAATACAGCACCAGATGGCGGCAGGTGATATCTAGACAGTTGATTTTTTTTTTCTCCGTCTTTTGAGTGAGTGAAATTCGTAAATAAATTCTAAATAAGAGTTGAGAATTCATTTGAAATAAATGATATTGCTCATAATTAAAATGAGGACTCGTCTCAGACGCTGTGGATTACGTACATGTTATTTTATTTTTAATAATTGCTAGTTCGAGTTTCATTCTATAGTTTCAGTGCTCACACTGACCGCCATATTGGATAGAGGCGGAGCTGATCTAACACAATCTAGTCTGTTCATTGGTCTGAGCTCTGGAAAATACAGTTGTTGCCAAACCATAAGTTACAAATTCAGCCCTATTTTCGCGCCACGTAAGACAAATATATATATAGATTTTGATTAATATTGCGTACCTAAAACATATAGAAAATAAATAATAATCTTCCATTTCACAATGTCTCATTGTCACACTGAAACACTTCGTTATTAAGAAAATTCGTTAAATAGAAATCAACTTAAAATCACGAATCTTGTATACGCATAATACACATAAAATAAAAATTACACATAAAATGGAAATATTTGAAAAAATATAGTTTAATTCGAGCAGTCATTTTTTTAGGTAATGTGAGAAAATTTAACTAGATTAATGTCTAAAAAAACACATAATATAGAGAAGTAAATAAAAGCTGTAGAGTACCTTTTCTTTTTTATTAAAATGTGACTAAATGTGTGTATTTTGATTAAATGATAAAAATGGGTTCATTTTCATACAGTCCAATGAAATAAATTCATACATCCATGACAACAGCTATCTCTCCGTTTGAATGATGTACACGCACGAAAGTGGAAAAAACTCTTCGTTATATAGAATATGTTTTTCGTAATATGGAGATTAATTTACATATTAATGGTGTTCAAAGTCAAGGTTCTGCAGAAAATTTACATATATATATTTATATATACTAGATGGAACCCGTCAAAATTTGACGGCAAAAAACTTGATAGTACCATAAAAATAAAATTCATAGCTGCTTTAAAATGTTTGAAACTTTTGCAGAATAATTCAAATAAATAAAAAACCCACTTTGAATTAAAGCTAGGTTGAAGAACAGCAATTGGCTAAGTTTCACTGGCACATGCACTCGCGGAATTTCTTTCATCTGACACATTTAGCGCTGTTGTGCAAGTAAATGGTAAGTGCCCCCTTGGGGAGGGGGAAATGGCGGGATGGACCAAGGAGATGCATAACATGAATAAGCAGTCAAAGACCTTTCAAACGATATGTAACATGAGGGGTGTGTGCAAAATTAAAAAAAAGTACCCCTTGGGGGGGGTAAAGTAGGGGATGGACACGGAACATGCATAATATGATTAAGTGGTCACAGACCTTTCCAACGATATATAATATGACGGTTGTGTGCAAAATTTAGAAAAGTACCTCTTTGGGGGTGGGCAAAGTGGGGAGATTGACATCAGAGATATGCATATGATTAAGCAGTCACAGACCTTTCCAACGATATATGACATGAGGGTTGTCTGCAAAATTTAGAAAAGTACCCCCTTGGGGGAGGGGGGGGCAAAGTGGGGAGATGGACATTGGAGATGCATAATATCATTAAACGGTCACAGACCTTTCCAACAATATATGACATGAGGGGTGTCAACAAAATTTAAAAAAGTGCCCCCCTTAAGGAGGGGAAGGGGCGAGATGGACCCCGGAGATGCATAACATGAATAAGCAGTCAAAGACCTTTCCAACAATACGTAACATGAAGGGTTTGTGCAAAATTTACAAAAGTACCCCCCTGGGGGGGGCAAAGTTGGGGGATGGACACCGGAGATGCATAATATGGTTAAGCGGTCACAGACCTTTTTAACGATATATAACATGAGTGGTATGTGCAAAATTGAGAAAAGCGCCCCAATTGGCGGGGGGGGGGGTGGACCACACAGATGCATAACATGAAAAGGCAGTCGCAGGCCTTTCGAACGATATATCATATGAGTGGTGTCAGCAAAGAAAAGTCTCCGCCCCGTGTGGGCAAAACATACTACCCCCACCGCCATAATTATTGATGCGGACTCACTTTTTAAATTCGTTCGCACCCCTCTTCTCCCGCAAAACGTTGTGAATTTTTAAAAACTCCCCTTTCGAATTTTTTTACACCAAAAGCACTTATGTCCGTCATCTGCATGCAGAGTTTTGTGCTTACAGACGCCAGACACAACAACACACACACAGACAGACGTTTACCGACATTAATAGTACAGATGATACTCAGTGCCTACACATTTCACCCTTTATAATTCAGCCAATGAGTTGACGGTTGTTCATTTCCAGAAACGAAACAATAATTCTTTAGGATGAATTTTGTTTGTTTGATACACCGTGGCAGAATGCGTGCAATGCAGCGACAGGCATCCCAAACTTTTTAGGGCACCTGCAGACTAAAAACATATAACCAATCTTCGCGGGAAAAAAATCCTAGATTTCGTCAAATGATCACGGGAAAAACACTAATTTCATCAAAGCATCATGTAAAACGTGAATTTTGTTAAAAGGCCACAGAAAAACGCGATTTATGCAAAAGATTAGCAAATTTTGTCAAAGAATCGCAAAACAGGAAATTTCACCAAAAGATAGCGCTTTCTTGCCAAATTTCGTCTAAAAATTGCGGAATAAAATGTATTTTATCAAAAAGCGCTGGAAAACGCACATTTCGTTAAAGTATCGCGAGAAAAATGCGAATTTCTTCAAAGATTGCTGAAAAAACGCGAATTTCATCGAAGGATTGCTGAAAATTCATGAATCTTATCAAAAGGCAGCAGAGAAAATGTGATTATTATCAAAGCATTGCGAAAAAAGAAAATTTTGTCTAAGGATCACAGAAAAACGCAAATTTCATAAAAGAATCATGGAAAATAACGCAAATTTCGTGAAAAAAAAAATCGCAGAAAAAACACAAATTTCGTCAAATTATCGCTGAAAAAAACACAAATTACGTCATAGGATAGCTGAAAAAATTGTGAATCTCGACAAAAAAAATATACAGAAAAAAATGCGAATTTCGTTAAAGAATCACGAAAAAAAATGCGAATCTTGTTAAAGGATTGCGCAAAGAATGTGAATTTTTTGAAAGGTTCGTGTGAAAAATGAAACTCTTTATTAAAAACAGCACACACACAAACATCTATACAAACCTCAATACACACAAACATATTATAGGCAGGGCTTGAAATTCAATTGTTCCAAGGACGGGAGTCTCCCTACCAATATTTTTAAATGGAGGGGAGTTGTAATGTTTGGGAGGGAGAAAAAAAATCTTTAAACCCCACTATTATTTTACGTGCTATTTAAAGAATTACATTAATGCAGACATGACAAAATACCATTGAAAAAATTAAGTCAACTGAGAATGATTATGTAAAATGTTTATTTTTATTATAAAAAAGGGAAGAAAGTTAAGTTTTATATATGCAGTGTATTTTTCAAGTTCCATTAAATGTGTTAGGGACCCTTAACAATTAGGTTGTTAAATAAATTTCTGACTTTAGATTTTACTTGATTGAGATTCACCGATCGATCGTGGAAAAGACGCAAAGTTCATCGATCTGTCGCGGAAAAAATGCTAAGTTCGTCGATCTGTCATAAAAAACGCGAAGTTCGTCGATCAGTCGGGGGAAAAAAACAAATTTCGTCGATCGATTGCAGAATAAACACAAAGTTCGTCGATCTGTCCCCAAAAAACGCAAGGTTCGTCGATCAGTCGCTTAAAAAACGCAATGTTCGTCTATCTGTCGAAGAAAAAACGCAAAGTTCGTTGATCAGTCGCAGAAAAAAATGCAACGTTCGTTGATCTGTCGCGGAAAAAACGCCGTTCGTCGATCAGTTGCGGAAAAAAGCAAATTTCGTCGATCGATTGCGGAATAAATGCAAAGTTCGTCGATCAGTCAGGGAAAAAAGAAAAATTTCGTCGATCGATTGCGGAATAAACGCAAAGTTCGTCGATATGTCCCCAAAAAACGCAAGGTTCGTCGATCAGTCACTTAAAAAACGCAATGTTCGTCGATCTGTCGCAGAAAAAACTCAAAGTTCGTTGATCTGTCACGGAAAAAACCACAAAGTTCGTCGATCAGTCGCGGAAAAAACACAAAGTCCGTCAATCGTTGCGGGGAAAAAAAATCACGAAATTTATCGTTCGGTTGCAGGTAAATTAAATAATGCAAATTTCTCCAAAAATGCTGAAATTTTTTGGGCGGGAGGCTCCCGCTCATGATCTTTTTTTGGGCGGGATTTCAAAATTTTCGGCGCGAATCCCGCCCTGAAATTCAAACCCTGATAGGTATAGTTTTAATCTGAAATAATATACTGAACTTGAACTAACTTTTGAAAAATCGGGTTAACCCAAATCCAACTTGCAGAAATCTACACTCAGTCTGAAATCGACTCGAACCATAAAGACAGTTAACCCAACTTGCAACAAAAATAATTATTGCCGAGAGAGCATTTAAACCTTTCAGAAAATTTTCTGTGAATTTTCTGATTTTTTCTTTTCTCAGAAATGCTGTAGTCATTTTGTCCCCCAATTTTGCCCTTTACAATTCAGCCAATGAGTGGAGGGGGCCAAAGGAGCGTTCCTTATCACAAACGAAAGATGAGATACGTTCGTTTGATGTCGTTGTTGAAAATTTATGGATTTCTATTATTAAAGTAATTTTTTTCATTTTACCGTATTTATTTTCTTTTTGTGTTGTAGGTATTTTGCTACTTTGAATATTTTTAAACTAACCCTTTTTTTCTTTTGGAGAGTGAGAGAGAGAGATTTAGTAATTTGGTGACACGAAGTTCCGCAAATTCTTAAAATCCACAAATCGTTTCCAATGTAAACAATGAAATTTACAATTAAGTTGCAAGTGCAAAATTTCAGTTTTTTAAAATTTTCATGTCATTCTGTACACATTTTAATATGTCATTCTGATCATTATACATATTTAGTTATGCATTATTAATTATTTACTTGACCTTTACTTTTAATATTTTAAATATTTCAAACTTACAGTTGAATGTAATTATTAAAACATTTGAAATACTGCATTCGAAAAATGAAATTTCAGCTTAGAAACGCGACAATTACTATTAGGTTAAAAAAATTTAAAGTAGAAAAGTACTTATGATGTAAAAAGAAGAAAAAATACACCAGAATTTATCTGTATTACGAAAGCGGGAGAAATGATTTTCTGTGCTATACGAAAAGATATCCAAATAACTCAATCATGAACATAGAAATAGGTATCGGTTTCTATGTTCATGTGCACTCAATCCAAACTTGAAACTTTTAAAAAGGTCATTGAATGAATGAAATTCATCTCCGCCTTTCACATCCAGAAAACATGCTGTGTCGCCAATTATGTTTATATTATATATATATATATAAAAAATAATAATTCAGGCACTTTTCCCTTATACGGACACCATTGTCGCCAAACATACATACATACATACATTTTGGCATAGTGTCCGTATAACAGAAAAGTACTAAAGTTCATGGTTTAAAATCACAATAAAATATCATGAAATTTATTGATTAGTTGTGGGAAAATATCGGGGAAATAATGTGTTTTTCGTGAATTTTTTTGTTTTGTTAACAATGTGGTTAGAGAGCCAGGGAGAAATCCAGAAAACTTGCTGTGTCGCCAATTATGTTTATATTATATATATATATATATAAATAATAATTCAGGCACTTTTCTGTTATACGTACACCATTGTCGCCAAACATACATACATACATTTACATACATACATACATTTTGGCATAGTGTCCGTATAACAGAAAAGTACTAAAGTTCATGGTTTAAAATCGCAATAAAATATCATGAAATTTATTGATTAGTTGTGGGAAAATATCGGGGAAATAATGTGTTTTTGTGACATTTTGTGTTTTGTGTTGTTGTGTTTAATTGTAAGCATTCATTATAATTTTCACTGCATTATTAAATTGAAATTTTTGTTTAAAATATGTAAACAAAACAGTGACCAGAAACCTGCACAATTTCTAATATAGATAGATAGATAGATAGATAGATGCATGCATGTAGTACTTTTAATTATTTGGTAAAAATACTGTGATCGTCACTGAGAAAACCTGAATTTAACCTAAAAGTAATTGTCGAGTGTTTAAGCTGAAATTTCATTTTACGAATACAGTATTTCAAATGTTTTAATAATTACATTCAGCTGTAAGTTTGAAATATTAAAAGTAAAGGCCAAGTAAATAATTAATAATGCATAACTAAAAGTAATTGTCGAGCGTTTAAGCTGAAATTTCATTTTACGAATACAGTATTTCAAATGTTTTAATAGTTACATTCACCTGTAAGTTTGAAATATTAAAAGTAAAGGGCAAGTAAATAATTTATAATGCATAACTTAAAGTAATTGTCGAGTGTTTAAGCTGAAATTTCATTTTACGAATACAGTATTTCAAATGTTTTAATAGTTACATTCAGCTGTAAGTTTGAAATATTAAAAGTAAAGGCCAAGTAAATAATTAATAATGCATAACTAAATATGTATAATGATGAGATTTTTTTTTTCTTGAATAATTCAGTGAAACTCGTCTTATAAATATACGCAAATAATTCACATCAAAATCTTAAAATAACAAAGTTTTCTTTCGTGTTTAGCTATGCTTAATAACCAAAAAAGCTTGATTAATACAAAAATTATTTGGTAAAAATACTGTGATCGTCGCTGAGAAAACCTGAATTTAATCATATCACACAGAATTACATATTAAAAGTTTAAAAAACGGAAATTTTACACTTGCATCTTAATAGTTTGTTTACATCGGAAACGATTTGCGGAATTTCGTGCCACGAAATCTCTCTCTCTGTCAAAAAAAGGGTTAGTTATAAAAAATTCAAAGTAGTAAAATACATACGACTTAAAAAGAAAATAAATACGGTAAAATGAAAAAATACCTTAATAAAAGAAATCCATAAAGTTTCAACAACCGAACAACCAAATGGAACACATACGCTTCTAGAGAGAGGAAAAAGCCTTCACCTCATTGGCTGAAACATCGCGTCTGAAGATAGTAAAAGCCTCTAGCTGATTAGCTGAATGCTCGCGCATGCGTATATATAGCATTTTTGCACGAAAAACTAAAAAGCAGGTTAGCTTTAAGTATATGGATATATATTGAATTCGTTTGCTAAACTTTACAATATATGTTTTATGTATGACCATAGGATACCAACAGAAAAATGAAACAAAATTAAAATATCGCTAGGGTGAAATTGTTTAAGAACAAGTATAGGTTACAATTTATAATTTCTGTCAACGCAGAGAAAACCATGAGCACTATAAGAGAAGTAACAAATGACTCAGAATGAAACAAGCACGATCGTTATTGTATTAAATTAAAATTAGATACTCATTGAAAATTTAGTTGGAAGTAGATTAAATTAAAAAATTTAATAATTTAAATCTAGTTTTCCTAAATATGTTTTTTCCTTAAAAACGGAAAGGGCGTTGTGTATTAATGTTTGAAAAAACTTTCCATATGAGTGAATAAAGCGTAATGACTTGCATAAATCTATTGTCAGTAAAACTAGAATAAAATTATATCTGCCTATTTTTAAGGGAAGAAAAGGAACATACAGAATGTTAAATTAACGGTATACATATATTAAAATAGCATGAAAGGAAATTATATAAAAAAAAGAATAAAAAATTGGTACAGGAATTTAGTGCTTAAATAAATTCATTGCTTGATATAAACGGGTGTCAGATTAATTATTTTAAACTAGTTATTTCAAATACGAAAACACTATTTAATTTTAAAATTATTTTTCAGAAATCTTTTTTTCATTTCTTTATACTTTAAAAATATTTTTACATTAATTCCATTATTACATTTGCATATATATTAAATGAAGTACACCGCCTGCCAATTACTGACGGAGCGCTAATAATATGGCATATATCTTTAAAATCCCAGATACAGATAAATACGCTGACTGGAATTCACCCTGTAGCTGATATGAGCGGATGGAAGGTCTTGTGATATAAAATTTCCACCATGGATGATCACAAAGAATTATTCATAATTTTGAAACAATGTATTGCAAGATTAACAGTTTCAAATTAACCATTCTACAAGTCAAACGGTGATCGCATACAGCGGCGTAGTTGCAGAAGAGATAGCAATCTCAAATTATTTTGCACTGCAAGATAGAACTTGCAGATTTTTTAAAACTTCGTTTAAATAAAGATTTTAACTACTTAAAAGAAACATTTTTTTCAGACTGTTCTAGAGGCAGACTTTTTCTCAACTATGTTGAGTGAAGTCTCATATTATACACGTTTTACTGAAATCATATTACATACATCTGAATTAGCTCTTGTTACGTAAGTCCCGCCTTTTACAGGATAAAAGTAGTTAGCTTTTGGATTGAAGACTTCGTTACATAGAAAATTGTGTCAAATTTATTTCATTGGCAGCTAATTCGTGCGGTAAACTTGGGTGTCGACGGAATTGATATTGCGCTTCCCAATAGATGGAGACATGTGGTAATTCTGACCCACTCACAATTGTAAACTATACTTAAAAGTACCATAAAATATAGTTGACGTATCTGTAAGACATAAAGATGGGTATTGTTGAATAACATTCGGATATTGGCGTCCATCCTATCATAAAAGTTCATTGGCTTTCCGGAAGAAAACATGAGGTTTACATACATAAAAATATGTGAAAATAAAATCATTACACATTCTAATTAATACAATAAACTAATTAGTAATGCAATCTTGAAGTATTTGTACACTTACATTGGCAGACTTTTATCATTAGCAGATTAATTTACTTCTTCCAAAAAATGTACGTACACGGTAGCACATCCGCAAAGAAAAATCTTGTGGGAAATATCCTTGGTGTGCCACAAACCACCATATGGGTTGAGCTGAATGGTAAATTATGGTACTCATATTTTGTTTAAGCATTCCAAACATTCCCTTAACTAAATTATCCTCGACGCATGGAGTTTATCTTCTGGTTCCTGAAGCAGTGTTAGACTAATCCAGATTTTACGAAAACTGTTCTTTTAATGGATGAATTTATCTTGATACCCGATTGTTCATTTAAGTCCCAAAATTCATATGTGTGGGTGGATGTAATTTAGCATGCAGAATATCCACATTCGCAAAAACGACATTTTTTCGTGAATGCTTTTGCTGTAACCATCAGAGGCTAACTAATAAGGCCATATCGTATGTCGGAAACAATTTATTTCCCGGAAGATTGTTTTACAGGGAATTGATGTTTTATATTACGATAAACATCAGGCGTCGTATGAGCTTTTACGATGTTGAAGCTCAAAACCATTTAAAGCGAGTGTCAACGAACTATCTGGTCATCACATTTCTGGGCTGTTGGATTGGGCAAGGTTTTCTTATTGCCTGACCCATGTGATCGCCTGATCTGATGTCTATATTTTTGTTTGCATGGAGAAATCTTAAGAGGACATTATATTAAATTACTCTTGAATCTGATAAGGAACTTATCATCACAATTCTTTTTAATTGTGGTAGAAATGCACTCTACACCTGAAATATTCCAGAAAATTCATCAATTACTCCTTCACCACTAAGATATTCCTTTTTTGAGAAATTCCTGTAATTATTGTTAATGCAATTTAAATTTGTGAGTTTTAAGTTATTCTTTTATTTTTGTCCCATTTTCTCTGATTCAGCATCAAGCGCTTTCTTGAGTTATTACATTTCATTTTCTACCTATGTAGAAAAATATTTGTTTTTATGTGCAATCTCTCAAAAATTATACGTTTGGTAATTCCTATGTAAAAAATCCTATGATTATTATTTAAAATGATAGGGATCTCGTATACTCATGCAAAATTATCTGTGGGAATAGGAGGAGACATTTATCTGAAAGCAAATCAATTAATATCGTGGGAGAAAAGAAATAAGATGAATATTAAATTAAGTAAGAGCCCTTTTTAAGTCTTTTAAAAAATATAGGTATATATCGGAATTTTCGATAAATAGGAGTACTATTGCTAGGGACAGATTATTGAGTCAATTGGTTGCCTAAATTCTGAATGATGCTGTGGATATAAGGGGGGGGGGAGAAATCCATATTTCGTGGCGGTATCCATAAATATTGTTGACTACTTTTTAGATGGAAACTTCAGAACAGACGTGAAATGTACGCTTAATAAAATAGTTAAAGACAGCGATCTTGTATCTGAAAGGCACTGAGGCATTAAAAGGGATTATTTTGTTAATCTTAACATGTTTATGATATACTGTACGTTTCAGAGCGTTGTTATCCTTAATTAGTTGGACATCCAGATGTGGTAGTGATGAAATTTCTTAAATTTCCTGGGTAAATTTATTGTTGTGATGGGCTTGTTGTCCATGCTTCCGCGTCATGAAAGTGTCATCAACATATCTGAGGCAATCTGATGGTTTCAAAACAAAACTATTAAAAATAATTTCTTTCATGGATAGGAGTTTAAATTCGGCTAGTAAACCAGAAATAGGGGATCCCATAGGTGCGACCCGACTTTCTCTGTAAAATGTATTAACAAATATGAATACATTGCTATAATGAATGAGATTTAGTTCTGCTTTATATTTTTTATAAGTAATATATTTCATAGAAATTTCGTCTGAAACAAAAGTTACGTTTTCATTTGAAAAAAATAATATTTCCCTAAATTTATAAAAATATTAGAAAAAAATTAAAAAACTTTTAGCGAAAAGCATGGTACATTAAATACATATCCTACATGTCGTGAGATGCAAAAAATTACTGTATATAAATTTAAACTTGAAATAATATTGAAATGTATTTTTTTCTCTTAGCATTATATCAGTTTCTTTTAAAATAACTCTCGTATTGCCGTCGTTATTTAATACATTTTTTTTTCTCTTGATGAATTATGAAGAGAAGATACATGTAAGTCGATTTGTATTAAAAGCTTTTAACCATTTCACTTTAACGACTAAACATCAGAAAAATTTATCACTGAAATGTAACAAATTTGATTTTTGCACAAAAATCTACTTTTCTTATCTGCCGTAAGTTTCTTTCTTACATTATTTGAAATATATTGTAAGCTGACTCTTTTGATGGTAAATTGTATCTTTTATGTTATTTTTTCTATTGTGAATAAGACTGAAATATTCTATAGAAATAGAGTACATACATACATATACATATACATACACTACACACACACACACACATATATATATATATATATATATATATGTCAAATCAATCCCGAAATCAATTAAAATTTTCAAGGGATTAAATTCGAGTAAATACAAAATTATTTTTTATACGGCCCCAGTACAAAAACTGTCCAACGAGTAAAATGTGCCCTGTGCACTAATAAGATCATGTATACAATTTCAGTATTTTCTCATAAGATATCGAAGAGATATGAAAATACATAATTGCGGACTTAAACCACTTTCCAATGCCTGGATTATTATAGTAAAGGATAAATTTATATATGTGTCAGCATGTGGGAAGATCTTGTGTACTTCAGGGGTCGTACACAAATTACAAAAGAAAACAATGATTGCTAAATCGATAATAATTGGGGTATTTATTGGTACAAAAGTATCAAAACTCTGTATAAATAAAAACTTTTCGCAAAGATTACAAAGCTTGTTCAAAATGTTTTCCATCCATGCCATTGCAGAGCTGCATTTGTCTGATAACAACTCTGCAAACTTGCGGGCTTCCCCTAGACCTTTCGGAAACTGGCTGGTTCCCCACAACCACTTCGTAAATTTGTTGTCCAAATCCCGAATTGACCAGCCAGTTTACAGAGAAATTGTCCACTTTCGTAACACAGACACACACACACATATATATATATATATATTTAATATTACAAACTTTATACAGTTTTAAAAGTTAATCATTGAACTTTAATTCAAACGATATTTCAGTATGAATGATATAGCTAAAATATAATACATTTCATTCAGTAACGTATCGACCGCGTGGCTATTCAATAATTCAACATTTTATTAGCATAATAATTACATTTTTTCAATCACATATTTAGAATAAATAACAGTATCTTTACACTTGTTATAAATAATTTCCATTTACTTCCTCCAATAATCGTTGAAGTAATTAAACGTTTTGTAGATGACGAAAAGGGTTATGAGCATTCTTTACTCAATATGGCGACATTAATGCCACTTTTCGAAATAAAGCTATAATATTTTACTGAAAATTTTTATATTTCCAAAGCATCTATGTTTCATGGAATGTTATTTATACTTATGAGCTTTTGTATCAAATTTCTAACAAATCTCAAGAAAGAAATTAATTACTTTATTATTAATTTGTATAATGCGTTTTATGAAAATATGCAAATACAGCATTAATCTCTTTACCTTTATCATTAACACACAAAATACTAATACTCAGTACTCTCAACTGTACTGATACTCCGATTAATATATATGGGTCGCCCAAATGAAAATGAAGCTACAGTCGATTTAAGAAATGGTTTAATGGTATTAGTATAAATTCGTATACAAAAGAAAGAAGTAACATAGGCGTAACAGATAGGCTAGACGATGTCACCTTGTCACCACATCTGGAACTGCTTCATTGGTGATAACCACATGTGCTTCTCCAGGTCGTGACCTGTCGTCAGTACTGCTTCTTCCACTACGAAAATCCTTACACCATCGGAATACCGATCTTCGTGACATACACTCTGTGCCATACACATTTTGCGTTCGACGGTAGATTTCACTAACAATCACATTTCCCGCTGTTAAAAATAGCACGACCGTGCGTTGACACTGTTTAGAGGCATTCATGATGCCTTTTAACATGCTCCCACGCTGTCACACACGCATCTGGCAGAATCTGACGATATCGGATGCATTCCCAGCACTCTGCGCCCTCTATAGGAGCATGCAAAGTCATTTTTCTCTTCAAATGGTTGAGTTATTAGAGCAATACACTTTCATTTACGAGACTCTTATATTTATATTTTTCTGTTTCTTTTTGTAATAATATTATCTGTTTATGAAAATTTATTTTTCTCTTTTAAATAAAACCTTATTCGGGTAGATAAAGTCTTATTGAAAATAGAATTCGGAGATTATTAATATTAAACATGGAATAGTAAATTTTCTGATTTTTATGCAGCAAGATTTAATTATTTGGTGAAATCCTGGTATCATTATAAATCTAAAAAGTTCTATATTATGAAATTAGATGACAAAGAAATGCGCTAAACTACAAGTAATATGATATTTGTTATGTCTAATGTTTTTTTTTATTATTATACTCTCTCTTGGCACAGAAATATTATCATTAAAAAAATCCCAGACCAAAATAATTATTTTAATTTAAATCAAAACTAACTAAAACATTTACTAGAATATATGTTACGATTGCTTTTTAATTTTGTATATACAGTTTAAACACACACATATATATATATAAGTTTGTATATATAGTTTAGTTGAAATAGTTTAATCTAAATTATGTAAACATAAAATTAGCAAAATGTATAAGCTAAACGTAGCTATTATAAATGTCCATGAGGTAGAATAAACGGAACTTTATGCATTTATGGGAGATATTTGACAAATTTCCTCATAATTATAGTGTTTTTGATCCAGTTATCAAATATGATCTGTGAATGTAAACATATATAGTATACTCTAAAGCTCTATAGGTAAATTACATAAATTTATTACATCTAAACTGTCAATCAATAACTAAAATGTATTTATTGTACTACTTATTTATATTAACATGAATTTAATATATTGAAACTAATTGAGTAAAATATGGGGTATATTATGATTTCTAAAATTATATAATGTTCGAAATTGATAACTGATCATCCAGTATATTTACGTAATAAAATAGCAATTACAGAGAGTTACATTCGTAGAATGATGTTTACTCTACATAAATTGCATCTGTTCTACTGTACGTTTAGTGCTTAACGTTGGATAAAATAAAACGTTATTTAAAGATAGATTATAATAAATGTCTCTCTCTGTATATATATATATATAATAAACAATTATAACAAATATCACTATAAAAACAATTTCACGACAATTGTGGGTGAATGTTTTAATGTCCGCGTTCAGTTTCCATTTCACATAATTCTAGTATAGTAGTTTATTTTCATAAAAAAATAAAGTAATAATTTTCATGTGATGGCAAACATAATATGTTAATGTAAAGACTACTTAAATCTTAAATCTTTTATGCGGATAATGAAAATCCCGAGAAATGTCAGTTATATAAATAAGAGTTTGATAACCTAAATGTTGTTTCAAACGCTGAACTTATGATTTTTATTTTACTTTATCAAATATGTGTCCTTAATCATCTAACAAGTATCAACACTGTCTTAGTATATCTATATTATTTCTCGTAACAATAAGAAGTATTCTTCTTAAATTAATAATATAGGGAAGGACATATACAGGTTTTACCTCTGTTAATGTGATTCAGTTCATTTAAAAAATATAACAATATATATCTGAAAATTTTACTAAAACAAATTATTTGAAATCAAACAATATTTAAGGAAACAGAGTATATTTTCCCAAGATAGAAAATGTTTTTATACTAAGTATTTCCTTATAGGAAAGTCCATTGTTTGGATTTTTTTTTCTTTCAACGAACAAAAAACCCCAGTGTTCTTTATTGTTAACGTAATAATTGATATTTAAAATTAACAAAAAGTATAACTTGATTAATCATTTATTTTCAATAGATTGAAAAACAATGATATTGAAATATTCAACAATGGTATTGAAAATTTCAATTATAGAACAAAACAAAGTTCAAAGGTATTGTTTCAGTTACGTTGCACCTTTTCTGAACTTAGTTGATTAATTTTTGAATCGAAAAGAATGTTTCAGTTGTTTTGTTTTCTCACGGGGTGATCTACCGCATTATGTTTTCTAAAGAATAGAAAATTGATTAACGCAAGAAAAGCCATTCAATTTAAAAATTGCATTGTTTATTTTTTTCTTTTACACGTTTTGTTGGTTTAAGTTTTTCTTACAAATTTAGTTGTCTTATTAGGTACCCCATTTTAGTTATATATTTTTTTACTTTAAAAAAAGAAGATGTAGTTGTATATATATTTAATCTCTCATTTAGTTGTATTTATATTTAATCTCTCATTTAGTTGTATATATATTTAATCTCTATTTTGTCATCTCAATTCTACTTGATACACGAGATAATCTTATTAAAATAGCATAGATAAAAAGTCAAAGGCTATAACGTTTTAGTACAAGAGTAAATTTATATACATCTATGTAAATGAGTATTTGACTGTCTGTTCCTTATACAAATCTACACTTGTTGACCGATTTGCACAAAACCTGATATACATACGTTTTAGTACAAAAATAAAATTACTGACTACTATAAAATTTTCCCAGTCCATTTTTTACTCATTTTTTTCAACCACCTGTCATACAAAACTTTGTTTGTAAATTTTTCTATTGAAATTTATTTTTTTTCTGTTTCCACAACGAAAAAAAGGTGCGTATGGACAATATTTTTACATAAGCGTTTCATTTCAGACTCTCTCGCTATATTTTGGATCCGAAATTGGTGTCAATCTGAGAAGATAATGCGGCTTTTTCATATATAAAATTTTAAAACTTTTACTATAAATGTGCTAAACTTACGTCGTATTTTCATTTAAATGTATTTCGAGTTAAAAAAAAGTACAGTAATTCAGACATTTCTTAAAAATATGTATATATTAAATTAAAAAAAATATATATATACAATAATCACCCAAATATGACGACACGTTTTATGACATTTTCCGAGGCTAACGAAAAAGAAAGGCTACCGCGGTGCTTTACGCATATCTTTTTTTACAGACCGCCGAAGTCACGTGATGATTGAATCCACCAATGCAGGTGTACGAAAAGAGTATCACGTCACTCTAGCGGTCTGTAAAAAAAGATAAGTGGAATGCACCGCGGTAGCCTGTCTTTTTCGTTAGCCTCGGACATTTTCAATATGACGTCAAACTGAGTTTAAAGAATCGGTCGCTATGTTATATTTTTCTATTCCGTTTGTATATTACAGCAATATCTTATCGCTCTAGATTATACTTAAGTGTGCTTTAATAATATAGCTGCAGTGGCAACACTTTTTGATTTTTATAACAAATAGGAAATGAAACATAGCAAAATAAATTAATGTCAGTTCTTTTCCTTTTCATAAGAAATTTCTTGGCTAACGTCACGACTAAAAGTATCTGGAAAAAGACGTTATTTTCAAGTAATCATTGTAGCTTTAATTTTAATGAATGAAAATGTAAGATTCCATTTAAACATAAGATTATACGAAATAATAAAATTTCACTAAATGCTACATTATTTGTCGAATTTGTTTATATTTTTTTCTTAATGTCAAAGAAATTGTATATGCTTCTGTTTCACACGCAAAACAAAACATGTATCGTCATTTATAAAGCTGGATGATTTTACTATGATTGCCTAAATTTAGCGCACTTCTTTCTAATTATTTTTTAACGATTTATGGTCACGAATGCTTGGGGCTCCGTTATTATGATCACCGTTTTATTGCATTTTTTTACTTAGAAAACTCACACGGTTAACACAACAAAGCCAGGAGGTTCTGATATTTTATTGATAATTTTCAATTCCTACAATGAACAGAATAGAGAAGTAAATTAAACTTTTTGTTTACGTATTATAAAACTGTTCCCGGTGTATAACATTTTATATACGGAGTGTTTATTATGGGTTTTAATCACGAAATTCCACGTTAGATTTTCCTTTGTTGCACGTACGACAGCTGCACGCAGACGCTATTTGGATAAGTTATAAAAATGTCTCAGTGTGCAACTTGAGACGCACATGGTTAGTCAGAAAATATGATTATACTAAGAAGCGTCTGGCATAAAATGTTTTATACTTGGATCTTGTGTTTTAAACCTAGTCACTCAAATAGAACAATTATATAGAAAGCAAACACATTTTTCAATTTTGTTTATTACTTGTTTTCTTTTAATTAGGGAACTATTTAAAGTGGCTGTTATTTGGTTAAGTTACGGCAATGGATCATTTAACAACGTCATACATATTCTACTCATCAGCGTTTACGGACATGCTTCGCAATGTATATCGTGTAATACATAACTGCTTTTATGCTTTACGCATAACCAATTGATGAATAATTATAGTACTAATTATACTAATACTAACTATACTAATTATAGTATAATTGAAGAATAATACGCTGTAAAAATTTGGTCAACAATTACGGTACATATACAGACAAATTTGTGACCAGTATAAATACCGCAATTTAACTGGACGGTATATGTACCGTAAAATATTTAAGTATATATACCGGCTGCACTCCCCCCCTCTCCTCAGGCCTGAACGCATTACGTAACAAGAGCAAGAGCATTACTTCAGAGGTTGTCGTACACCGAGGCGGGGCTACCAGTTTTTCCTTACTGTAAAATAATTATTTTACGATATAAATAGCGATTTTTTACTCATAAACAATCATTTTACGGTATAAATACCGTTTATAATCGAAATGGCACAAATACGTTTTTTTTACGCTTAATATACCTTAGAAGTACGGTTCTCATACAGTAAAGAGTGAAAACGGTACAAGTACCCTTAATTTACAGTACATTTACTGACATTTTACGAAAATTTTTTACAGTGTACGGAAGCAAAAATTAGAACATCTTTCTTCATTTTTAAGGAGTGTTTTCTTCCTAGCAATGTTTACAGCAAATGTTTGTTATTTGTAATCAGAATAATCAGATAAAAATTATCTATACAAAATATTAATAATCTTATGAATTATTATGAAGCTGACAGATTTCCTTATTTTTTTGTTCTTTTTCCAGCGATATAAAAATTTTTATTTATCCGTTAAATTAAAGTAACTAATTAAGAAAAATCGGAAAACAGTACATTATAAAATATTTTATATATCGTTTAATAACAACCACTGAATAAATTACATGTTACACAGAACATTACACAGAACATTACATTACTTACACAGAATAAAAATAAGATTAGTTTCTAATGTCAAAGTACAAGAATAGATAACGAGCTGCCGAGCTTTGTCTGCTTCTTTTAAAAAGAACTATTTCTTGAGTAAGACATTTAATTTGCCATCTTTTTTACTTACTCAGATTATCCAAGAATACTACAATAATACTACACTAATAATCCACGTTTCCTTCGCAGAAAATATAAATCTTAATAAGACTAACAAAATTGGAGATAAATAAGGAACCAGAAGATTTTCCATTAATTGGGCGAGAAAAGACAGAAAAATTCAGTATTTTTATATATTTGAACAAATAATACAATTAGGGGAGAGAAAATAGTAATGGGATAATTTAAAATTTTCATACTCAATAAATTCTTTATTATTATTATTATTATGTTGTGGTTTAATAATGTTTAGTGTTATCTAAAATTTAAAAAGAAAAACTTTAAGATAAGTCTCCAGACAATTTGAAAATTGTGAGAAAAATTTCTCACTCATCTCTCTAGTCCAATATGAGTGTAATACACATCTAAAATATACAATAATTATGAGAATTCACTTTTTAATAACTATTATACTTTCACAAATCTGAGCTCAAATAAACTATATTTATTGTTATGCGTTGTATAAAATTAGCAACCTAAAGATAAATTATATTTATATTTGAAAATTTTCTTTTTTATACGTCAAATTTAATTAATTCTATTCATAAAATAATTCTGATATTTATTTCAAAATAAATGATATAAAATTTTTTGAAAATGATTAAAAATCTAAATTTATATATTTGTAGCTGCTTAGGAATACAGAAGAATGAACATGTTCAATCCCTCCATCTTTCGCAGTGTCTCATTACTTCTTCCAGCGAATATATTTAGTATAAAGCTTATCATATCAACCAAACTACTTTCATGCTTACTTAATTGAGTAAATGCAAAAGTGGGATATATGCAACACTTATAATAACTCTTTATTTTATATGTGTAAAAATCATTTTCTAAATATAATTTAATATTCATTCTTGACTTTAAAAATGAATCTTTTGGCACTACAAATGTTTGAAATCTAAAACTGTGAAATTTGTATCATATATAAAAAGTTATAGGTGCTTAATCTTAGGAACAAAATACTTAGTTTTCTTAGATCAAAAGCTAGTAGAATACGTAGTGTGGTGTTTCCGGTATTGAATGAGAATATTGAAGTTGTTGGGATACCAAGGCCTTAATTACCGAATCACCACTTTTTTACAGTTGCTAGATGAAATTTTATTTCGCTTGAATTTACAACACGGTAAAGCTTACATCCAAGCAATTATAAAATTAATATTGATCTAAAGTTCGTGTGCATTACAGAACCAAAATTCTTAAATTAACAGTCAGTTTAGCAGCAGATTTCTTTAACTGTATTTTCGGTCGATTAATCAAGGTTAAATTAGTCATTAGACATAATAAAAGTAATTCTCCCGTACTTTACTATCGTTCATAAGTAGCAGGGGCGCTACTCTAGGTTTCTTTCGGCGAGTTTTCACAAATAAGGAGCAGGGCGCTCCTCTTTACCTTTCTCCTCTTGGGCCCTCTCATACGAGACCAGATCTCAAATCCACGTTGCGCTCTGTCTCCCGAGGTCGGAATCAGGTAGAAGAACTCTTACCTCTCCGCTCTCCAAAACCAGAATATCTCGTTCCAGTACTCCTCAATCAAGGGCTGTCAAACATGACACTTAACCGCTCTCGGCTAATCTTCTCTAGAAGCAGGGAGAAGAGTTCTACCCTCTTCGAACTCTCAAACCAGAATGATCTTCTCGCTCCTTGTTCCGTGGGGGGTGGGGGGGGGGGCATGGGCGAAGAACCCCGTAACATTTGTACTGTCAGATCGAGTTCCTGTCAGCATTGGATCGTTGAAATTGCATCACGACGCCAAACGCGTCTGGAACCAAAAGTGCGGCAATAGGAAAATATGGGTAACGTAATCCATTAACATCAGGGTGCATCGTATCAGGGTGCACCGAAATCTGGGCCTGTTCAGGTTAGTAGTTGAACTTTTTTCCAGAAAAGACTAATGGGTGTCTTTGCTCTCACCGTCCGCTCAGGTAGCACTTCCCGAGCGTGGGAAGAGATCTTAAGCGAGAAGCTATACTAGCTGGGATATTTAAATACTCTCAAGATATCCAGTTGTCTTTAGTAAAAATAGTCATTGGTAATAAAATTGTACTGATTTAAATTTAAATTTTAAAATTAAACACTTCGATATTAACATTAGAAAAAAAATCTGCCTTATTTAAGTAGATTTGTATGTGACGAATAACTAAGATCATGTTCATTAATTGAAATTTGGCTGAGGTAGAGTGTGCACCGATGTTGAAAATTTTGTTTTGAAAACAAACTGGGCTTAAAGTTAATTACTATTTACTCGCTAAAGAGTACCCTACTTTCTATATATCCAAAATATTTTCTATACCCCCTTCGTATATCTCTTTGCTATATGCCTTTTCAATTTCGATATAAATTTCTTACAATTAAAGTATATTTCCTTGTGTATATTACTTTGACATTTAAGGACTTTTCGTAAAGTTATCTTTACATGCAAAACACAAATTCATACAAAATCAAGGACACTCTGTAACTGTAATTGACATATTCCCCCAATGCTTTAAAATGTTTGTGATAGGAAAGTTTATTCGATATTCATATGGAAAGCGTATCGCAAAGCGTATATCAAATTTATTATAACTATACACTACTTTTATAACATTATCTGTTGCCTTTTTAAAGTTAAGGAGGGTACATAAGACTTTAGTGGACACATGTATATAGACTTATATGATAATCATATATATTGCTCCACACACACATTTATATATATATATATATATATATGTGTGTGTGTGTGTGTGTGTGCGTGTATGGATATATGAATGAATGCATTTATATATATATATATAAATGTTTTGATATATTCCAATTCAGGTTAATTGCTCTCAATGTTTAACAACAATAAAAAAAATCTTATATAAATGTAATTCACACCTAATCTTTACCGTTGTCGACCTTTTTTTTTAATAAAATAAAATTTAACCATCTTTTTAACAATGAGCAATGTAAATTTCTTCGTCATAATATAAATTTAAAAGTACCTTCAAATACCCTATTAGTTTAGGGCGTAGAAGTTTTTATTATAATAAATTCTCAAAAATTTCAATCACACTGACTCACATTTAACTAAATATATTTATGCCCAGACTGGACACATGATAATTGAAAATCCCACGAAATATATTTAGTGCCATTTTATCTCACAGCTAAAATATTTTAGCATTGTAAGAATCGAAAATGTATTATAATTTTTCCTTGTAAAATGGATACCAGAGCAACTAATGTCTATTTAAACGGCATTTTTAACATTCACCCAATCACTAAAGTTGAATGACTAACGAATTGTACTCAGTACGTGTACACAGGTTCAATTCTAGCGTACAGAATACATTTTATATCAGATTTCTGATTATATATATTTTTATCAGAATTCGGCTGATCAAGTTCAATAGCTTTAGCTAAAAATGTCACCAATCAGGGAATGTTATTTTATGACCAACCCTGTATTTCCTGCTTTTCTTCCTGTACATTTTCTATGTATTTCCTTCTATATATTTCTATATATTCTGTATATTTTCCTTCTTTTATTTTCATCCAACAGTTATAATGTAATTTGCTATTATTATATATCGAAAATGCATATTTGAACGCGAATTAATCATAACAATTAAAAGAGTCATTATCAGAATATAGATGGATACGTTTTGAAATGTAGATTTGATCATTTCATTGTTGAATGTTTAGCGTTTTCTTTTAAAATGCATTTTATATGAGATATTTGTCTTTTCAAATCACATCTTTTATGCTTGAAATTTTAGCTTATTATTACTAGTCTGATAATTTCTAACTTCATTTGTTTATTTTATTTACTTCTTTCGTTTAATAGACAGAATATATAAAAAAAAACATTTATTTGTGATATATATAGTATTCTAAGAAAATTCTAGGGCAATGTGATATACATTTCTAAACATAAATAGTAAATAAAAATTGTATTTATTATTCGGCTTTGTTAATTTATAATTTAAATAATTCAAAACCAATAGCTTTTAATAACTCTTCTTCTGTCATTCATCATCATCATGACTTTTAACAATGAAACATTTTATCACACCAATATTGAATTTTACTGCTTCCCGATTTAAACGGATAAGAGAGCTTTTTGACTCGAGATATCCTTGTAACATGCTTTTACTTTCTTAAAAGATCCTTCGGGTGATTAAATATTGATTTGTCATTTAGAAAACGTAGAAGGTCGATTATAGATTATTCAGTTATGACAAAAGAATGAAAATATTTTCAGAAATTGAAATCTGTGTTACGTAACTCGAGCTTTAAATTTTTGCTGATAATTTATTTCCTTGAAAGGTGGAGATAATTATCAGATCATGTATTACGTTACTAATAAATACAAAGCGTGAAATGATGTGTTTATATTTGACAATCTAAAATGCAATTTACATTTCAATTCACTTTATAATAAAAGCATTACATTTTCTAAAATTTATTTTTACAATTAAAAACTATATAACCTTTCTCATTAAACAAGAGAATTGTATTCAAATGCTCTCTGTTATTTTTAGTATTTAGCACCTTTCATCACTTACGTAAGAAAGGTATTGTTCGATTTAAAATATGTACTCCGATAAGGTTAGTGAACAAAATGATTCATACATTTTAAATATTTTGGAAGTCAAAGAAAAGAATTTTGTCAATTTTGAGTTAACCTCCAAATTTGTGATTTCTGATTAATATAAATGTATTAAAATATTATGTTTAGTTTTAAGTGGAGAAGTTAAAATCCTTCTGAAATGATAATAAGGCTATCAAAAACTTAGACACCTAGCCACAGAGTAGGCTAATAATTGGTATACTAATATTCTTAGTGGACAATTAGAATATTTTGTATAAAACACTCCCACTTTTGTTGAAGTAAAATTAGACGTATCATTTAAAAAATAAATAAATAAATAATGTAAATTTAGGTTTTTTCTAAAATATAATTTTGTCAAAAATTATGAAATACTCAAAAATTATGTCAAAATTTAAATAAAATACTCTTTTGTTTCCATATTTCGAAACACATGAACATGTAAAAGTATCATATAGACATATACAGGAATTCTTTGTTTAAATATGGCGATTAATAATGTACTAAAATTCTGCTAACGAACCCTGCTAAAGGTGTGTAGCCTTTTTTTTTATAAAATCACTGTATTATATATATTTTATGAATTAAAAAATGTAGCCGGCTATATATATGGTTTTAAGTTTTATATAAAAAAATACATCTTTCTTAACCGCTGTAGGTGATTAAGGATATTTTAAATGAAAAGGAAATTATGTACAATTATAAACATAAATGCATTGTTTAAATATGTTTAACCATAATATATATATATATATATATATATATATATATATATATATATATATATATATATATATATATATATATATATATATATATATATATATATATATATAAATTACTTTTGGATTTTTATGGCAATAGATTTCTTTCGAAATGCATTTCATATAATTATATTTTAAAGAATGCTGTGTAGAATGTTTAATTACGCTAGATTTGTGAAAATTCTGAATATATTTTCTTTTTATTACTTCTTGGAGTTTAATTTGCATAATCAAGCATACAGAATATTGATTAATATATTTTCGAAGTACAATCCTGTTCATCTCTCACAATAATGTTTAGAAACAATGGATTTTAATACCTCTAGTATTTATCTGTGTTGTTTGTGCACACACGAAGACCAGAAGAATTTATTTTTCGATGAGTAGTTGTGATTCTGAATAAAAGCTGCTTTTTCAGGCGCTTTAATTTAAAGAATATAATATAAAATCCTTTACTAAACTTATACTTGTAGATCCTGTTTATTTAGTCATTAATTCTTTGCCAGAAAACTCTTTTTTCTATAGTGGAATTAATCATATTTGTTACACACTTGAGATCCTATCCGTTTTAAAATAAATAGTATAAACACAATATAAAAATAATAAGCAGAATATTATTTGGATGTAAAATATTCCTTACCTGTAAGTAAAAATTTTTTTGGTTTGCTGGAAATACATGTTTATATAGCAGAATAAACGAATTACACATTATAAAATTTATATATAAAAAAATCAAGTTATCCAATAATTTTATGTGTTTTGGAAATATCATTATGTTAAAACAAAAATCTAGATTTATTAAAGTTAGAAATTTATATTTTATTTGAAAAATGTAAGTTTTAAACATTTTAAATAATTTAGCTTCCTAGTATCACCGGCCACATTTTTAATCCGATTTATTTATAAACTTATGCAGGTATTGTACCAGAAAATGTCGAGTCTAGCATTTGAAAATAAGTGTTATGCAGTTTATGGATTATAATGAAACAAAAACTCAAAATGTATTAAAGTATCCTTTGGAACACATTTCATAGCTTTCATTATGTGATATTACTTTGCAATTTCAAACTGAGTATTTAAAATATATATGCTATTATTAAAGCATTTAATTGTTTTATTTTGTGATGTACGCAAATTTCACATACCCTTCTCTATACAGGAATAACACAGGCTGAAATATACATTAATTTTTTAACTGATTTCTGACAAATATGAATGGTCAATGATCGTGTGGTTATAAAATATTTATGATAGTAAAAATAAAATGTCTTAATGTTTTGGAGAAAAGAAATAATTACTATCTTTAACTTTTATAATAACAAATAATAAGCATTAAAATGTACTTACGGCGTTTGAAATTAAGTATCAAAATTAAATATGTGTACATTATAAAATATTTTAAATATTGTAAATAACTCTTACTTTTTCTCTCCAAAAGGAAGGTTGTGGATAAAAAAAAAGATTACTTTTGAAAACTGATAAGAGCAATGACTGATAAAAATAGATGAAAACAGAATGAACGTTGAACAACGTGTTTTAAAGAACTTGGTGACCTATACGTATTATCTATACGTCATGCTGTCATACAACTAAAGATAAAATGTAAAATTGATAATCAACGAATAATAACATTTTACACATTAAAACATAAAAATATAGATGTTGTGAATACGATTTTCTTTGTTTTTAAAATTTTAAAATTAATATATATTTTCCAATACATGTATTTGTAAGGTAAACAAGTAAAACAATAAATTATATAAAAAAATGTATTTAAAGGCCACACAACCACGTAAAAAATAATATTTTGTTTTCTATGGCAATTAACACAGTTTTGAAGAAATCTAAGCATAATACATTTTCATTGTGGATACTTATTATATCATAACTGATTGCAGATAATTTTGGTATCTGCAAAAGTCACTGCTTTCTTATAGATAATTACTTAGCCATTATTAAAAAAAAGCCAATTTTGTTTTGACTGCGCATGTCAATCTTCTTTTCGTTACGTAAAAGCCTCAATAACATAAAAAGAAAAACTAAAAGAGATACTTGAATATAATAAAAATGTCTTTATATACCCCCCCCCCCACACCCTCGACCTTCTAATTAAGACAGAGTATTGAGAAATCTCAAAAATATTCTAACTAGAATATTATAAATATAAAGAAAAAATACAGTAAAATAATTATTGAATTTTCTGTGTAAATTTAATTGTATTATTGAAGCCCAATTACAAAATTAGTAATTTCTTAATGTACAAAATTTGTTTCCTTCCCAATAATTTAAACAAAACTCACAGTATCTATAATTGTATATGTAGTAGTAGACAATACAGACTAACATTATTCAAATTAAATAAATAAAAATATAAATGTAATCATTATTAACTATTTTCAAAACTTCAACAAAATTGTATTAACGCTCTGAGCGTGGTGTCAACGACGCTGGCTGCTAAAGCTGCACATTGATATGAAATATCAGGACATGCGAATGAATTTCTATTTATAATATTTTCCAAAAAAACTTTTTCTCTTTATTAGTTAGTGACTTCTGGATTTATTTATATTGCTTATGACTTTTGGATCAACCAATTTCCAAATAAAATTAGGTAAGAATATATATTTTTGAGTTTAAATGTTTATAACTTTATAAATGAAACATCTGAGTCATATTAAAAAGGGATACTTCAAGACAAACAATATTTAAACTAAAAGTTTAAATATTTAAACAAAACTTTGGATCAAACATTATTTAATCTAAAAGAAATAATAAAATATTTATTTCAGTTTGGATTTTAAATATTTTTATACTTACTGAAAAATAAATGAGAAATGTCAGACGACTTGAAATAAGTTACAAAACTTTACTATTAATAATATACATAAATACAATGCCTGCGATAATATGATTTTCAGAGAAACAATCAGAAATAGGAAAACTATATCTGTTCACTTTAAAACAAACAGAAATAGTTAGGTGTTTACAAAATTCAATAACCAATATATTTCCACTAAATCTCATTTCGTGTAAATCTACGGTGAAAAGTTAAAAGTAAAAGTAACAGGAAAAGTTATATTCCCATCTTAGTACATGATACATTCTTTTCAGAATTCTGTGTAACATTTTCCTTTTCATGATATTTTCCGATAGATTCTTACAAAAAGCATGCATTGTTGCAAAATATACAATATTAGTTCACTCGTGAACAGTTTAAAGGAAAATATACTCTTATATTTGTATGTTTTGTTGAGGTTGAAAGTAAAGTAAAAAGAATATATAAATATATATATATATATATATATATATAATAAGAATAAAGACAAAATGAAATATTTATAATACATATAACCTAAAGTTATTTAAGCAGTCTTTGTTTTATAGAATAATATACTTTTAAATAAATGCTGAAACTTTTTTTTATCGATTTTACTTTTATAACATCCAGATTTCTTCAATACAAAACAATATGTACAAGAGAAAGTATAACTGATTTTGTTTTTAATTCTACAATATTAAGAATTTAAAATATGCTTTTAAAGAAAAACATTAATATGCAATGACCACTTTCTGTTAACTTTAATAGCACTTTAATAACTTTAATAACTAAAAAAAACTGTATTGGTTTGATGTTGGACGATAAATGTGGGAACTTTTGTTCACACATTTTTAGTAAATAAATAAAGAACATGAACTTTGTACTTATTTTTTTTTTATGGTTTAGATGTTATATTATATTTATGCATGTTACATTGTTTTCCTTTATATGTATGTATTATTCCTATATACACAATGTGATCATCAACCAAACGAGTGTTAGAGGTTTAAGTTCACGGATACGCTAGCTAGGTAAACAGGAAGCTTATATCGTATTTCTAGGAATACTCGCATGTTGGGCGCACCCATTTTCCAAAGAACTGCCCCGCATGGGAAAATGTGCAGCTGCAAAATTAACCCATCCCAAAAAGACATTATCATTGGGTCAAAGAGTTGACCAACGGGATTTTCCTGAACTAAAATTTGCATAAGGTCATAAAGGGCATCCAATAGAAATAGACATTTTTTTCTATATCAACGCCCAGGACGTGACATAGTAAAAATAATAATAATAAGAAGAAGAGACATTTTTTTGGTTCTATGACACTTCAGAAAATAACTCCATCGGTGCAAATAGCTTTTTTTGCTAAGTTCTTCCAGCCCGTATGTTCTTCGAGTTCCGGCCATCTCCACTGAAGGGTGTCTTGAGGAGACTGCTGCTAGGCCCGCTGAAACAGAAGTGCCTTCGTCGATCCGACCCAGCGCCGTCGATCCGACCCAGCGCCTCACGATGAATTTTCCTGAACCCCCCCTTGGGTGGCAGATCTAGCGGCCGAGCCCAGAGTCATCACCGAGAAGGATCCCGGCTTTTTCCAAACTGGCAAGAACGATCCATCTATGAGTTCCCTGGTTAATAACGAGCGAGGATGAACAAGGCCTACATCATTACTAGAGATGAACTTCAATAAAAGGACAATTGGTGAGATACTTCCAGTACATTTTTCCCTGGCTAGCCAAAGTGAATAATATAAAATAATACTAAAATTTTACGTATTGATTATTGAAAGAAAAATTGTTGAATTAACATATATTCATATGTTTATTTATAAATTTAAATGTTTGGGTTATTTGCCTCTAATTTTACAACGATACAATGCTGTGCTGTAAAATAATGATTCTTTTATAATTAAGTGCTTTAAATTAAAAAGAGTTAGTGTTGAAAATTTTATTTTATAAAGTGATAATTTTGAGAAATAAATGTGTTGAATTTGATTTGTTATGAATGGATAATTTTGGAGAAATCAATGTGTTCCTATTTTTCTATAATTTTATTTATTATCTCAGTATATAATTAAATAAAATGAATTTTTCTTAAAAATTTTATCTCTCTATTTTCTTTATCAAAGAGTGTATTATATTCTTTATTTTAGATTAAAAAAAAAAAAAAAAAAAAAAAAAAAAAAAAGGCAATTATTTAATTCAAAGAGTTCAATCAGTAAAACTATCCGAACCCCCTTTACCTTTATTAACAGTGATTCACAACGCCGCTGAAAGGTAAAGATCTTCTCGTATCCACTAGACATCCCCCCTCGTAAATGTTGGAATCCCCCCCTCTTACTTTTCCGTCCAACATTGTGTGAACAAAAGTTCCCACATTTGAAAAGTTAGTTTTAGTTGTTTCATTGATACACAAGTCGTAATTGTAGAAAATTTCACAATTAAAACATTTTTTATTGCAAAATTATATTTCAAATAATACTTGCAAACTATTTTCTATTATGGAACACGTAAGCAAAAGTCTTCATCATAACTTGTCATGACTGGCAGCGCCAAAGTTTATGGCAACCCTTTTTTTCCTCTTCTACTACTGAGTAGGAGAGACGGGAGCAGTCGTTGGCGGGAGGCCAAAGGATTCGGATGTATGTGTGCGGTGGGCACGTTATGAAAATATAGTAATTGTGTCGATAGAAGAGTAGTAATATAACTGCTGCTGCTGCTATAAATATTCATCTTAGTGTACATCTGTGTGCCTATTCTTCCATGTTTGTGATGTTTTGTGTGATGTTTCGTCCTAGTAAATAAACTTGTGTTTAATCGAGAAAATGGCTGCATTCCTGTGGTATGATGAAAGCAGAAGAACAAAAATGGTATTCATAAAATTTTGCCTTTGAATAATTTAAAAAGTGCGAACGAGTAGAAACCCGAAGGAAAGAGGGTATTTATAAAGATGTATCACACGCTCTCGTACTTCGAATCAGAGCTTGGATTTATTATTGAAGTAAGTTGCATGCTTCTCTATGTTTATTCCTGAAGTAATAAGAAAGAACTTGAGTGAATCATGTTTGAGAAATATTTTATGTTTGGAAACGATGTGTTAATTTTAATATTATGAACTTTATTTGAAACTAGATAGTATAGATATTTATAGAGTATATTTATAGTATTAATAAATAAGTGCTAAGACTAAAAACATAAATGTTTAATATTAAAGGGTTAAAGAAAGAAGACTTAGTTGTTGTTGCCACGGAATTGGGCCTAAAAGTAAAGAGTGAGCACAGGATAATTGATTTAAAAGCATTAATTGAGGGAAGTGATCAGTATTCAAAAGATAGCGAATTTATAAAAGAATTTTTAAATACAACGGTGTCAGACCGCATAGAAAGAGAGAAGCGTGAGGCAGAAGTCGCGAAAGTCGACAAAGAAAAGTCTAAGACAGAACAAGATACGTTATTAGAAATTGAAAGAACTAAGCTAGAATTAGTTAAAGCTCAGATAGAAATGGCTAAAGTCCAGAATGAGTATAAAAATTCTGACACAGGGGTGGATGGACCTAAGCCTAATTCGTTAGAAGCACTAGTCAAAAGCGTCAAAACTTTGACTATTGCAGTCCCCAGCAGGCCTGAATCATGGAATTTATTTTTTACGTCGCTCGAGAAAGCATTCGAAATTAAAAATGTCGCAGAGGAATTAAAGGTTGAGATTTTGTTTAATTTGGTGGGTGAAAAAGCAGCGCACTTGTTAGTGTACGCAAACACGGAAGAAATGAAAGATTACCAAAAGGTGAAGGCGTTAATCTTAAAAGAATTTCAACCCACACCAGAGGCTTGCCTAGAAAACTTTCTTTTTGCGAAGAGATCGAGAAACGAAAATCATATGCAATTCGCGAGTAGACTTAGAGCCAATTGGGATTTCTATTGTGAATTGAGAAAAGTAAATGATTTTGACACGCTTAATGAGTTAATTGTCAGCGACAGATTATTAAGTTTACTAGATTCGGAGACGCGAAGCTATGTTAGGATAAAACAATTAGATAATTGGTTAAAACCACGACAAATCTCGGAAGTATGCGATAATTGGTTTTCGTCAAAGGGCAGAACATTTTCGGAATTATACGATAAACCGGTAAACCCCCCCCCCGCAATCATGACGAATCCGGAACTGGAAATTACAATAATGGAAAATATATACCACCCCATGTTAGAAATAACTTCACTTTTCGTAGCGATAGAAAATCAAACGCGTCAAAAGAATGTATACTTTGTAAACAAACGACCCATTTGCGATTTTGTCCGAATAATAGAGAAAAAGATAAAATTGGAAGTTTCCAAAATCAAACAAAAAAAGATTCTTTTGTCGGAAAAAATAAACACCATGATAAAATAATTGCCAAGGTTGAATGTTTTGGAAACGAGCCAATAAGTACGCAACCACTTCAATTTGAACATTTGTGGATAAAAGGGAAAGGAGTTAAATGTATTATTGATAGTGCAGCAGAAATATCTGTAATAAACTCTAATCAATTACCGGATTCATTTCGAAATAATGAAAATTCAAAAATTCAGTTAATATCGGCTTTTGGAGAAAAAATAATTGCTAATCTTATGACACTACCTGTAGCTTTAAGATCCGGAGAGTCAAATTGTATATTTAGCAACAGTGTAGACGTATTGTTTGCCGTTACGGATAAATTATATGGGACGTGTATTATAACACCGGCTGTTTATGAAATATTACAGTTAGCTAGTAACGAAGGGGGAAAGGAATGTTCTTTGTAAGATGATAGTCAGAAATGTTCTTTGGCGCCAGTAAATGATACGCGATCGGAAAAGGGAAATGAAATTGAAAGAAAAGAGGGAGAAGGCAACCAAACGGAGGGTGATGATATAAATATTGAAAATTTATGCTGGCGAGGCGAAAATCAAAACGCGGAAAGAGAATTAATGATTAGTTGTATTGAAAAGAAGGATAATAATGGAGATTTGAATGCGGTTCAGAGATCGGACGCGAGTATATATAGGGAGCAACAGAAGAGTTGTGAATCATTACAGGGTGCTTTCAAAGACGCGGAAAAAGGTAAAAACGGGTTTGTTATAGTAGATAATTTGCTTTATCATAAAGAAAGAATCACGGGGGATTGTGTTACGCAATTAGTTGTACCAAAGGTAAGGAGGGCGGAAATTTTAAAAATTGCACACGAATCAATTTTCGCTAATCATCTCGGCATGAAAAAAACAAAAGAAAGAATTCGTTATTCATTTTATTGGCCGAATATATCACAGGATGTAGAGGACTATTGTAAATCTTGTAAAGACTGTCAGTTAAGGAGTAGAGAAAGGGCTAGCGATCAGATACCCATTGTCCCAATTGAGAGGCCGGAACTTCCGTTCGACGTTGTGAATATTGACATAATTGGAAAAATTGAACCACCTTCAGCGCGTCGACATCAATATGTACTTACATTAGTGGATCAACATTCGCGGTGGCCAGAGGCGGTACCGTTAAGAACAATTACGGCTAAAGCTACGTGCGATGCATTATTAGAAATATTTATGCGAATAGGGATACCGCGCGTAATAGCGAGTGACCAGGGCAGGAATTTTGTTTCAGGTTTAATACAGGAGCATCATGCTAGGCTAGGAGCGGCTCCTAGATTTGCAACGCCAGGACATCCGCAAAGCTCGGGATTAGTGGAGCGATATAACCAGGTTCTGAAACGCATGTTACACCATATAATTCGGAGCGATTCCAAAAATTGGGATAAACACATTCCTTATTTATTATTTGCCTATAGAGAAATTCCGAATGTTACCACGGGAGTACCGCCATTCAAATTAATGTACGGAAGGGAGGCGAGGGGCCCATTAGCGGTATTGAAATCTACATGGTCAGGAGAAATACCATTACCTATAAATCTTGGAAAGAGCGCGACCGAATATCTTAAGGAGTTAAAAATTAATTTAGAAAGGGCGGCGGAGCAAGCGGCAATAGTAGCGGAATTTAAACAAGGCTCATATGCGAAGTACGCTAATCGGAGAGCGATTTACAAGGAATTTAGACCAGGGGACCAGGTATATCTATTAATCCCGGATTCCACGAACAAACTTTATGCTAGGTGGACGGGACCAGCCGAAATTGTAGCACGCTGTAAGCCTGATTCTTACAAAGTAAAATTAATAAACGGGAATGTTAAGAATATCCATGTAAATAAAATAAGAAAATTTATTCCTAGGGTACGGGCGGTGGGAGTAATCTACGAAAATGAAGAAGAATTAGGAGAAGTCCATCCCACCCCTAGTGTGAATGATAATCCAAACTTGTTTAACATAGAAGAAGTAGATTTAAAGCACTGAGAAAATACAGAAAGAAAAGAGATGTTAGATCTACTATACAAATATAAAGATTTATTTTCAAAAAAGGTACAAATAGCTAAGGTAGGCGAGCACAAAATTAGATTAAACGGCGAAGAAATGAAAAAGCCATATGTTTACAGAATTCCAGAGGCGTTGAAGCCACAAGTAGACAAACAAATCGAAGAAATGTTAGAGTTAGAACTGATTGAAGAGAGTGATGCGGAGGCGCCACACCCGGTAGTGTGCGTGGTGAAGAAAGATGGGGCCCTCCGACTGTGCGTAGACTTTAGGGCTTTAAATGCAGTTACTAAAACTGACGATTTCCCGATGGAAAACGCAACGAATCTTTTGTTTAATATTGGCAGGGCCAATGTAATAACTACCATCGACTTGCTAAAAGGATATTGGGCCATACCGCTGGAAGCAGAAAGCCAGGGTTTAGCATGTTTTAAGACTCACAGAGGTCAATATCGCTTCAAAGTGATGGCCTTTTGGGCTCCGGAATGCAGCTGCGACCTTTCAGAGAGAAATAAATAAAGCGCTTTCCAAATATAGAAACTTTGCTAGAGCGTACATCGACGATATCGCTGTTTTTTCGGAAACGTGGTCTGAACATGTGACGCACCTTGACACGATATTTTCCAAACTTCGAGAATTACGGTTCTCAGTGAACTTGAAGAAGTGCGCCTTTGCGAAAAACCAGATAAAGTATTTAGGACATGTCATCGGATCCGGCAGCCATCGAACCGACCCAGACAAAGTGGAAGCCATCCAAAAATTAGCTGTCCCACAGACCAAAAAACAACTTAAGAGTGTCCTCGGATTATGAAATTACTACCGCGATTACCTGCCTAAGTATGCTGAAACAGCATACCCTCTGACAGAACTTACTAAAAAGAACAGTCCTGAGAAATTGTGTTGGTTGGAGGAACATGATAAAGCTTTCAACGAACTAAAGAGGGGTCTCGTTGAAACACCTAGTGATTATACGCCTGTGATAGGGTTAGCATTCACCATTCAATGTGACGCATCTGCAATAGGCATCGGTGCATGTCTATCTCAAAAGAAGGATGAGAGACTATATCCAGTCAGTTATGCCAGTCAAAAGCTCACCAAAACTCAACAGGCTTGGCCGACCATTGAACGGGAGGCCTATACAGTTATCTGGAGTCAAAAGAAGTTCGAGACTTGGATTTTTGGTTCGCCTGTGGAACTTATTACCGATCACAATCCACTGACTTTCATCACCAAAAATGCTCCCCAATCTTCCAAACTGCAGCGATGGGCACTGGCTTTGCAGAAATATGACATTACTATTTCACACTGTCCTGGTGCAAAGTTGACGAACGCTGATGCACTGTCTAGACTGGAGACAACAGACTAATAAATTGACTGTGGACTCTTCGTGAACAATAAATGACTGTTTAAAAAAAATAATAATAACTTTTTGATAATTCACTTTTGTGTATGCTGCAGCTGAAATTGTATTTCATATTAATTTGAATTCTGTTTCTCATTTGTTATTTGTATTGCAGTAGCTAGCAGCGAGAGTTTCCAGAAATGGTTCAGGATGTTTAAGTATTTTTTTTTTGTATTTCTTTTTATATATATTGTAGTTATTAATGTTCATTAGTAGTTTAATAGTAAAGGAGAAAGTGTATTGACAATGCCAGTCTGGATTTGAGATTGAAATAGTGGCATACCCCTTTTTCAATCTTAGGTGGGGGGTGTCATAACTGGAAGCGCCAAAGTTTATGGCAACCCTTTTTTTTTCCTCTTCTACTACTGAGTAGGAGAGACGGGAGCAGTCGTTGGCGGGAGGCCAAAGGATTCGGATTTATGTGTGCGGTGGGCACGTTATGAAAATATAGTAATTGTGTCGATAGAAGAGTAGTAATATAACTGCTGCTGCTGCTATAAATATTCATCTTAGTGTACATCTGTGTGCCTATTCTTCAATGTTTGTGATGTTTTGTGTGATGTTTCGTCCTAGTAAATAAACTTGTGTTTAATCGAGAAAATGGCTGCATTCCTGTGGTATGATGAAAGCAGAAGAACAAAAATGGTATTCATAAAATTTTGCCTTTGAATAATTTAAAAAGTGCGAACGAGTAGAAACCCGAAGGAAAGAGGATATTTGTAAAGATGTATCACATAACTTTTTTTAATTCGCAGTTGCAGCTTAATAATTATTATTATTTCTTAAATATAATCCCTTTAAATTCTGCTCTTTATTATATATAATATTTTTGCAATAAAAGTATTAACCGAGATCATTTAGTAAAACCTCTAAAAGTATGTATTATTATTTTTTTATTTACACACATTTTACTATTAATTATAGGAATTTTACTAAATAATTTTATTAATAATTTGAAAGAAAACATGTAAACGAAATTACTTTATATGCTTATATATTGCATTATTTCTTTGAGACGCAGAATTCAATACAAAATAAAAGCCTGCCAGTTATCAACAAAAATATTTTGAATGTTTACATGTGATATATTTACCTATATATATATATATAACTTGTTTAGTACATTTTGAATTCAAAGGTATTATATATATATATGAGTGTCTGTGTGTGTGTGTGGTAGATCCCAGATTTACCGATATTGAGTAAGGTTATGTGGGATAGCCCAATCGTTGAATGATCGGTAGCACTATTGAGGATGTCACATTATAAATGTAGAAATATCAAGCTATAATTTGAAACAGCATACAAAAAAAATAATAAATAGCGTAATAAAAATAAATATTCAAACAATATGAACAATAAAAATTTCATAATTGTTTTTTGCAATATAATTTTTACTTTTTTCGACCCTGTATTCATCTAAATTTGTTTATTTTTTTGTGCGTGGGAGAGGGCTGGGGTTGCAGCATTAATGCCACTTGACTGAGTGCATCGATTAATGAAGTATTATGGCAGTATCTGGCTACGCACTTCTCAGGGTAGCCTAGCTTGTGAATATTTTGTCGGCCATATAAAACTTATGCATGCAAGTGCTGTCGATCTGTCGCTTCTCTGACCTTCGCAATTATGATTGTGCTTCCCTGAATCTGAGCTATACAGTTATTTTTGTACGGTTGTATGCCAGGTAGCTCTCTGTGGTAGGCTCGCGGGTAAAATTGCGTGGGTGAGAGGTTGAACGAGCGAATTAGGTCGTATCTCTCGCTAACTTAAACCAGTGCTTTAACTCTTCAGAGTTTGGAATGTGTACTTTGCGAGGCGAAAAATTTAAAATGATATTACAAAAAAATATGGCAAAAAAATACGGTTTGCTATAAGCGAATGATGTTTCGATTAATCTGAGCGTGAATTCGAAGCCTTCAACTAAGGCGTTTGACCTCCGGTAATGTGATAAAACCTACATACTTTAATAAAGTGATTTTCGAAGTCCAAGGGATTCCAGCTAGTAGAGACATTTAACTTAGATTTGAAGTGCCATTGATTAACGTGTTTCCAGCAATAGTCATTCCTCATATTTTTGATTAACTCGTTTTGTACATAAGTTGAGTTTAAATTAGTAAATTTGCATTAAGTTATTTTGAGAGTTGTTTGAGTCTGAATTCAAGTATCGTAGTTAAGTTTAGCTCGCTCTACTGCGAACCTAATTCATTTAGTGGATTCAAATAAACATTTGTTTTATATTAAATTTAAGTGTCATGTCGACTCCCATATGTAACGGACCCGAATGTTACACCACAAATAACACATGAAATTTTCCAGAATCTAAGCCGTTAGAAGTTGTACAAAGAGTGTATTTCAGTTGTAAAGAAGATGTTTATGGTTTCACCTATTCACCTCATTCTTTTAATGGTATCTGCGAAAAAATAATTATTTAGTGTTAAAGTGTACTTTGAGAGAAAATGTGTTATTATAGCTGGAGAACATTGGTAAATTTTTAATAAGTGATGAAGCCAAGCGTTCTCATTAAGCTGTAGTACTTAAAAAGTGTTCTCAGCAAGTAAAGATAAAAAGGTGTGGCGTAGAGCGTTTTATTGCAAAAATCAATCTTTTTCAGAAGCCGTCAAAATTGTATCGTAGTAAATTTGGATTGAAAAATAAATTAGGATTTGATTTAACTTTTGATGAACTCGTTGTTATAATTAATGTCTCTTTTTCATGTGGCTATTCAGGATTATTTTGAGATGAGAACACCTAAGAATTATCTTGGGTTATATGAACTTTTGTTGAAATATGAGGTATGCATGACTCTGATCGTGGTGAAGGATTGGACAGATTAAGATGGAGATGGGTTTCACAGCAATCAGGTTTCACGAGAGTTGTTTAAAATGGTTTTAGAGGGGCAAATCGGAATTTAGATATGCTATTGGCTATAGTAATGAGGTTGAAAAATATAGTAATGAGATTAAAAATTATGGAAATGTTGATAATGCTAGAGGTAATCGTAAGAGTTCTAGAGGTAATGCTGGTAATTGTAGTTGTGGTGTTAATGGTGATAATGTTCGATAATGGTGGTGATACTGGTAGTAATAGTAGCGGTTTTTGGAAATGGACAGAAAGGTGAAGTTCAGGATAGGAAACCGCTTTCTCATTTAAGGCAGTTAACAGGGGTTAAGAGTGATGGTAGATAGATAGTGTGATTGGTATATGATGAATTCTGCACTGTTAAAAATTTGCAGCAAACTGTCCAGTCATTTGACCGTTTTTGATAGAAAACGGTTACATAACCGTTATTTAACTCTATTCTGACAATATTATTGCCCATATTA
This sequence comes from Maratus michaelseni, assembly GCA_963931845.1. NCBI lineage: Eukaryota > Metazoa > Arthropoda > Arachnida > Araneae > Salticidae > Maratus > Maratus michaelseni. The sequence continues at coordinate 153,428,768 of OZ007588.1, read as the reverse complement.
TGGTCAGAATAGAGTTTAATTACGGTTATGTAACCATTTTCTATAAAAACGGACAAATGACTGGACAGTTTGCTGCAAACTTTTAACAGTGTGACACAAAACATACACGTGGCCCAATAAAAGTAATATTAATGCAAAAGTATAGTTATCAAATTCTTTTACTATGTAAAAATTACATTTATTAATGCATGTATTAAAAAAGTACATTTGAAAAGTCAATACGTTTTATGGATTAGCTTTGTAGCAAAAGGTTCGCTCTCTACAAAGAATTTAGCAAAACATTTTATTTCTATTTAGTTACGTATCTACATATTTTTAAGATATTGTAATTTAAAGTTCTTACATATTGTTTTTTTTATTATAGTTCAGCAGTTAAAATTGATTAAAACTTTTTTAAGCCTGAAAGATCGTGCTGTGATCACGTATCTACTATATATAAATATATATATATATATATATATATCAAACGCATACACAAACATATATATATATATTATTCACCGTGTACATAATTAAAATTCACCTACTGAGGGCTGTCTATATTCGAAATTATTAATAAGAATAATATGAAACATGGAATGAGTCTACATGAAGGGGTGTAAAAAACATTTGCCAAAAAAAAAAAAAAAATCAAAAATTGACACGTTTTTTGATAAAAATTCTGCTTATATGCAAACTTCATTGAGTAAGTCATGTATCTTCTCGCGCTAATGAAAATGTTAATTAAACAGACGCAATTAATTTACTGTCAGCCTCATACATTTTGCACGGAACATATCGTGATGTTTACAAGATTGAGCTTTACTGGTGAAACTTTTTCATCAAAACGGCGATTCCACAGCAGTAGATTTGAGGAAGTTTCGAGCTTTAAAAAACAATCGCAAAAGTGCAATTACTGCATATGATCAGACAATTTGAGGTTGCGAGATGGTTGAGTGTTTATCCTGATAACGGAAGAAAGCCTGTTTCTGCGGAGGGAGTTGGAGATATTGCGCTCATGAAAAAGAGGACAGGACTTCAAACTCAATGGGTAACATGGGGATTCGCCACATTGCAGCAGCGTTAGATTTGTCAACTGCTACTGTTTATATCAGAAATTTCTGCCATATTACGCGTAGAAAGTGTCAGATGTTCAGCAGTTGTTGTCAACTGATTACCCTGCACATCTAACATTTTCATTGAGATTCCTTGCTCACTGTCATGTAGATCTGAATTGTCCTTGGAATATTTTATCAACATACTAAACCCATTTTCATCTGGATGGCGCAGTGAATATTTAAAGTAACCGCATATAAGGTGATGAAAATCTTCATTCGATTTTACAAGTTCAGTTCCGTTCTCAGAAAGTTACTGCGTGGTGTGGATTTACTGAAAAATGTATGCTCTGTCCGCTTTTCTTCGAGGAATTAATGCCGAGTCCTTTGGTGCCATACTCCGTACCTTGAACGCACTGCGCGTCGCTGCTTGAGAGACATATTTTCTGTGCAAGAAATCACATCAGTGCCTTGATGGAACAATTTCCATGCAGGATAGAGCTCTCCACACATTCTCATTTGCGTTTAAAATATACTTATAAAGCATTTTACAGAAGATGGTGTCATCATAAGAATTTTTTTTCATATAGGGCCTGCAATATCCACAGACTTGAATCCCTGTGATTTTTAGGGCTACTTTAAACAGTTGATCTGGTCATGACAAAACAAGAACATTGCTGCCAGTACTCAAGGATTAAATTTCCGGTCATGCCCTCAATATTAGCGGGTCCTTTGAACATGGTATTTTGCGATTTCAAACGGTACTTGGCAATAATGTTCGACACATTGAACAGTATATGTCTTTCTAAACCATTTCTAGAGTCTATATAAGATTGTATTTCGTTCAATTATTGACAAATATCAATAACACGCTCTATGGTAGCCATTTTGGATTTTTTTCTGCGAAATGTCTCCCGCATCCCATCTGTAAAAACTCCGGCGGGATTTATAAAATTCGAACTGGTAGCTGTGGCTAACCGGAGTAATTACTCAAGTTGATTTGTAGAAAGAAAAGTTTCTTTATTCGAAGCTCGAAGTACAGAGCATTCCTTCTACAGGTTTCATTATTTAAATAAAATAGAACAAAATAAAATAAGATGAAATGCGTAGGTGCAGGTGATTATAAACAAGTTCCATAAAGTCCTCTAATTTCTCCTTAGGTCTCTACACCAGACAGTCTCGTTCTAAACTTAATTTCCGTTCTCTGTATTCGGTGATACTATTTAAACAGGACGGGGTGTCCTTGGGTGATCGAGACGGATAGCTCCTTCGAGTTTTCCTCTCACAGACCTGGCCGTCTGTACTCCCTCCGTTTCACTTCGCTCTCGCTTCACTGCAAGACTCCGCTTTTCAGGGTCACGTCCTACCCTTTTGCCTCCGAAAAACCCTCTCCCTCTCGTCTTCTCTTCTTCCTCTAGCCTCCGAAAAAAGGGGGGCGGGGGAAGGTTCACCCCGGCCTCTTAAACTTACGGCAGCCTATCGTTGTGGATATCTGGTTCTCATTCGCATATTTCAAAGGACTTCCCTTGGCGTCCGATAGTCTCTGGGAAAACCTCTCCATCTGCGACCTCACAAGTAGGATAAATAATTAGTTAACGTCGGATAGTCGCCATGCCGTCTCGAGTATTGTTCATAAAATGTCCACACCATTCAGCATAGGAGATTGATCGTTCCTTTTGATCTGACCCGACAACTCCGGGGGTCGATCGGTCACAAGTTACTTACGCTGTGATTTTGGGAAAATGTCACAGCATTACCCCCTCGAGCAGATGAGATTTTTCAAGCATTTGGAAAACCTTACATCATTACTGGTGCGCTAGCCTTCGTACATACCCAACACACATGTTAATTCTCAATAGAGGCTTACCTTAAACATTATTATTCACAAGTTTACAATACACTTTACAAACTCACATCGTTAAATTAAATTTCAATATTCATTGCATGATTCAAATACACAATTATTTCAATTACAAAATGAAAAACTATATACAAAATTACTGAGTGGAATGTTTATTTATTCCATTCTACTTAAACAGTCTACATGTGGAATTTGGTATACCTGGCCGATAACCTAACGATCTGCGAATATCCTGCCTTTTTCCACAATCTTTAATTAGTCGGAAATCATTTCCGGCGTCGTTTTTCGACTGTTTAACATCGCTGCCTTTTATTTCGTTATGCGGCGATATGTATCCTGGGGTTTCTAAACAATCAGAACTGAAAACCGTTTTTCGCTTCCTTCCTAACGCACAATAACTGTTTACCCCTTTTGTTGTTTTCTGTCCCGAAGATTTAAACCTAAAATCTTCCTTTCGTTTTAAGACTGTGTCTTTATTTTTTTCCCCATGCTTACTTTCCCGGATTTCATTCCTTAAATAAAACACCCTCGCTCTTTCTTTATAACCCTCTTCCTTCATCCTTGATTTGGGTGTCGTGCGGATCGGGGTCGTCGCGAATTTCGTTTTAATGGAAGATTCACAATGAGTTACTCCTGCACGTTGGCTAAGGGGAAAGGGAACAAAGCCTTTCTTTTCCTTCCTGTCCGGTTTTCTCACTTCATTCTTTTGATAAGCCGAAACTAAGCGTATTCTAAATTTCATACTTTCTGATGCATAGTTTCAACTACAGACAGCGCTAAATAAGTGAACTTTAATTATATGCAATGAGTATATACAGTGGTGACCAAAATTGTGGAAATGTTTTGAAATTTGAATGTTTTTCTCTTGTTAATGCTTATAAAAGTTATTTGAATCCACGCAGTGTAATGATACTTATATCAAATGAAGGGATATTTAATGCTAAATTCAAAACAATAAACAGTGGTTAAATACTTGCATTAAAAGGAGAGTTATGCTGCGGTTAGTCATACAAAGAAGCAGATACGTGAGATTCAAGAAGAGATTTGTAGTAACAAGTTACTATCAGTCAACCAGAATCTTCGTTCTGGGAACGATGATCAGCTGTAGTTTATGAGCAGGTACAAGGCGAATGTAAAGATGTGGAGAAGGACTGTTTGGCTGTTTAATGTTGTAGAATAAAGTTGGTTACTGAAGTGCGATTATGGTTGAATAAATGTCGTCCAGGAAATGTGGCCACTGGTCAGCCAGAAAGAGGTTGAGGATTATTGTGTTGCGGGAAAATATTACTTCGTGTACAGTAGTTGTGTGAGACGTATGTGGGAATGTCACAACATCCGGAATACGGAAGTTTTATTTAGGCTATCAGAAAACACAGTCTATACAAAACGAAGAAAGAAAAAGTTAGAAAATCTGCACAAGAGCTGTTGATGATAGAATAATAAAACAAATTTACCTCTGAAACAAATGGATGTCATATGCGGCAATTAGCAATGAACTGAGTGCAATTGGTGTTTTTATCAGTTCAAGAACGGTACGGAAAAGACTAACGGAAGTTGACTCAAAAGGTAGGATTCCCAGAAAAAAGGCACTACTGAATAAAACACAGTTTCCAAATTGAATAAAGTGGGTAAAAGATCGTATTGCATAAATGTAAGGTTAGTGGAAACAAGTGATATAGAGTGACGAAACTAAGATTACGATAATTGTTAGTTATATAATAAAATGTGTGAGATGTCGCATTGGAGAAACGGTATATTCAGATTCCATTCAAGCGACAACAAATAATCCTAAAAGTGCTATAATCTGGCCATGTACGTCAGCAAATGATGTAGGCTGCCTTTATGCCGTAGATGGCACACTGAACAGCAAAAACCACATTGCCAACATTCTACAACCAAAAGTCTTTTCAGGAAACTTTTTCCAGATAATTCCCCATATTTTTAGCAGCGGGATTCAGCTCCGTGCACGGATATGAAAACAGTGATCGACGGATACGTACATGCATGTATTGTGATGATCAGGAAACCGACCAGACCTTAACCTCATAGAATATATGTGGTTCCGTTTGAAAAAACAACTACCACATCTCAGTCGTCCATTCAATAAAGTGAGTTAATTGAGGCTTTATTTGACTCATGGAACCGCACAATAAAGCGCCAAACATTTGTTGGCTCAATGACATATCCACTTGATGCTGTTTTGCAAAATAAAGGATATCCAAAGGAATACACATAGAGCAGTGACATCATAAATACACGGGAATTTTTACTGCATATCGTGTCTGCAATGGAAACATTTGACTTCTCTTTATAGTGGTGAATTCACCATTAATTTCCTTTCATTTGATATTAATCATTGCACTTCATGAAGTGTAACAGTTTTTGAAGCATTCATAGTTGAAAAACATTAAATTTTCAAAATGCGTCTGCAATTTTGGACACTACAGAATACATATAACTCAAATTTCAATTGTTTCTATATATACTAACGTAGCATTCCCGTATCAAAATTCAATCCATTTTAGAAAATTACATTTAAACTGTAAGCCTAAATTTAATCTCTACGAACAAAAACAAAACAAATATAATATATAATTAAATATTAAGAAATTTTATAAAATTTCTAACATTAATAACATAACAATAATTCAAATAATTTTTCAATATGAATAAAATTTAATGCATTTATTTTAGTAGTTTATCGACAACATGACTGTTCAATAATGCAACATTTTATCATCAGAATATTTACATTTTTCCGATCACAGATTTAGAATAAGTAGCAGTATCTTAACTCTTGCCATAAATTGTGTCATTTTACTTACTTCAATAATCCTTGAGGTGATTACGTATTGATTTGTTGTTTAGACGATGTAAGGGGTTTCAAACATTGGATACTCAGTAACGATAATGACATAAAAGACGCTTTTGAAGCTGAAAGCTGTATAATATTCTTCAATATTTCACGCTTTAAAAGAATCAATGTTTCTTTGAATATTTTAGTTAATTATCAGCTTTTATGTTAAATGTGTAAGAAATTTAAAAAGAGAAATAAGAGTAGTATTTTTTTATTTTTTATACATTGTTTATTAAGAAATAAGCGAATAATTTTGACTTTATTTATTTTTTAGTCATTTATACTCAAAATTAAATTTACTGTAACGATTACGTGTTTGACGATTTTTCCATTTTTATGTGTGGCTTTGTTTCTTTATAATACTATCATTTATGTATGCTTATGAGTTTATCTATTTTAAGTAATACCTGATATTTAAAAATATAAAGAGTAATAATCAAAATAGTAATAATCAAAATTTCTACATTTCGTTGTTCAAGTTTACCGCTAATTTTTATACCGCCAAAAAACTTTCTCGTGAAGAAAAGTTTTATATGCGTTAATCTTACACAAATGAACTGAAATGTTGTAATATATCTACAACTATATCTACTATAGTGACGTTCTGCCGCAACAGATCATTTGGTTAATTTTGTTTTACATGGGATCTCAGATATATTTTTTTTCTTCAGCTTGTTGTTGGGCCCGTAATTACCCTCGTGATAAAATATTTTTTGAAAAAATATGCGGTCAAAAATGTTATAGATGTTCCCGAAGTTCTAAAAGAATTCGTAGAATACTTCTACATATTTGCTGAACGTCTAAAATCAAAAAGTCCAAAAGTATTGTACATTTATTTATTTATATGTATAACTAGCTGCCCGCCCAGCGTTGCCCGGGCCTGTAATAAACCCCAAATAAACCACGAATTTGTATTATTTTATGTATTTCACCTAATTTTGTATGAATTTATATCTTTAATTACAAAATCGCAAAATCGTAAAAAAAAAAAAAAAAAAGTTTTCAAGTCCTCTATAAAATTATGTGAAAATATATACATTTTAAATAGTGAAAACTTTACCGAAGCCAAGCGTGACCGCGGAAACAATTCGTTATTAGGGGTTTTCGCCGAATATATCTCAGATTTTATATTTTTAAATACTTGTTCTCGTCCGAACGCTTTGACATTGTTGTAGGTGATGTAAATCGGGTCTACCGAGATGTTCTAAAAAGATTTTATCGTAAAACGAAAGTTTAGTACTTTTAGCGTAAGAAAAAAAAAAATCTTCTCGTGAGGCACAAAAACGACTTGCGTTCGGAGGTGTTTTTGAAAGGGTTAAAATCCGTATTTAAAAACAAATAATTATACCGTCTATTAGAAGACGGTTTTACCTCTAAAAGCATGGGAAAACGACCCTTTTACAAAAATGTGTTTCAAAAGGATAACATTTTTTTTTTTTTCGAATTGATTACAGCATTCGAGACGTAAGAGTACCATCTGTTAGAATAAGATTTTCGTTTTTAAATAAAACAAACAGTTTAGTCGATATAATTTAAAATATAATAGGGAAATAAACGCATTTTTCAAGTAAATGGTTATTCATTCTCGTGCGCTTTCGTAAATCCTGTTCTGGGCTTGCGCGAGTTATTAAAGCCGGCTCGCAAAAAAAAGAGATGACTTATTGATCAGGTTTTAATTAATATTTTTGTTAATTTTCAAAGTAATTAAATTTTGTGATTCAGGTGCATCAGGCGAGACCTTGGACTATCCACACCATATTTTCAGGCTTCTAGGTGGGTTAGATTTTGCTAGCCATCGCAGAAAGTCAAACAAAGAAAGAAACAAACACACATACATACACACACACCGAGCGAAACTTTTTTTAGTAGTACAGATTATTCAGAAACCACTAAAACATAAAATGTCATTTTTAATTTAATGTTATCAACTTTGTGTATAACCCATGTAATTAATGTCTTGCTTGCCGTAGTACATCGATAAAAATGTAAACGTCTCATATAATTCTTTATTAATATATTGCAAGTATTTTTTAGAATGTACACATAATCTGAAAATTAAATCCCCATTTAATTTCATCCCGTGATTAACGATGGTTAAAATTTGACTCTCCCATGTATTCTTTAATGAGTTCTACCAATATAATAATACTTCTCTTAAAATATAACTAAAGCTAATTATTAGAAGTCAGTTTGAAATCAAATGCAATTTATGGAAATAGATTATATTTTTTGAAGACGAAATATGTTTTCTGTATCAAAAAACGCGTTATAGAACAGACATTTTTTTTTTCCTATAAAAAAATGACTTTTTTCATGGTCATTATTCTTTTTAAAATAATTAAAATTTTCCTTAAATATCAAAAATATTAATGTCACTATTGTTTTACTTTCAATAGAATGAAAAACAATGATATTGAAAAATTCAATTATAAAACTAAACAATGTTCAAGAATATATTTTTTTCTATTTTTTACTGTTTCGGGAGCATTGTTTATTATTTTTTTTATTTTGAAACAATCTTTTTAGTTTATCTTTTCCCGCAGGATGGTGCTTCTTATTACATTTACGATACAATTCAGATTTTATTAACATTGGTGGATCTATACAATTTAAACACGCATTGTTCACTATTACAATTTTCTTTTATCTATTATTTCATTAGGCTTTGTTCATTCTATGAATTACTTACCAAATAAATTTTGTCTTATCAGTACATCATGCTTACATTTGACCTATCTACGGTAGCATTTATGGCATTTTAGTCTTTTATGTAAGTGTTATTTTAGACAAATTTATTATCCGAATGCTAAAAGATGCAAAATTAAATACATTATACAAGATATTTCATATATTTAAAATCGGAACTATGTATCAGAGCAATAAATCAATTATTTATATATTACTGTTTAATTGAAAATTTCTTTCTAATATTCAAACGAAAATTTTATGTGTAAAATGTTTGATTGTGTTTTTACACAGATTTGCATGTTACTGTTAATGACGTTGTTTGTTATATACTTTTTAAAGAAATGTGCAAAAAGATAAACATTTAAGGCTTGATTAAAAACAAATATTTGATTAAATATATTGTTCAAAATTTTAAACATGGCTATGAATTTTATTCAGCCAAAATAAAATGTTTTTATACTTTAAAGAGATTTAATCATTTTATACAATATACAGCATTTACTCACTGACTACAAATACACTAAAGATTGTCTGACGTGATATGAACTTCACGTGAAATGAACTTCAAATTAATAGGCATGTATGTTGATTTTGACTTTAGGGAGTCGTCTCATGAAACGAGGTCTCACATGAACACCGAACACGACAATGTTTAACAATATATGATTTGAAATAGTATAGCGCTTAATATTTATAGTGTGATCTAAGTCTGTCAGCAGAAATAATTTATGAATACTCAAGTTGAATATCCTTCTGAATTGTGTTAATAATTAATTTTGCTATTATCGCTGATGGCAAAAAAAAAAAACTATTATCATTTGTAATCAAAGCATTCATTATGAAATATCCTGTATATTAAATACAAATTTTATGAATACTTAGAAGGATTTTGTTCAGATACGAACCTGTATTTCAACGATGTATATATATATTTTTTTTACTTTATCAGTCATGTTCAGCATTTAAATTCTCGAACTCACAAAATGATATTAAAGGAATTTTTTGTTTATATTCTTATTCTTACATATTCAGATAACAGGAGACAAACATATTATCGTTTCTTTTACAAGAAACAAAAGTGGAAAATTTTTTCTACTAAGTCTAAGTAGAAGATTAGATAACGAATTACAAAGAATTGTGTGGTTCTTTTAAAAAGGACTATTTCCTGAGCAAGTCATTCGATTTCCCTATTTGGTACTTACTCAGATTATCGAAGAAGACCAACTACACTAATAATCACTTTTGTCTTTGAAGAATGAATGGCACTTAATAAGAGTAACACGATTATAGCAAAGTAAAGGATCAGATGATTTTCAGTTTATTTTATGAGTAAAAACAAAATCATTTATATATATATTAGAATGTTTGATTCAATATATATTTGAACCATAAATATACATAATAAGCACATGTAAATGATTATTGTTGCTTTATTAAAAAAGCAGTTTCTTTAACGAAAAAAATGTTGATAATTATATAAATTACCACACATTATAATCCATGAATATTGAATATGTCTATTTAAGGAATCCAGTTTTACATGGAAACATGTAATGGAGTCGACGAAAAGAATAGCTTGCAAATATACCTGCTAAATTGGAAATAATTCTGAAATGGAAAATGTTTCTGATCTCTAGATATTTCCCTCTAGCAGGTTTTATTAATATGTATGCATATACAATAGAACCTGTGAAAAACAAAAATCAGTCTAAAACGCAATCCGCCAACGTTGCGGTTTTTAAAAATAAATAAAAATACCTTGAAATAGAAAATTTAGTTAATTAAATATGTCTTGTTTATATGGTGTATTAACTTGATTTACATGTGATTTCATTTATTTAATAAATTGTTTGCTTTAAATATGATTATTTTATTTGAAAAAAACTGGAAGGCTTTGATAACGTAATCCAGTATTAAACAGTACAATTTTCGTCGTCTCTGCGAAAAGAGTGCCAATAATTATACCTATTCAAGGGAAACTTGTATACGACATAATTTGACGCAGTAACAGGTTTTACCATATTTTTATTTATATAAAGAATTAAAAAAGAAGATATTCAATAAATGTCTTTATTTATCTATATCTTATATGAATAGGAGGGGAATGGAGATGTAAAAAAATTAAAGAATGTTTTTTTTATGACATAAGTAATGATGTTTCTTTCCAATTCCATCGGCACATTGACCGGTGCTTATTCAAAATAAGGAACTAAATATACACGTTTCTTCAGATTTTTGTTCCTGTCATCAGCTAAAGTGTCAAGACCTCTTTTAAAAATTCAAAGCAATTTTTCTCAAAACCATGTTTTTTTTTGTTTTTTTTTTTTTAATATTGTATGTAAGGGAAAGTTAGTACTTAAACAGTGTGCTACATAAAGAGGAGCTACATAATAGTTGATGAACGATTAAATCTGTGTTAATAATTGATATTTCTTCTCATTTGTAAAAAATGCGGCATAAAAGAAAGCATTTCTCTTTTTTTATCAAAAATGTCACTTTAAATTTGAAAAGAAAAAATATAATATATACGTATTTTAAAAAATGAAAAATTTTGAGAATTCCTCATTTCAATTAAAACATATACATGTAGATAAAATGTATACATAAACCCCTGTTTGTTGGCTTTAGAAGTAGCATTACCAAGTAGTACAGTATCATCAGGGAGAGTTCAAATAATTGTCTTTTTGAAAGTTGAACAGATTTAAATATATATATATATATATATATATATATATATTAAATTATCAAAGTATTAATTGTAAAACGAATATTCAGAACTCAGTTTGCCTTTACTATATTTAACAGTATGTTGTAAAATAAACTGGAGAAACAGGTGTAATAAAAAATAATATATTTGTGAATTTTAATCCTTATAGATGCAGATGCAAACATATATAATACTTTAATTAAGAAAAACAAGTGATGCATTTTTAATAGTCTAGTTCAAGAAAGTCATGGGAAAAAAATGTTTGCAAATAACTTTTCCTTAATTTTCTGATGTAGTTTTGATAGGTTGACCGGATGTCTCTATGCACGATTATCACGGAATTGGAATTACGACACTTTCATTTTTACTGTATATAATTTTTTTTTATTTAATCTAAAATAAAATGTTTGCAGATATTTCTTGATAATAACGTTAAATATTTGCTAAAATGTGGCCTTTTAAAATGTTAATATTGCATTTTAATGTGGAAGATAAAGTATACAAATCGTATTAAAAGAATAAAAGAATTTTCTTTTAAATTAGTAACTTTCCTTCCATATAATTTTATAACAGCGAACATATTTCTCCTAATATTTAGCATAATTAAAATTAATAGAAATTTAGTTTTGATTTTAAAATTATATCCTTTTAAACATGCTGTTCTCGTGTATTTGATCATATTGTGAGAATTAAGTTTGAGAATAAAAATAATTGTTTTTCTCGGTAGGGATGGGTATAAATCATTCCGATTCGAATTTGAAATAAAGTAGATTAGGATTCCATTCGTGAATACAAAATAAATCAAATTTCTGTAATCGATATTTTTAATACATTTTTGTTCTCGAGTTAAATTAAAATATTTAGAAAATCATTTAGCAAAATTGTTTCAATATGCAATATTAAGTGTCACGTACACATACAACATTGTAATGACGCGTTTAGAGGAAATACAGATAACTTTTAGTATAGATTTTATATTATTAAAGTGTGTTAAAACGCAGATAGCTTATAAGTTTGGTTAAACGGATTAATATTGAGGTTATCAGAAGGAAAAAGTTTAATGGATATAAGAGTAGTAACACTAAGAGTCTAAATCTTGTGTGTGAATTATTTTAAGTTGGGATTTATCAATTTACATTAACTTTATTAGCAAGTTTTCATCTTTAAATGCAAAATATCTTTTGAATGATATGACGATTTCAGGGAATATGCCCACTAAAATCTGAATTTAATGGGTTTTTTTTTTCTAAATAATGTTAGAGAGTAACGTTATACAAACTTTAAATAAACACCTTGAAAATACTATCTTGATATATATAGTACTTAATAGTTACTTTTAATATACTAGGTTTTAAATATTTATACATTGAAAAAAATTCATATTAATTGAAAACACAATCTAATATTTAAATATTATGCAAAAAAAGTAATACAGATGAAACAAAAATGATAATAGAATAAAATATAATAAACTATGGTGCAGCCAACACTTTGATGAGATAAATTTTTTTGGAGTATGTTTCTGTATATATATTTCCTAATATAATAATTATTGATGGAGCTGCAAAGAAATAGAGCGATTTCCTTATAAAAAATGTTTTGGAATAGACGTTGGGGATATTTAATTTTTCCCTTTCTAGATGATAGATGAGAAAGTCAGGTGACGTAAAAACCTTTGTTTCCAAAACTTCGAACTCTTTCGACTTTTTCTCTAGAGTTTTAAACATGTGTATATATTAAAATATATTAGTAAAACCTTTTTGCGTAAAAAATTACTTTCCTATAAGCCACAGTTTCTTTGAGCAAGAACATCATTTGAAAATTTACATTTGCGTAGATATACTTTTAGGAAAATGGAATTTTATCTTTCCTGAAAAATGTGAACTTCTTAATGCATTCTCATGCATATAGAGTAAGCAGGTGGAATTCTTTTATACAACCGTGTATTATACGATGAATGAACTGCAATATATTAAAATTAAAAGAATGCATGCAGGTTGAATTACACAAAAAATAGATATTTTTTTGTTGTGCGTACTTTTTCTTTGCAAGATATAGAATATTAAAATTATTAATATATTTACAAAAAACTGTCCAACCATTTTACTGACTCCCTATCACCTATACATGTGAAATACTTTTCATATTTTTTTACAAAATGTAAGCCGTCAAACATCATTATTACCGCTTTATTTGGTTACAATGTATTTTTGAATTTCACGATTTATACAAAAAAAAAAATTTTTAGCGTTTTGTTTTCTGATATATATTTATTTGATCCTTGTATTTAAGTTAATTACATATTATTATATTTTTTAGAAATTTAAAAATCATTCAAACTATAAATATATTACAGCTGATACTGACCTTGCTGTTTTATATTTGAGTGTTTTAACAAATTTATCCGCCAGCTATTAAAGTTTCTTTTTATGACGGTTAGTGACGTTTCGCAAGCAGAAAAGTGACTTTAGGGCTTTATGGTTCTTTTAAAGTTGATTTTAAATATTTATTTTTACAATTTATTAATAATTTATTACGTCTATTACAGAATTTGTATTAATATATGCATATTGTAAATATTTACTCTCGTTCTGTAATACGTATGTTTTCAACTGATGTATTTTTAATTTCATCGTATCCTTACATATGTGGGATCAAGAAAGGTAGAAAGCTACAACACAGTTGAGGAAAAAGCACGAGGTAGCATGGAAAAGTGGGTTGTTTCAATTTGATTATGATTTTTTTTCTTAGGGAGATGTTTTTCGATACGCGATAATGGAAAATGTAGAAATATTTTTCTGACGTGCAATGTTCACATAATTGGCATGCGGTCAGTTTGAACTAATTTTAAATATTTTTTTAAAAAGGTTTTACTTACGCGCTTATACACTTTGTTTTATTAAATGTTACGGATGAACATAAATTTAGACTAACCATTTAACCCTTTCAGGCGCGGATTACTTCTGTTTGTAAAATGATGAAATGATTGATTGAGACCAGAATTTACAAACCAATTTCTTAGAAACTAAATACTTGCTTTTCTTCAAATTCATTATATAAGAAAAAATTTACAAAAAAATTCTGGGTGCCGTTTGACAGTTTGTAATTAAAATTAAGTGTATTATACGGTGATTTTGTGGTCAAATTTTAAAATATATGTAATAATCCCTCACATTTAGTTATATATCTAATACATTATTATATATAAATTTCTGCCTGTGTATATATATAGAATAGTCGAGTATAGATTAGTCTTTTTATATATATATTTTTTTTATATATATATTATGTGTACAAATAACAAGCTAACAAGCCAATGTATGCATAATTATAGTTTTTGACGTCATATTATTGGCTTGAGTTTACTGTTTAACACGCTGACAAAAACGTTTCAAATAACTTAGAAAACGTATTCAAACTTTATTTTACCCCCTAAAAACAATATGTCTGCTGTGCATAGAAACAGAAATTTTACTAATTAAAAGTACATCATCCAACTGTTTTTGCTTAACTACGTTGTTTTGAAATGAGAAGTAGCAAACTGCCTCAAACACTATTTTGAGAAACAATTAATATTCCTTATCTGTATGGGTATTAGAGTACTTATAACAGTTTCTTTGAAACACTCACTAGCAGTCGACCGGATAAAATTTAACACCCTATACAGTTGAATGTACAAATTATCACAAATAAAGGGGCGTGCTTTCAACAGGAAATTTCAACTTTTTTTTCTGCCTAGATGGTCGTCTTTATATTGAAAGTGTACCAAACTCTGACATTTCCGATTTGGCCACTTAATTTTTACATCATGTCTAGTTGTTTCAGTTTTTAATTTTAGCGATTAAAACACAAAGTTTAAAGAACTACCATTTGCCACCAGTTTAGCAACGATTAGATATGACATTAGCTTTAGGGGTTAAGTTTTTTTAACCTTCATAATTCCTAAACTACTTAATCGAATGACTTCCCGTTTGATATCCTAGGGTATAAAAAAGCCAAATATAATGTAAATATTAGGTGTTCACATTGAAAAATACCGGGTTTGAAACAAGTTTTATATGAAAAGGAACCTCTAAGCCTTAAAAATAAGCAAATAAGACATAGTTTTCGTCGAATGGCTATTTTCGTCATTTTCAACGGTAGTTTCGTGATAAAACTGTATGAGGTATTCTTTTTTTTTAGCCAATTTTACGTATGCTCAAATTATACAGGAGACTCCACATCTAATCAAAAGGTCCCGTGTCAGCTGTCATGAACATTTCTATGAAATACTATACAATTTCTATTAAAAACTCTCATTCGAAATTGTGTGCATTCAGCATTGTAACATGATTTTTTCCTGCAGTAACAGTTATTCTGTTTAATTAAAAAAAGAAAAAGAAAATAAAATCACTTGTTTTCCGATAGTTGAACCACATTTAATAAACGTTATTTTTTCAAACAATTTTCATCAAATAACGTAAAAATTACAGACATCGTGTTTCCGGAATACGCCTGTGATTGAAAGAGAATTTTCTGTCATTTGTAGATATATCCGTATTTTAATTGGAGCTCAAAATTTAAGCGTCTATCGGTTTACGATTTTTTTGTATTTTTTTTTTTTTTTAAATGACATATGTAACACTTGCGTTTCTAACACGAACAATTAACACGCACCCTAGTTGTCTGAAGATTTGGTGAAAATGCAGCTTTAGATTAGATTTCAGGTGATCATAACGTTAGAGTGGTAATGATTTTCTATTTTTTGGGTAAATGAGTAAATCATACCGGAAATAAATCTTCCTTTCACATATTTGTATAAGAGTGTACAGATGGTAAAAAAAACTAGCGATTTATCCATGTATTTTACTCTCAAAATAGAAAAAAAAACAGTAATATTCATCCAACTTTAAATTATATCTTCTTTCCATTTATGTTAAAATATTAATCTTAGGGAGTCGTCTTCATGTCTACATATCTCTGAAATTTCCAAGAGAAGTCCTAATTTTGACATCATGTTTGGATTTTTCGAAATATTTTACAATACGATACCAAAGAAAAGTCATTAATTCATCTGAAACATTGTCAAAGTATGCGACTGATAATGTTTGAAATTAAAATATTTCTATAATATCATAAAACTACATTTTAGAGGCTAAAATGTGAGAAACTAAATATCACAAGAATGCAAGAAATTTGAAAAACAAATCTTTTTGGGGAGAAAAAATATTATTAGCATTATTAATCGAAACCACGGAAAAACTTTTTTATTAAAATGTATGCGTTTAACATTATAAAACTTAATACACTCATGTTTGTGAAAATTGCAACACCATGAAGGAATTATGCAATTTGAACCAAACTTATAGGAAATGTAAAATGAGGTAAGACGTGCAAATGATTAGAATTACAAAGCGATTGCGCATGTGTGGAACTAGGACCGGCCCCTTATCAGTCGCTTGTTCCAGGTATATAAAGAACTGTAAAGATGAGTTGGAATCCGTTTCACTTCCTCTGTCTGCGGTAAACGTTCCATTGGTTTTCAATATGCATCGTCAATATGCATCGTCAAAAGCGGAAGAAGCCATACCAACAACTAACGGAGTTTGTACAAGACCGCCTCGTCGGTATGCGAGAAGGTGGATTTTCGTATCGAGAAATAGCCGCCCGCACGCAGTGTAATGCATGCCACAACAGTGATGCGTGTGTGGAAGAAATGGACAGAAGAGAATCAAACAAGGCGAAAACCTGGCAGTGGGGCACGCAATAGCACAACGGAACGGGACGACAGACACCTCATCCGCATAGCTGTGACGGACCTTACAGCGTCCTCTTGTGTGTTAGCACACCGTTCGAGCACAGCTACTGGTGTTTCGTTGTCTAGCTTCACAGTTCGTTGCCGTCTGCTGCAGCATGAACTGCGTGCAAGGGTTCGTATACGCTGGATTCCCCTCTCACTGAATCACCGACACCTCCAACTTCAATGGGCTCAGCAATACAGCGCGTCGCGTGTCCAGTGGCAACAAGTTGCTTTTTCCGATGAATCTCGCTACAATGTGGAGTACAATGATGGAAGAGTACGCGTCAGACGTTACAGAGGGGAACGTCTACTCCCACAGTGTGTTATCGAGCGTTATACCGCACAAACGCCTGGCACCATGGTGTAGGGAGCTATTGAGTATAATTGTTGACCCCATCTAGTGCACATTGCAGGCAACCTCAACAGTGATCGCTGCATAAGGGAAATTGTAGAGCCAGAGGTTCTCCTTCTTCTTGGATGCATTCCGGGTTCTGTATTTCAACAGGATAATGCACGTGAACATGTTTCTCAGACTGCACAATCCTTCTTCAATGCACAACAGGTTTCGCTTCTTCCATGGCCTGCTTATTTCCCGGATATGTCTCCCATCGAGCATGTCTGCGATTCCATTAGTCTTCGACCCCCTCGTACAGTTGGTGGGACACACAGTAAGACTGAAGTTTGGCTTCAAGTCGAAGCCATCTAGAATACAATTCCCCAGGACTACTATGAGAACCTGTATGATTCAATGCCATGACGTATACAGGCACTCATCGCTCAGCTTGGTGGACACACAAAGGTCTGATTTCCGACGTTCTTTTTGTTTTTTCGTCTTGTAAATATGATCGTTTATCTGTACCACTATCAGTAATATGTGGAATAAATTTCAATACTTTCTGACATTTCGTTCATGGTGTTGCAATTTTCACAAACATGAGTGTATTAATAAAAGTTTAATTGATGTAAAATGACCAGTATCAGGTATTTAGTGTTTTGTAAAGATGCAACGCATTAATCTATGTAAGACAGATGTATTTCACATACTGATATTTCTTTCATAATTAGAAACATTTTCGCGTTTTATTATTTCAGTCACATTTAAAAGGCTCACTTCATAACTGCCTGATTCAATGTAACTGTTCGGATTAAAAATAAAGATTATAATAGATCTAAAATCATAAAATTTTAGATTATAGTAAAGAGGCATTTTTGGTGTAATATTATTTATCTGTGAGTATTATATTTTTAATTTGATTACAATTGAATAATTGAATTTTCCTGATTTTTTCTTTGTCTTGAGTAAAGAAAACGTCTGTAAACTTATTTTAAGTTTCATACCTACTTTGTTTTCCTTTTTGGCGATATTTTTATATACATCTATAAAATATATTTCTTATTTTTTTTTTAAATCATCACCTGCTAAAACTAATTAACTAAATTTCACATAATTTTATATTTAGAATTTTTAAATACATAGGGGTTTACCTTTTCTGAAAGAAAATTGTTACTACTAACAAGCGAACTAGTTTGGGTGCAGCTAGCACCTAGCAACGAAAACATAGGTGCGTTTTGTAGTCCTATACATACAAGTTAGAGAACCGATGAAATTCTTCCGTTAAAATTATATTTTATGTCTTTTTTAATACTTTTAATTTTTTCATTATTGGATTTTTGATTGTTAATTTCACGCCAAAAGTGAATTAAGTAACCAAATATGGCTCTATGAATCCAAACCACTATTCAGACACATTCGGCCAGGGTTGCCGGCTTTATTCATTCTACGGTAATGAATAAAGCTAACTTTTTCCCCATGAAAAATGTAAATATAACGTTGTAATTTTTCAAAATCAAATTCGTAGACTCTTGAAGTATTTTTTTTTTTAATATTTCATACCTATTATTGACTAATTTGTTTTTTTTTAACTGCTTAAAAAAAAAAAAAAAAAAACTCTTATGTTTATAGTCTGATAAGTGGCCTCGAAAACTGCATTTGCAGAAAGTTATGGTGCTCTAAAACAGAAAATAAAATTTTAGCAGAAAAGTTTTATGGATTCTCAAATTTCGTATCATAGGGCTTTAAAATTCACCAGGTCTCAGTACTAGGTGTGTTCTGCACCAAAAGTGGTTCCCTTCTAAGTACTCTCATTACCGATAGGTAACAATTTGGTGCTTTCGGAGTCGATAAATTCAGTTATTTGCTGTCATTCCCGCTAAAATGAAATGTAAAATTTGATTTTAGTGGAAGTGAGAGCGGAGGCATTTTTGTCTTATGACAAGTTATTTGTATCATTTAGGCGAATAATTTACATAAAGTACTGGTAAATAGAGCCCAGAAAATGTACTGTACAACCTTGCTGTACCAGCGTACAAAAAATGGTACTAATAGGTATAATAACTTTCAAGCAGAGAGAGTTATGTTACAGTCGCTATGTCTTGCAAATTTCCTTTTTATCTTTACTTCAAACATTAAATATTTCACACATTAAAACTTATATTTTCTGTAGCTATCAAAACTGTAATGTTAAAGTGTCTTATATAAATTACTGATAAAAAATAATCATTAGTAGTTAAAAGACAGTATAAATTTGAAAAAAATATATATTTTCCTATTATTGTTAAATGGGTGTCGCATTTTATAAAAAAAACATTTTAAATGAGGTATTTTACAATCAATATAATTATTCTGTGTTTTACATTTTAGCTTCTTAATACCACATAAATAATATATATTAACTCTTTGTTGAATTATGTTTACTGCATTTATTAGGTAAAATACAGTATACATTTAAAAAAATATATATATTCCTTTCATTGTATGTCGCATTTTATAGCCCTTCATAGTGTGTCGCATTTTATATAAAAAAAAAAGTGCCCAGTTAAACTGATGGCATTGAGCTGACAGGCTATTCACAATAATTGTATATTATACTCTTGATTCAAAGAATAATGCCCTCAAAAAATAAAAAAATCGATAATAAATTAAGGGGGGATTAACCCCCCCCTGTTCCCCCCTTTATACTTAACCAGTGAACTCCCAAAACTAACCAGGGAAGCGCCTTATCACGATGAACCTATATACAAACTTTGAAGCAAATCAGAAAATTTTACATGATAGACCAATTTATCTAACTTAAGGGGGGGAATCAGCCCCTTGTTCCCCCCTTTATAGTTAACCAATGAACCTCCAAACTAATCAGAGACGCGTCTTATCACAATGAACTTATATACAAAATTTGAAGCAAATAGGATGATTCTGCATGAAAAACCCATTTATCTAAATTAAGGGGGGGGAACTAGCCCCCTGTTCCCCCTTTATACTTAACCAATGAAACCCCAAAACAAATCAGGGAAGCGCCTTATCACAATGAACTTATAACCAAAATTTTATCGGATATCTCTATCAAGAGTTATCGCGTTACGTACATACATACGTACGTACATACATACGTACATACAGAACAAGCGGGCACATTAGCTCTCAGGCTTTGATAGCCTGTGAGCTAAAAAAACATTTTAAATGAGGTATTTTACAATCAATATAATTATTCTGTGTTTTACATTTTAGCTTCTTAAAATTAGATAAATAATATATATTAACTCTTTGTGGAATTATGTTTACTGCATTTATTAGTAAATATACGCAATACTGAGAGTCATGAGGTTAAATAAAATATTTGAAACATACAATAAGCTTTTATAATTTAGAATTTGAGCGTTTGAAAGTAAATAGTATTTTATTAATCATTTTATTTAATTCATCTTTTTCAAGACGTTTTAACAATACAACATTTTATCACATCAATATTGCATTTTACTCTTTCCAGCTTTAGGAAGATAAAGAAGCTTTCCCACTCGTAATATACTTCTCACATTCTTTTACTTCCTTTAAAGATCCTTCAGGTGATTAAATATTGATTTATCGTTTTGAAAACAATGGAAGTCGATTATAGAATAGCTACTTATGACAATGGAGTGAAAACATATTCATAAATTGAAATCGGTGTTACCTTCCTCGAGCTTTAAATTTTCGCTCAATATTTGTTTTATCGAATGCTTAGAGATGACTATCAGCTTATGTATTATGTTGCTAATAAATTCCAAGTGAAATAAATGTCTTTATATTTGAAAATTTTCAAAACGATTATTATTGAAATACATATTATAAATTTAGCATTATTTAGTTTTTATTTCCAATATTTATTTTTATAACCGAAACAATCTAACAGTTCTCGTTTAAAAAGAGAAATGCTGTATTTTATACTTAGTATTTAATACCATTCATCAGTTATGTACGAAAGGTATTATTCAGTTTCGAGTAATAAAGACATTAGGTATACTTTTAGTAACTATACGTAGATTACTACTTAGTATACTTCTTAAAGTATGATGTAAATCGGTGTGCTTAGTACACAAACAAACATTTAAAATATTCATGAAGTCAAATATACGTATTTTCCAAATATTTAGTTAACTGAAAAATTTATGATATTTTGATAAAATAATTGTCTTAATACATTTTTTTAATGCAAAAATCTTCAGAATTAACAAGAATGATATCATTTTTTTTAGTGATTGGCTTTAATATACTACCATCAGGTATTTTATTTTCTTGTGTTTTGGATAGTAAAGCGTACACATGTGAGTCCCAGCATATACTAAAAGTTAATACACTTATAATATTAGCACACATTTAAAATTCCATGTACAATTCCACTTTTGTGTGGATGTCAATTAAAACAGGTCTGTAAAATAAATAATAAGTTAAAGGGACACACAAAATAATCGAAGACCCATGCAGCAGAAAAAATGAACATATCTTTCATATAATGTTTAAATAAGTTGGTCTCATATGTAATTTTATTGCAGATAAAGTAACTGAAACATAAGGTAGGTGAACCAGAGGTGGCCATACTTAAGCTTTGGGGATTTTTTTCTTTTTGTGGTTGAGTGTGTTTGGCTGAGTTTTTGTTTGCAAAATTTTACTCTTATCTCTAACAGATATGGAGTATGCTTTTCTTTGTAAAATAAAATGTAATTACTTTTCTAATAACATTTCAAAATTGTAGCTTGTGGGCCACCTTTGGCGCAGACTGTTCCAAAGATGGTCCATGTTTTAAAATCACTTAACTTGTTTTAAAATCTGAAAACATACTCTGCAAACTATTTGCTTACTATTATGCTCTGATGATCCTTTTTTTCTTTTGATGTATTTCGAGTGTTTTTTCTTAATCGTCTTATCTTATGACACGAAAAGACCTTGAAGCACTTTTGTGCCGACAGTTCTGGGATTTTCTTCTGAAAGTTACCGACATATTTTGATTGACCTCTGCTGTTAACAATAAATAGTAATAAGTTTTATCAGATAGTATCTATGTAGAAGGTTTGAAAATCACCCTTACTACACTGATTTCCACATTTGTTTTCTAAGGTGGCCACCTTGGGAACATGCGTATGGTAGCCATTTGCAAGAAGTAAAGTATTAATCTGATAAATTTCTTAGAAATGAAGTACATGTGATAAAGATAAAAAAATAAGCTTTTAAAAAACGTATCATAACTCAAAGTTCTAAGAATTTAAACACGCGTAAATAAGAATATTTTATTGCAGGGAAATTAGAACGATTACTCCTCAAAAGGGAAATCATTGCTTAAAATTTCCGAGGATCAAAGTGATATCTTTAAATTCCGCCACGCGCGCTATATGGTTGACAATGCAGTAGTACCATTTTGTGATTAAAAATTATATTAATTCTACTTTTGATGGGTTGGCTACCTTAGGAACACTGGCTACCTTTGGTTCACCTACCTTATATATTTTAATAAGTAAACAATTTAGACAAAGATAGACAATACTATAGTAGTCTTTTTATAAATAAAATTAATGATTAATTACATATTGCATACACGTTGATAACTACAAATATTTTTAATGAAAAAGAAAATATGTGCATTTAATTGCAGTGTTTAACAATGACAACTAAAAGAACAAGAGAAAACAATTTTTAAATCTTTTATCATTAATAATTTAATTTGTTGAATCTTGTCATTTTCTTTTTAATTTTTTCTTGTATAATCACATTTTTAAAGAATTATGTGTAGAATTTTTAGATATGCTTCATATGAATGAGTATCTTTTAAAAATTAGAATATAACTTTCCAATACAAGACTGATACAAACAAAAATGACAGTCAGGTAAAAACATTTTATAAAAGAGGTTAGAAATGTTTGCGAGAGAATTTAAGAAACAATCTGAAAATGAAATATTCTTTATTTTATGGTTGTTGCAGTTTTAAAATCATAATCTTGTCCGTAATGTATTTATTAATATATTTTAAAAGTGTAACGTCTTGATTTCTTTCATACTGATTCATATAAACAATAGTTGTAATAATTGTCATCAATTGTCTTCAAGATTTTTGCATACACGAATACAAGAAATGTTTTTCAAATAACTATTGGTGGTTCTGCATTTTCAGATGTCGTAATTTAGAATAATTCATTATTGATCTCGTATTTCTAGAACTTTTTCATTCATTCATTAATTCCTTGCTAGAAATCTCTTTATATGGTTTTAAAATTAATAGTAATTGTTAAACTTCTCATTTATCATTACAGTATTTTAAGAAATAGTATGAATGCAAAAATAACAACAAAAAGAGTAATATTACCTTATATATATTAGATATCAAGAATTCCTTACCTGAAAATAAAGAAATAGATAAATAATTTTTTTGTTAGATTTTTATATATTTTTATAGCACAATAAAAAAACAAACTAAGCATATACTGAATTTTATAAATACAATTATTAATTTCATCATTTAATGTGGTTGAGAAATTTTATAATGTTAAAAACTGAAAGCTAGATAATTAAATTTTGGAAAAAGATTCATATATTTTACAAAACTACTGCATATTGTGAACATTTTCATTAATTAAGACACTTACTACTTTTTGTTTGTTTTGAATTGTTTCACATTTTAAGCCAGAAAAAAATAACTATAGGCACTTCATAGGCAGGAGATACATTTAATACAATTTCATTTATGGTTGAAATCATCATGCAAAACTAAAAACGCACACTAGAAATTAAAACCCAGTCCTAGGAGGATTAATAAGATGCTTAAAACAATTCCTTTGTAATGCATGCATTGCAATGTACACTATCTCGAAATATATAGTAAATATCTTATGGAACATGCTACATCAGACATAATATGCATTTTATTTTTTTAGAGACAATGCCTTTTCGATATGTTTTATATCTCCTGTATAACAAGTTAACCCGTTTGATGTAGTGCAGTTCAATTGTAGTAATCTAATACATATTTCTGTATGTTCTATCTTTGCTTGGTTTAAAATTATTTTTGTTATTCTTGAAACAAAACAAAAACCTGAAGCAATATTTATTTGACATCACAATGTCAAACAACTATTATTGAATAACGTACTGTCGGAGCAAACATTACAATATGATTGATTGTTAATAGTTCGTTACCTGAAATATGTATTACATTCGTTAAATTCAAACCAAAATTGTATCCTAATAATATTATAAATCCGATTGTGTGCAAATGTTAGGCTGAATCCAGCGTCAAAATGGAGAATTTAATGATCCTGTATCTTTGCATATAGGTTGATTATAACCCGGAAATGAATATAGGCTGGTTTTTGTTAATTTTATTCAAATATTTTTCTTAATAATTCAAAATTTCGTTATTTTTATAGAGAATAAATGGACATTTTTTCCCCATTAAAATTTAATTAATCATTTTACGTTGCTAAGCATTACCGTTGCCAATAAATACAAAACCTGGAATGATAATTTTTCAGCAACAATTATTTTTCAATTGAACGATTTCCACGTAAAAAATGAAATTTAAAAATAATTCAAAATATGATATATTGCCATGATATTTGAAAGCAAATAGGGCGTATTTGTTGTTATACATGAAGTATGAATATCGGTTACGTTGAGAAGACATTTTCTGCCAAAGACTCCAATATAATTAGTTAGTAAAATGAATAATACTTTATTTTTCAGAAAAGATTTCACTTGGACCATGGAGCATGAAAAGGATCTTCCTTGGCTTGGACAAATGTGACGTCATAAATAAAAACATGCAATTTCAAATATTCCTAATAATACAAGGAGCATGAAAATCAGTATATAGTAATATGAAAGTAGATAGATAATGGACGTAATATTTAAGATGAAAAACTGGAATATCTTTTTATCGATGCTGAGATTGACTGAGCTTGAATATCATGTGATGTGAGTTTTCTGCTAAAATTTACTTCATGATTGCCAGGAAAAGAAAATTAAAAAGAATTATATAAACACAAAGGATATTAATTACCACTTTACTGCACAGCGTACAACCACGAATTTAAGAATTATATCATTATAAAGATATTTCTCTGGGGAAAAAGTGGGGTCATCATATTGTAAATAAAACGTGAATTTTCGAATATGTTTTAAAAGGAGCGGGAATCAATTTCATACATTAATAATACATAGATTAGTAAATATAGAAAGTAGATGAGTTTCACGCCATATTTAAAACTTAAAATAAAAATGTTTTTTTAGCTATGCTAATTATTAAGCATGAGTATCAGTTATATACAGATGAGATTTTTCTGCTAAAATCACATCATAATTTTAAGAAAAGAAAAATGAACAGGAATCTATTATATTAAAATTTGACCGTCTGTTTTTATTTCGCAACTACCCCTCTTACACTATCAGACGCAACACGATTTACTTAACATGGGCTTATCATTGATCCGAGGATGTCACACAAACTCTCAGTGTTTAAAAAATTGAATTAGATTCCGATACATTATTATTATTACTGTAAATTTTTAACGAAGTTTCTCTAAAAACGGCACGTAAATTACTCCATATTTGTGGATAGAAAAGGAAAAATAAAATGGATCAATATATTTTTTACGCCATTTTCTCATTAAAACTGAAATCAGAATTTATTTTCAATTTGAATAGATGGTGAAAACAAAATCTTGATTTCAGTAAATTATCCGAAAAATAAAAACATATTTTCACATATTCAAACTTCATTAATCAATTTATTCTGGAGAACAAAAATTGCCTGTCAACATACTGTCATTTAGAAAACAAGATTTGTTTCAGCTATACATTAAACCAATTAGGCTGAATTGAATTTAAAGAAAAAACATATACTATTTCCAATTAATTATTTTTGAAGGACGGTTGTTAAAACGTTTCACAAAAGCGTTAAAAATAAAATGGTTTATCAGGTAAAATTGACATTTGTTTTTACCCAATTCATCGATTTCCACGATTTTATTTGGCCCTCCATTTTGAATTGGTTGCATTTTTATTTTCGCGATTATTTGCGACTATTTCGCGATTATTTCGCGATTATACAAATTTTCACTTTTTTAAGACTGAGTTATGTCACGGTCCCTGTAACGAAGAAATACCGTATTGTTTCCTATGAAATGTCATAAAGAGTTAGTTAATTATTTCCGTTTTTAATTATAGGGAGTGAAATATTTTGCTTAATTAATGCATTTAAAAATAATTCAAAATATGATGAATTGCCATGATATTTGAAAGCAAATATGGCGTATTTGTTGTTATACATGAAGTAGGAATATCGGTTACGTTGAGAAGACATTTTCTGCCAAAGACTCCAATATAATTAGTTAGAAAAATGAATAATACTTATATTTTTCAGAAAAGATTTCACTTGGACCATGGGACGTGAAAAGGATTTTCCTTGGCTTGGACAAATGTGACGTCATAAATAAAAGCATGCATTTTCAAATATTCCTAATAATACAAGGAGCATGAAAATCAGTATATAGTAGTATGAAAGTAGATAGATAATGGACGTAATATTTAAGATGAAAAACTGGAATATTTTTTTTGTCGATGCTGAGATTGACTGAGCTTGACTATCATGTGATGTGAGTTTTCTGCTAAAATTTACGTCATGATTGCCAGGAAAAGAAAATTAAAAAGAATTATATAAACACAAAGGATATTAATTACCACTTTACTGCACAGCGTACAACCACGAATTTAAGAATTATATCATTATAAAGATATTTCTCTGGGGAAAATGTGGGGTCATCATATTATAAATTAAAAGTGAATTTTCGAATATGTTTTAAAAGGAGCGGGAATCAATTTCATACATTAATAACACATAGATTAGTAAATATAGAAAGTAGATGAGTTTCACGCCATATTTAAAACTTAAAATAACAATGTTTTTTTAGCTATGCTAATTATTAAGCATGAGTATCAGTTATATACAGATGAGATTTTTCTGCTAAAATCACATCATAATTTTAAGAAAAGAAAAATGAACAGGAATCTATTATATTAAAATCTGACCGTCTGTTTTTATTTCGCAACTACCCCTCTTACACTATCAGACGCAACACGATTTACTTAACATGGGTTATCATTGATCCGAGGATGTCACACAAACTCTCAGAGTTTAAAAAATTGAATTAGATTCCGATACATTATTATTATTACTGTAAATTTTTAACGAAGTTTCTCTAAAAACGACAAGTAAATTACTCCATATTTGTGGATAGAAAAGGAGAAATAAAACGGATCAATATATTTTTTACGCCATTTTCTCATTAAAACTGAAATCAGAATTTATTTTCAATTTGAATAGATGGTGAAAACAAAATCTTGATTTCAGTAAATTATCCGAAAAATAAAAACATATCTTCACATATTCAAACTTCATTAATCAATTTATTCTGGAGAACAAAAATTGCCTGTCAACATACTGTCATTTAGAAAACAAGATTTGTTTCAGCTATACATTAAACCAATTAGGCTGAATTGAATTTAAAGAAAAAGCATATACTATTTCCAATTAATTATTTTTTAAGGACGGTTGTTAAAACGTTTCACAAAAGCGTTAAAAATAAAATGGTTTATCAGGTAAAATTGACATTTGTTTTTACCCAATTCGTCGATTTCCACGATTTTATTTGGCCCTCCATTTTGAATTGGTTGCATTTTCATTTTTGCGATTATTTGCGACTATTTCGCGATTATTTCGCGATTATACAAATTTTCACTTTTTTAAGACTGAGTTATTTCACGGTCCCTGTAACGAAGAAATACCGTATTGTTTTCTATGAAATGTCATAAAGAATTAGTTAATTATTTACGTTTTTAATTATAGGGAGTGAAATATTTTGCTTAATTAATGCATTTATTCTTCTTTTAATGTTGCGGGAACGAAGTCACGGGTAACAGCTAGTTTTTTATTATAAATAAAATTTATCGAAGCGAATGTAAATATTGACCAGCGAAATGTATAAAGTACAACATAGTTTTTTTTAATTTTGTTATGTGTTTCTTTTTATTCTTTTACATTTTAAATCCGTGCATAATATGTTCGGTTACAAATGAAGATTATTTTACTCTTTCTAAGTTTGATGGTGTTGCAGAATATATTGAAGAAATCACTTTATTTTTAGCATTAGTTAGAACTGAAAACTGAATGTAAATATTAATTTTAAAGTGTTTTCGTAATTTCTTATTATTTGGGACTTTTTACAATTCAGAAATATCCTTGGTCACACAAAGATAACATAAAAGCTTAAAATTAAATTTGTTTAGCATGGATATGTTATAAATATATGACCCTAAATTTTTTAGGCAATACAAACAAAAGCATATATATACATTTTGGGGAAAAGAAACAAATAATACTTTGACAAAACATATTTACGACCTTCGAAATTAAACAAAAAAATATGAAACACATTAAATGTTGTAAATATCTCTTAGATATTTCTGCGAAATAATAATTGTGAATAAAAAAATTGATTATTTTACACAATTGATAAGCACAATGAAAGTTAAAAAAGTATATGAAAATTTAATATGTTGAAAACCATTTTTTAAAGAAATTGATGACCTGTGTATTTTCAACAATAGCGCATGCTGCTGTACTTCCAGAACTACAAAGTGAAATAAAAAACCAACGTAAAATAATATATTGCACTTTGAAACATAAAAAAATTATTTTGTTCAGAATGCGATAGTTTGTTTTCTAATGTTTCGTAAATCTAATAACTTTTCCAATATTTGGACGCGTAAGTTAACCATGTATTGCAATAAATTACATAAAAATATATATATTTAAAAAGCACACAAGTACATAAAAATTATATACTTTTTTTAAATCCCAAGTAACATAATTTTGTCTGAATCTAAGCATCATACTTTGACAATATACACTGATATTGACAGATATAAATATTAATAACAATAAAGGACATTTTACATATAATATCATTATTGATTGCCGATAATTTATGTATCTGCAGCAAAATTATAGCTTTTTTGTATGATTTCTTAGTCATTGTTAAAAGAATTGATTTTATTTTTCAATGTGCATATCCATCCAATGTCCGTTCATGTAACAATCAATGATATAAATATAAATTTTTTTAAAGAAATACTTGACAAGAATAGAAAATTCTTCATATACATTTTTTTCTAATTCAAAAACAGTAAAAATTTGTCACAAATTTTCTAACACAGTGTAGTATGAATCTATAAATTAATATGATAAAATAATTATTTATTTTCTTCTTTCAATGTGTTTATATTATTGAAGTCATTTACAAGAATATCATTTGTTCCATCTGCATTAAATTTGGATAATAAAAAAATAACTATACTTAAAAACTAAGAAAAGTTAATTTAATACCATTTAGTCAATAGCACATACTAAAATAATCTGCATTTAATAAATAAATATATAAATCTAAGAAATATGAAAAAATTTGAAAACTTACATAAATTGATTATTAACTCGTTGAGCATGTTAGTAATGGCGCTGATTAGTATTAGTGCTCTTATCTTCAAATAGCATAATCTATTAAGGTTCAAAGAGAAATGAGTCCATCTTTCCATCATTTCTCTACAACATTTTACCCACAGTTAGTTTTAAAATTTGTTATTTTTTTACATTATTCATGACTTTGATATCAACCAGTATTTAAATTAAAGGGGATAAGAAAATATGTATTTGAGTTTGAATGTTAAACATGTTTACATTCACTGAAAAATGAATGGAATATTTGAGGCAGATGGAAAAAGGTTACAAAGCTTTACTATTAATATTATGCATGAAATTAAATGCCTTCGAGATTTGATATAAAGTGAAATAACGAGAAATATGAAAATCCCTTTTGTTCGTTTTAGAAAAGATAGTTATGTGCTTATAAATTCAATGACCCAAATATTTCCACTAAAGCTCATTTATTGTAAATAAATGGTGCTAATATAAAAAAGTAAAATAAACTATAAAATTTTAATTTCGGTCATGGAAAATTAGATGCATTTCTCAGTTCTATGTGGTGTTTTCTTTTTTATGATAATTCTCAATATAGTCTTACAAAAAACCAAACGTAGGGTAAGTCATACCCAAAGGCGCGATATTTGGCCCCTATTCAAAAGTAAATAGGTCATATTTAGTCCAGGTATTTTTTGTGGATATTGAAAGTACACTCTCAAAATAAATTTCGTCAAAAACCGTACAAAATACAGACAGCAAGATTGGAAGAGATTTTTCTGTTATTTGAAGAAATTTCTGTCCTGTGACTGGAGAATTTCCGGAAAATTTGACCTTCGTTTCTTGAATTTTTCGTGATTTGAAGAAATAAAACATGCATAAAATTCCATTTCTAATACGGAAAAGTAACACGCAGCACAGTTGCCGGTACACCCCTGTGTTTTGAAGAAATTGCAGACTTAGATTGGAGAATTCCAGGTATATTTTATGTTAGATTGGTAAGTTTATCGTATTTTAGGGGTAGGTGAAGCAAATCAAAGCGGAAATTTTCGTGTTTTGATGAAAAAAGGCAACGGGGAAATTTGTTCAATTCACGGATTTTTTTGAGAGTGTAAAGTGAAAAACTGTATCTAAAAAATTAATATAGTGACAAAATAATGCAGGATGTGTGTAAGACATATCATTTACATTACTTGAATCTTCTGTATTTTATTTTTTTAAATAAACTAAAAAAATACAATATCATTTGTAGCTTCGAATTACGTTTTATAGCATTCAAATTTCTTACATGCGAAAAAATTAAAGATAAATTATAAATAGTTTTTAAAATATATTATTAACCATTTTTCTATAATTACAAAAGAAATATATTAATATGCAATTTTTTGTTTTGTTTTTTTGCGACAAAATATATTAGACATGATTAAATACTATCGGATAGAAATATTCTTTATATTAAGTGTTTAAAGATAAATTATTATTTTGCATGAACTGTCAAAATTTCATAAATGAGTCACTCAAGGTTTAAAAAACAATAATCATACATTCCCTACCCCAGTAACCAGTTAATTTTATAATAAGGATAATTAATGAAAATAAACAAAATTGTAATATGAACACGAAATTCTTCAATTTGATAAAGAATGCTCTCATACTTACAACAAACGTCACTTTGCATCAAACAAGCATGATTTATTGTTATTGTTTGAATTATATGGGAATATATTTGTTTTTTTTTTAACTTTAAAGTTTCACTCCAAGAAACCGTTTTTACTTACCCATCATACGTAGTATAGGGTAAGTCTTGTAATCGTTTTGAAAATCGAAAAAAAATTTTTTGACAGATTTACACGTTTCAGACACTGGAGATTCCGAAAAACATATATTTAGAAAAAAATTTTTGCCGTCCGTCTGTGTGTCTGTGTGTCTGTGTGTGTGTGTGTCTGTAAACGCTCTATCTCCCGAAAAAATTGAGATAGAGACTTGTAATTTGGTATGTACTTAGTATGTAATAATGGGAAGAAGCCTATTTCATTTCAATAACCTCGATTAACCGGAACAATTTTTTTCGGACTCTCGAAATATTCGTTCTGATGAAAGGTATATAAAAATTTTCGAAATTGTTTATTTTAAGAAATGCATATAAAAGACAATAAAAAAACATAAATTTTGAATAAAGCATGAAGTCGATCGGATAATTAGTTGCCGAGATATTTGGAATCCTATTTCCCACACTCTTCGATTTTTCATGACCCTGTATTTCATCCAAATTTCACTTTAAAGATATATTTTAATTGGAAATTTGACGCTTAATCAGACGCAATAAACCGCTAGTTAATAGGATTATTATTTTTGGAGTTATAAGGAAAAACCTCTTTCAAGCAATTCAGTAATCGAGCCTTTAAAGTTTGTGACGTCATCAAGCCACGATTTTATTTGAATTGCAATGCATTTTATAAGTAGTTTACACATTTTTATTTTAATATTTTACTTTATGCATATCCATGATGGGTAAGTATTACGGTGGCCCCCAACGACTAGTTTATATCAGAGTGATGTGCATTTGGAAATTTGTCAAGGGTTGAATTGTAAAGTTTAATGTATCATTTTAAATTTTAACTTTCTGTATCGGGTATTTATTTACCAAAAGCAAGCCTTTTGATCTAAATATATATTTTTCGGTTATAAAATTAAATATATTTGAAAAGCTAATTTTATTTAAAAAAATTATCAAGCTGAAATGTTAAATTTTTCTTTAACACAAATGCTTATTTAATGATTAAACATAAAACTAAGGGAGATAAATAGTTTATTTTTATTTATGGGCTTCAAATGCCAAACATCTTATTTAAAGTAGCAGAAAATTACCATTATCATTTTAGTTTATTTCTATACACGTTTTCTTAATATTTTACCAAGTAAAATTTCTCAAATTATGCATTTCTAGCGAAATATATAAACAATCCGTTTTGACATGTTTATTTCAAAATAGGTATTCTGTTAATCGTTTATTCTTGAAATTACATTTTTCTTTAGAAAACCTTAAAAAGGAGTCTTTAAAATATGTTTCTGTAATATAGTTTAAAATAAATCAGTATAAGGTTTGAAGGTAAATATTTTTTGGAAAAATTTGCATAAAGATAAAAACATTTATGACTTATAAGTTAAGGCGCTTTTCAGTAATACCAAAGAAAAATAAAAGAATCGTGTAAATATGAAGCTTGTAATTTTAATCTAATGAGTCAATGGTAATGATGGGATGATATTTATAGTTTTAGTCAATCAAAATGTATGTGAAACAATAAGACCCAGTAAAATATAACCCAAAGCATGAAAAAATGTTTTGAATCAGTAAAATTTGTTCTAAAAAAGTCTGCTTTAGTTCTAATATAAAATATTTTAATTCTAATTTGATAATTAATTTAACCTATTCTAAAGCAGTGGGAAGTTTCCCGATGCTAGAGTTTTTGAATAAACTTTTGCTTTTATACTATACGTGAAGAAAAGCATTCAATTTTTCTCAAATCAAATTGTTCTTATATACATGTGACAGTCAATAATTTCAACATTCCCGCAACAGAATTGAATTTCTTTAGAAATGATAAAATAATAAAGAAGTACCAGACATAGCCAGAAGGTAATGAGTTATACTAAAAAAATCAATTGAAAAATATTAACCAGAATTTTCAAAATGTCCGATATTAAATGAAATATTCAATTTTTTTGTCAAGGTGACTACCTAAATTTATGAAACAATAATATTGTAAATATGCGGAGTGGTTATGCAAAAGCTGTGGCGATCTTTGAGGATTTAATGGCTGCAAATTTTAATTAATTTACATGAAGTTTAAGATGTAAATATTTCCCTGTATGTGATCGAGAATAGGGTGCAGAACGTTAATTGAACTTTTATGGTTATTTTTACAGACATAAGATTTTAATAATTTCAAATGGCAACACGCAACTTGTATTATTGCGAACTGATCTTTGCAGGTAGAAGCCATAAGTGGAGTTATTACACAATCTATAGTACCCAAAATGTGTTGTAAAACACATGATTAGATAAGATAAGGAGTGTCTGTTACTAGTTTGTCGTAAATTTTTCATTCAGTATGGTTGATTGCTACCACATTTATGTAACTATTCTCTTTATTTAAAAATTATATAAGGTAAATATTACTCTTACGAAAAAGTGGTAGCAATAAAGCATTCTGTATAAAAAAAAAGCATCCAATTTGAAACATCGGTTAGATGGCTGCTGCAACACCACTTTGAAAAGTCTCATCTCACACCAATTTCTCTTCGTAGCCGACATAGTCATCCAACATTTTTGTTATGGAAAAACTATAATTGTTTATGTACAGTACAATTAAAATTATGGCTTATCATCTTTGAGTAAATTTTCGATGAAAAAACAGTTTACTGTTAAAAATTTACAACCAACTGTCCAGTCATTCGATCGTTTTTATAGAAAACGGTTACATAATCGTAATTTAACTCTATTCTGACCATAATATGGGCAATAATATGGTCAGAATAGAGTTAAATTACCGTTATTTAATCAGTTTGTATAAAAACTGTCCAATGACTGGACAGTTTGCTGCAAATATTTAACAGTGTAGCAAATTGATATTTCATGAAAAAATGTCATAATTTAGTTAGAATAGTATTCAATGCAAGCTCAGATTATTACAAAAAAATAATTTAACATTTTGATTACGAGCCAGGACTGAGGACTGATTTTATATTCTATTATAGCACTATTACCCTATTTTTGTTTTCTTTTTTGTTACATATCTTATGACAATATGCTAGTATAAGTGTACGGAAGAGATTTATTTTCAGAAAGTGGTAGGAATAGAATAAACAAAATAGTCGCTGGGACTGTATCGTCCTTCCAACCCTGTAATCAAAGGGTTAAGGATCAAATACAATTTAGAATTAAAATTTACCGTTAAGTAAAATGAAATTGCGTATAATTTTTCCTTTCAAAATGAACACAATCCTTATAGATATTCTAGTTAATACGTTGTCTTCTATATTTAGGATACTTGATGTCGACATTTGTATAAAAAAAGTAATAGTTTAGAAAAATGCGTTATTTCAAATTGCATACATTTTCTGTATGTGTAATATGAATGAGTTAATCCCTAAAATTATAGTCTTTACTTATAATTTATATAAATCCTTTTATACATGTATTTTTAGAAAATTTTCATACACACACACACACACATATATATAGCAATAAAATCGTAAATTAAATGTAAAAAAAAAAGTTCTAAGCAAAATGCAACTGACATAAAATGCATGCTTCCGTTCGAAAAGAACTAATTTTTCCAAAGAAAAAGTTTTCTAAATATAATAAAATATAAGATAAGACGTTTGTACTAAAAGTTAGTTATATGAAGTCATTGTGTGGTGCATAATTTTCAAATTGAATTTTATAAACTATGCAGTTTTGACCTTGTTGCTTGGCAACGGAGTAGTTTTCTTTGGAAGATCTGTTGTAACTGTAGTTGGTATAATTTAATTTTCTTTCTTCAAATAGTATATGTGAAAGTCTGATATTTATGGAGCTTTATTTTCAAAACTTCCATACATTTTTTTCTTACGCCTAAACATTAGAAAAATGTATTTACAAGAATAGCTTTATAATAAATAATATTTTTTAATAAAATGTTACTATTCTTATCTATTGTAAGATTACGTTTTTGAAATATGAAAACTGATAAACAGGCAATGTGTATTTTATAATAAAACTTTAAAGAACATAAAACAAGCAAAAGTCTTAATCCATGTCCATGCATATACATGTTTTGATTTTTAAAAATTTTATTATAAACATATGCCCCTATAATTATGATTTAAGAATACGATAATTTATATTGCTAAATTGAATATATGATATTATTTATCAGAGTGAAAAAATTAACTTCTCTAGAGTGTTACTGAAATGTACAAATACAATATGTGTGTTATTATATATATATAAGCTTCGTTTTAACATTAATTATTATGTGAAATACTTGGCGCTTTACACATTTGCAATAATATGCAACAAAAATGTGTTATCAAAATTCGTTTTTTAATTGTAATTAAAAATATTTCTTCTTATAAATACTGAAGAGGAATACATAAATATTAATTGTTAATACTTTATTGTGTAAATTGCATAGTATGTGTAATTCAAATATTGTATTTCTTATATTGATATGCAACATGTTAAAAAAGAGAATAACACTCTTTACGGTACATAAAAATGTTTTTTAGACTGAATATTTATGATGTATATGAAGAAAAAGAAAACATAATCTGGAAATGTGTACAGTAGGTAATTTAAAACTAAGTAAATTAATATATATATATATATATATATATATATATATATATATATATTATATATATATATATGTATATATATATATATATATATATATATATATATATATATATATATATATATATATATATATATATATATATATATATATAGATTTCATTCTTACAGAATTTATTATTTAAATAGGAAATATTCATGATAAAAAATTATCAGTATTTATTTTAAACTTGTAAATTACGAGTTATTATTTTGCGAATAATAATAATTAGATTATAAACAATTGTAACGGTTTAAAACATTTGTTAGAAGATGACAAGGTGAAATAAGAAATAAATGTGCTGAAGCGTTTGATATAACTCTCCATGAATGTATTTGACTATCTGCAAAGTCTTAGTATGCCTATACTCACTCTACAAATATCAAAAACAATTCTCAGAAGTATAGAAAAAGAAATAAGAACTAAATGAGCTGAAGCATTTGATATAACAATTCTCCATGATTGTGTATCACTATCTACAAATTCTTGGTATGGACGCATATAGTCACTCTACAAATATCTAGAACACTTGTCAGAAGTATAGAAAGTCAAATATTAATAAAATGTGCTGAAGAATTTTATAAAATCCCTATCCAAGATTGTGTATGACTATCTGCAAATTCGCGGTAGGGACGCCTACTGTCACTCTACAAATATCTAGATTCTTTTTAGACGTAAAAAAAGTTAAATATGAACAAAATGCTCTAAAGAATTCGATTGAACAACTCTCCAAGATTGTGTATATCTGCAAGTTCTCGGTATGGGCACCTATAGTTACTCTATCTACATGATAATTCTCATCATCCATCATTTTGCAGAATGTTTTTTGCGATACCCTCCAATACAATTTTGGTTCCAGTGGTATTACTTTGGTACTCCAAGGTAAAAAAAAAAGGTTGAACATAAAACACATGACGAAGAGAGTAACTCCTGAACATTCTAATTTCTATGACAAATGTAATTCTGTGACAAACTGTGGTTTAAACTTGGCCAGGTTTTACTGTAAAAATTCGAAATTTACCTTGTAAGATTATTCAGTGATTTCATAATATATCATTTAATCCTGCTACTAGTGATCAAATATTTAACTAATTGGCATGACCTACTATGAAAGTAAACTTTATGATTTTGTCTATGAATATAAATGGCTATAGTTACAATTTTTTTATTGTGCGTACAAAGCGTTTACGATATGATAGTAGAACAATAACAATCAATGATAATCAATTTGTACTATAATTAATGTAAAACAATATGGTTCTATTTTGTCGTTTTTTAACACTTTCCAACCTAGTTGAAAAGTGTTTATGACTTCGGTTTGTCTGGCCGTCTGCCGTCTGCCGTCTGGCCGTCTGTCCGTGCTCTAACTCCCGTAAATATGCTCGGATTGCCCTGCAATTTTTATATGTTATAATCGTTATCTATAGCATGTTCCCTATTTCAACGGAAGTGTGTAGCACTTATAGTTTTTTTACAGGGATACTCAAAAGAATTCCGTTACATTGCGGTCTATGGGGAAAAATCATTTGCGGTTTATTTAAATAATGTTTCACTATTTTAAACGCATTGAAATTTATATATATCACTAAAGTGCATTAGAAGAAGCTTAATATGGAATAGGGTGTGCATAGCACTTATACTTACTTCACAGGGACAGTCAAAAGAATTCCGTTACATTACGTCTATGGAGAAAAATCGTCTGCGGTTTATTTAAATAATGTTTCCCTATTTTAAACACATTGAAATTTACAAAAGGTTCATTACAAGAGACTTACTACAGAATATTGTGTGTATAGCAGTCATCGTTCATTTACAGGGACACACAAAAGAATTCTCTACTGTATGTTAACAATAATTCCTGGAAGTGCGTTTTATATTACTGAACGCGATTTTAATTTTAAATCGCTTTTTGTATATTACGTGGTGTGTATAAATTCTGTAGATCCTATACAGGGAAGCACAAAAGTTCGGGAACACATTTCCGTATTATTTAACTCCAGACGGAGCATTTTAAACTGTGCTACGTGTTTCCTAACTGAACTAAAATTTAGCATCCTATGTAGTATATATACAAATCTATAGATCCTATACAGGGCTGAATAAAAGTATTCGGATTACTTAGATGTTATCTTTTAGCTTATTAAAGAGTATGATTCGTAAAATTATTTTGGAAGCGTTGGAAAGTGTTACATAATCTATGCTTGACGCATGATTTTTCGTTCTTGTTTTATTATTCTATAAGATGAGATATTCGGAATCTATGTGTAAAAGTCAAATATTGTATGCGAATATGGTATTCAGCATGAAGGTGTGTAAATTAAAATATCAAATGCTTTTCATGAAATAATGGAATTACTATTTGAAAGAATACAAATCAAATATATTTACACATTAAACAATGTAATATAAACCGTATTTACTTTGAATTTATTATTACAGCTAACTGGAAATATAATAAATTATATTAAATAATTCAGTTTTAGTCTAAAGTATGAAATCTATACTTTATATGATTTCACATTTTCTCGATATTATTAAAACACTATTTGCAACTTTTCTAGTCATATATAAAATGCGTACTACATGTATTTTTATTAAATATAACACAGATATTTCATTTCAGCTATATGAAAATTGTTTTAATTTTATAAATACTTAGATAATTTATTCAAAATTAATTTTTTAATTCACATTAATATTATGGAATGCTTATACTGTCTTGAACTGTTTATAATTTCTAAGCTCCCAGAAGCTTGTTTTCTTATTTGCGTTGATTTTTGATTTGCGGTATTCCATGCTTTATTTTAAATTGGTAGAATTATACTGAATCTTTCAAAATTTTAATTTAAACTGACAATTGCTTAAAAGTATATTTCGAATATTAAACAAGGAAGTTTAATATTTGTAGTCATAAAAGTATTTTTAATAAATCATAAACATATAGAAATAATAAGTTGTGTATAAATTAAATCCTAAAAAGATATCCAAGATAAGGCTTCAAGATAAAAAGAGGTATGCGTTATTTGTATGATATATCCGTCACAGCTATAGATAGGCAACAGAACAAAATTGCCATACACCAATTCTATTGTGCCTTTGGTCGTAAAATAATAATAAATAAAGTTGCTTTGTCGCTTGTTATGAACATATCATATGTTTTACATCTATCTATGATTTTCGATATGATTAAATATTGATTTGTTAGTGAGAAGGTGAATAAACTTTCAATCACTGATTAGTCAATAGTGATAACGGCATAAAAACCACATTTGACGCTGTATTATAATTTCTGTGTTTTCTTTCTCACAAAGAATATGTGTTTTAATGAATATTATAAGTATATATTTATAAGTCATTGTGTTCTATCTTTTAACAGTGAAAAAACGAATCAAATATTGTTTTTAATTTTATAAATACTTATATTGTTTATACGAGTAACAGTTTTACCATTTGGGCGAAAATATTTCCAGGCTGGAATTCGATGGATGAACCTTTGGCTTCAATTGCAAAAGCTCTTCCCATTGAGCTATCTGGACGACATCCCCGAAAACAATATCCGTTCAGAACAGCCATTTTGTCATGACATCTGGACTGTCATTTGAAACAGCACAAAAAACTATGGATGAGTAATTACACAATAATTATTTTAAGAAAATAAACTGATAGATAAAAAATTATGAGTTATTTACCAATCAGTTGATAGTGTTAAAATAGTTATTGTGTAATTACTCATCCATAGTTCGTCGGAGTACTTTACCTGCGGTTTATTATGTACTGCTGTTTCAAATAATAATCGAGATGCCATGAGCTAATATGGCATAATTTCCCTGTCCACCGCCGATAGACGATTGCGATTATCATGCTTTCTGATTAGTTGTTAAACCGAATGCTTCTTAAGTCATTTCCGGTTGAACTTGGTTTCTTATATAATATCTGTTAATTTCAATATAATCTAATTAATTTATAACTGTAATATAATAAATATTATACTAATATGATCTAATTAATTTCTATATAATCTAATCTCTATATAATCTAATATTTCTATATAATCTAATAATATATGTTAATTTCTTATATTATATCTTCTTATATCTTCATAATCCTCCAAAATACCGGAAATGACTTAAGAAGCGTTTGGTTTTTACAAATAATCAGAAAGCGTAAAAATCCCAATCGTCGATCGGCGGTGGAGACGGAAATTATGCGCTAATATGCTGTTGGCTCGGATGTCGTTCATATAGCTCAATTGGAAGAGCATTTGTAATGGAAGCCAAAAGTCATGACTTTGAGTCTCAACCTGGACACATTTTCTCTCAGATGGGAAAATTACTACTCGTATGAATTATGTACCAATCAGTTGATTGTGTTAAAATAAGTATAGTGTAATTACTCATCAATAACTCGTTGGAGTACTTTACATGCGGTTTATTATGCCGTGCTGTTTCAAATAATAATCGAAATGTCATGAGCTAATATGTCGTTGGCTCGAATATCGTCCAGAGAGCTCAATTGGACGAGCATTGGTAATGAGTTAATAATTATGAGTTTTGGTGCCTGGACACATTTTCTCTCATTTAGGAAAATTACTACTCATATGAATTATGTACCAATCAGTTGTTTGAGTTGTATCAATCAGTTGTTGAAAAATAATTATATTACATATATTGATTGTCCGAAATTAATTTTTAGGTTACATAATATTATGGGATGCACATAAATTCAGGAACTGCTTATAATAATGAGCCTTTTAGTAGTTTTTTCCACATCTACACTGATTTTATTTTGTGGTATGTCATGTTTAATACAAGAATAGTTAAATCAAATTGATAAGAATAATTCTGAATCTTTTAACTTTTCAATTTAATCCAGCAATTGCTTAAATTTATTTTTTAAACCATTGGAGGGGAGTGGTTCACTTTTTGGACCACTTAATTTCTATCCGTTAATGCTACATTGGCACCAGAGTTTTGGAATGAATATTTTCCTTTTATTAAGAAAGTGAAGAAAATATTTTATTTATTTTTAAATAAATTTGGTTGTAAATTCTGGTGTCATTCATTCATTAAAGAATTTTACATATAAAACTATTTTGCCTCTGAAAGGGTTAAATATTTAGAAAATAACAATTCCAATAAGTTATAATAAACATAAAGTAAAAATAAATTATATATAAATTATAGCATTAGACTTAAATTTCGAGGAATGTATACGCATATGTCTGAAACATTCGTCAAAATTATAATTACACAACAATACAGCGTAGCTTTACACAAATGTTACAGTCTATCTGATAACACATTAATAATAGATAAAGGTGCTTTGTCATTTGTTATGAACATATTATATCTTTTACATCTAACAAAGAGCCTCGAAATGATTAAATATTGATTTGTCGCTTAGAAGATGAAGAAGGTTGCGATCACTGATTACTCAATAATGTTAATGACATAAATGACCCTTTGTAAACTGGAAGCTGAATTATAATCTTCGTGTTTTCTGATCAGAAAGAATATGTAACTTCTTGAAGGTTATAAATAGTTATCAGGTACTATGTTCGGCCCTTTATAAGTGCGAAAATGCCAATAAATATTTTGAATTTTTAAACCAATAGCATGAATTACTGTTTTATTTATCTTTGAACGAACATTTAATATCATTTTATTTGTGTAAAAAATCATTTCCTTTAAAATTACTATTAAAGTGACCAGTTCAATGTATATTAATATACATATATTTTGTTTCATTTTAGTATTTAGTATCATTATTTATTTATGATTTTATAATATTTCTGAATTTAAATTAAGTTTTTATTTATTTCGATATGTTCAGTAAAATTTAATTTATCAGAAAACTGTCTATTTCGAGTAATTTACAAGAGCTT
The DNA here is from genome assembly GCA_963931845.1 of Maratus michaelseni. Classification (NCBI taxonomy): domain Eukaryota; kingdom Metazoa; phylum Arthropoda; class Arachnida; order Araneae; family Salticidae; genus Maratus; species Maratus michaelseni. The sequence goes on along the minus strand of OZ007588.1, from coordinate 153,386,748 downwards.
TATTTGCGATTTTGAATCAATACCATCAATAGCAATGTTTTTATTCCCTACTTATATAAATATTTTACATTTCAGTCACTTTTATATTTACAAAATACAGTCTAACACAGTGACCAAAATACTAATTTTATCGTCTATAGTTATAGAAAGTCGATGAATATATTATTATCGAAAGTTAGCCTAGTATTTATATTTATAATTTTTATAAAAAAAAATACTAAAATTAATAAGCTACATCAAGTGAATTATTTTGTTAGTTTGGCACTATTAAGAAAACAAAAAATGTTGATATGTTAGTTAGAAAGGTATTATTGTATCAAGCTGCACCAAACCAAATGAGATATTTATTCTAAATTGAGGGAGAAAGAATATGGATAATTCATTTTTTTACAACACTATGGGACACATTGAGATGTCTAGCAGCACAAGTTTCTTATAATCCCATTTCCCGCCATCTCATTTCCCGATTGCCCGCCATCTTTACGAAGCTGGTAAACTACATCACCTAGATGTACAACACTATTTTGGAACCAACAATTCACGAGCAACAAGCATAAATAATTTCCACAAAAATTACAAAATTGGAATAGTCACAGTTTCGCATGATTGCCACATAAATGCCCAAATCTTTTTAAAATACATTTTGGGTATACATATTTCTCTAAATTTCATTGAACTTTCTTATGATCATTCATATAAATCATGTTTTTTCCCTTTATTATCATTCTGTATCAGGTATATATACGTGTCGTGTGCCACAAATGCATTTTAAGTATGGACGGACACACGGCTTATAAAATTCGATAAATAATCGTTTCAAGAACAATTATTCAAAATTTGATATTTTCATCTGCAGTTGTTTTCAAATTAGACACAAGATAATGGTTGCACCTTAACTTTTGGAGATCAGTGTACATGCATGAATAAATTATGTAATTTATTCGAAGTAAACAAAAATATATTGGGAGTTTTTCATTGTCGTTTATCAGTTTCTGTTCACTTCTGATATTGAAACAAAAATATATACGTTTTTGTATTATTGTTTTTATTAACGTTTAAATGAATTATGTATGCAATCGATTAAGTTGTTTTTTTAATTAAACATGTCATATCATATTAACTTCAAGTAACAAAAAAAAATAATTTGTCGACAGTCTGTATCATTTGACATTTAATTATAAACGAGATCAGTTACTTCTTTCTAAATTGCTTTTTGATGACTCCAAATATATATTTTTTTTAATTGTGTTTTTTTATCTAAACTTCACCCTAGGCAGAAGAGTAATATTTTAATAAAACTTATATTAAAAAATAAAATTTTCTCCGAAAAATGCAACAGCAAAATTTTAAAACGATGAGTCGTGAAATAATTAAAGTTGTGTTTTTTATCTAAACTTCACACTAGGCAAAATAGTAATATTTTATTAAAATTTACTATTAAAAAATAATCTCTCTGAAAAATATAGCAGCAAAATTTTAAAATGATGAGTAGTGAAGTAATTTTGTTTTGTTTTATAAAATTTAAATATGCAGGATTGATATTTACCAATGTCACAATCAGCATATAAATTAATTTTACTAATTTGTAAAAGCAATGTAGTATTTTTTCTGTTTTTATAGAAAAATATAACATCAAACCCTAATAATTGTACATAGTTATTTCTGTTAGATATGGTACAATTTATTTTTTTTTATTTTTATGTTTGTCATCACTTCTGATGCCAGAAAATAAAATCAATACAATTTATTATTTTATTTTTATATTTGTCATCACTTCTGATGCCAGAAAATAAAATCAATACAATTTATTTATTTTATTTTTATGTTTGTCATCACTTCTGATGCAAGAAAATAAAATCAATACAATTTAGTATTTAGTATTTTGTTTAAATTCCAAGAACATATCTATCACTCAGTATATAAAAAAAATATTATATCGTTAGTTAATCAGAATTTTCAGTTTTACAAGGCACTTATTTTGAAACACAATTTTAAAATCACTTAACTTTACTACAATAATAATAAAAGACAAACACAATAAAAAACATTTATTGACATAACTTAAAAGATAAAAAATGGCTTTATTTCTAATTATATAAATCTATATTATAAAACACAAACATGCCCGTGAGTAACACGGAGGTCATATAGACGGTGGTAACGACCTAGACAGTCAATTTTGTTATAAAAGCAAAATTATTAACTTCTAAATATCATACACTATCAATTTTTGCACCATAAAATGGAAAATAAAACTTTTTTTCCGATGCAATTAGTGTGACAGCTGTATTCGAAATTACTGAGATTTGTTATTTTTTAAATAACTTTTGAGCATGGATTTTTATCCTAACCTATCAAATTAACAATATTGCAGAATATTAACACGTTTGTACTTGAAACATTGTACATAGTTCAGCATTCAATTCCGGCTAGTATCCCTTAACAAAACCTAAACAATAAATGGTACACAAAAATACTGTATAAATAAAACACATTTTTTTTCGAGATCTAGCTGAGAGCCTAAACACTGAAATAATCAGAATAAAAAGTTACTATAGATTTTGAAATATTGGCTGATTTCTTTTTGCTGTTAATTTTTGGCATACGACTAATACAAATACCGTTTTTAGTCAATTCTAAACGTTATTAATTGAATGAATAATTGATAGTTTTCGTATAAAATATATTTTTAGCGTAAATGGTGCTCAGTCTAGCATTAAGTATCTTAAATATTTAAAAAATATATGTGTCTTCAATAATAATTAAAAAAAAAACATCCCTATGTTCTGCACGCAGGGTAGTATGTTCTGTATCCCGGGAAGTCCGGGATGTGTCTCCTGGTATTGTTAAAATAATAACTGAGTACACTCAGAAAAAGGAATTGATTAAAACTACAAAACATGTTATGTAAAAAAAAAAAAAAAAAAAAAAAAAAAAAAATGATTCAAACAAAATTTTCATTGACTTATATTTAAACAAAATTCTTGATTAATAAAGGTCAATGGAAATTTTGTTTGAAACAACAAAAGAATTTTTTTTTTTTTTTTTTTTTTTTGCAATTCCCAAAAAATTATATTGTATCATCAGCAAAAAATGTTTTGTTAATTCAAGTAAAATTGTTCAATTTTACTTGAATTTCGCTAAAACAACCAAAATGTACTCAACAAAACATGTTTTGTAGTTTTAATCAATTCCTTTTTCAGAGTGTAGTTAAAAAATAAATAATTAACTAATTAAAAACACTAGTTTATTTATTTTTTTTTTTCACAAAGGACATGAAATCATCTAAGCTTTTTCCTATCATAAGCGAAATTAATCAAAATACTGACAATTAAAATAGCGATACTGACAATTAAAATACATTAAACAAATATATATTTCTTCAGATTTTGTATAACTGTTTGTTTAAAAGAGTGTAGTTCTATGAAAAGTGTATAATAAGAAATAAGAGTTATGTTTGACGTCTTTTTGTGTCCTAGAAAAGCAATATAATTTTACTTCTTTAAATATATAATATTCTTTATTCTTTATAAATATATTTTAAACAACAAAATGCAGACAATAATCATATAAAGCGACATTCATTTATTCATTTAATAATTAATTTCCTAACTATTAATGAGGTAAAAGGCATATTTTAGCACCGTTGAAAACAAAACTCTCGTTGAAAACAACAACAAACAAAAACATAGAGTCGAGTAATTCTCTTCCTTCAAGTGTAGTTCTGCATTCATATTCTTTTTCATTTCATATTCGTGTGTTTTGAAATTTGCTGAGAGAAATTTTCAGAAAATATGTCATGATATTTTTGTTTTCCTGATGTCTTTAATTATGTTATTAAGTTGAAAAGCGTCGGGAAAAATAAAACTTACTATTTATGTGAAAATTAAACTGAACTTTGTTTGAAAATTCTTTAAAATCTTTCGCGAACAGGTAAAAGTCTGTCATTTATATCTGCATATACACTCGAGGTAAAAAGAGAGACTTTTTACTTTTGCATATTCGCGTGCTGTTTAAACTTTCATTTCAAAATTAAGACAACGAATGTTTTTGATATACGTGCATATCAACGACTAGGAAAGGGCAATTAATATTATGGCATGTACAAGAAACTAGTTTGCTTACATATTTCATATGTAATTGGTTTCATGAAAAATGCATATAAGAGTTGGGGTAGTGAAAAAAAGGCAAGTTGATATTTCCCAGTCGCTATAGTGCGGATAAATTGCGACTGGTAAATACAAGAAAAAAACACATTCAAATAGGACTTGTCAATCTGATAAGATCTTCCGATCGCGCAAATTGCCTAAAAAAAAATAAAAAAAATCGATTTTATTTTCAGAATTTAAAAAAAATATATACGTATATATATATATATATATATATATATATATATATATATTGTTTATGTCTATAGTGAAAATATTTCAGAATTGTACTGTTTAATATTAATAAAAAAAGTGTGTTTAGAGAATATCTTCCGATCGCGCAAGCTCAATAAAAATCGGGAAAAATCAATTTTGATATATTAAGAAAATAATCATCTGAGGTCAGTTTGCGGTATCTGGTTAAGATTTAAATGCAAATTGATACTATTGAGCTGAATTATTCAGCTAATTATTGATTGGGTTTCACTATAATACTTCGATTTGGTAGGCTGTGCTGGTACAAATACCATTACTGGATGGAAAGGTGGTGCTATCAGACAGCTTGAAGTGCATCTCGGACTACCACTCAAATGGGTTGATTGCTTATTTCATTTTATTGAATTACATTTTCCCAACATTTTCAACATTTGGATGGTGAAACAACTGACCCAAGATCATTTAGTGGACCAATTAGACAGAATCCCATTCGTTGTGAAAAGTTCTCAGTGATAAATTTTCAATTCATTGATTGTGAAGTTCCAGAATTGTACAGACAATTATTGAGCAATATGATTATTATACATAATATGATTTTTACAAAATTATCGTTAAAATACATAGCTTGGCATAATACTACACCCAAAAAAAGGAATTGATTAAAACAACAAAACACGTTTTGTTGAGTACATTTTGGTTGCTTTAGCAAAATTTTTAGTTGAAGTAAAAAAATTGGTTTTGTTGCTTGGACAAAAAAATATTGTTAACACTCTTACAGAATTTTAACAAAATTTCATCAATTTTACTTGCATTAACAAAATCTGTTTTTATAATTTTACAATAATTTTGTAATTCCAGCAAAATTTAAATTGTTGTGTAGTAGCCATAACTCTCTCACGTAACTCGATTTATTTGACTTATATAGCTATATAATTAAAGGATTAACATAATTTTTGGATAATTAAAACTTTTTTTCATTGGGACGGACAAAGGTAGTTTTAAAAATCCCCCTGTCCCATTTATTACTTTCTTATATCTTTACAAGAAGAAAGTATTGGAATCATGAAAATTTTCGACTTCCGGTTTCCGACGGATTTTAGAAGGTCTTGAACACGATTTGAAATTGTTTTTAGAAAATGACTGTTAATGGCTCTGTCTGTCTGTCTGTGACAAAAATTTTGTAGGCGCTCTATCTCAAGAACTAATGCACGGAATTTAATAAAGCTTTATATTCAGTTACTTCCTGATATAAATTGTTGCTGATTAGTTTTCGGTGTAAATCGCGCAACAGGTGGCGCTGCTATGTTGCATTTTTCGCGATTTCTTCAATAGCTCTAATTCATTTTCAGCAGGGAATTACGCCTGTAATCTTTGAACGTAACTCGATTTATTTCACTTATATAGGTATATAATTAAAGGATTAACATAATTTTTGAATAATTAAAACTTTTTCTCATTGGGACGTACCAAGGTAGTTTTAAAAATCCCCCTGTCCCATTTATTACTTTCTTCTCTCTTTACACGATCAAAGTACTCTGGTACATAAGAAATCTGGTACTGGAAGAAAGTACACTCGTAAAATATAACAGTGAATTTTTATCCTGCTTTTTGCAGGCGTAATTTACTGCTGAAAATGAATTAAAAATTAACTATGTGTTAACGTATGCTGGGCTTTGTATAGTCGTTTCATGTTTGTCGCAGAAATTTGCGTGCTCCTGATGACATTTTCATCTTGTGCTGCGGTTTCAGCCGTTCCGACATATATAAGAGTGAGAAATGCCGAGCTTAGATATCGTTCCTTGTAGCCCAGTGGTAGAGCCTCCGAGCGCTGTTCGGGGACCCGGGTTCGACTACCGGCTTGGGCAATTTTCACTCTCTCGGTTTTCGCTTGATAAAAATTCACTTGTTATTATTCAAGGTTTACAAGCGTAATTCGCTGCTGAAAATTAATTAAGAAATAGTTAAAGTTGCATATTTAGATTGGTTCATTTAACAAAAGGTTTTGTAGTATAAACAAAACAAGTTCGGAATGTAATATATTTTATTATTTAAACAAACAAAATAGATTTTGTTGAAAAAAGAAAATAGATTGTTAAAATAACACATAGCATATATCTATGTAACAAAAAGAATTTTGTTAATTCAAGTAGAATTGAACAATTTTACTTGAATTAATAAAACATTTTTTTGCTGACGATACAATTTTCGTTTTCGGAATTGCAAAAAAAATCAACAATATTTTTTGTTGTTGATTCAAACAAAACTTCCATTGACCCATATTTAAACGAAAAGTTTTGTTGGGTCAACCAAATTTTTGTTGATTCAACAAAATTTTTCTGGGTGTAATATAAATTTAATCCAGTAATATAAATATAGTCCTGAAGAAATAATTGAATGTGTCACAAAAATTGTTAATATGCAATAAAAATTGTTTTTAATCAAGAAACTTTTTGTCATCTGACAACTGCAAATCTCTCGATAGTGGCTATTGTTTTAAAATCTTTGAGTTAGACGTCGTAAATGCGATTGTCACACTTTGTGTGATTTTATGTATTTGTTTATAATTCAATAATTGGTTAGAGAAAAGTTGCCCAAAATGGGGACGCTAACGTATTTTGGCCTACTGAAAAAGTATAAAAAAAAACTGTACTGAAAAAGATCGTGCCAACTATTTTACTTCTAGAGTAACTACTAGACCACCAAAACTCAAGGATGTATGTTGGAAAAAATCATTAGGTTAGAGAGGAAAAAAAGTCACCGTTTTAGACGACAAGTTTTGTAAATTGAGGTATTCATATGAAATAACATAAAATTGAAGCCTAATTCGAAATTTCATTAAACAAGTTTATTTGAACAACAAAAAAATGATGCTATGAATAAAGAAAAATAATACGAAAGAAAGTATCATTGTTATTATTGTTAAAAAAGAAATCAGTCGTTCACAAAAGCCTCATATGCAATTATCACCCCCTTCTTCATCACTTGAAGAGGCTTCATGTACCCAACCTCAGAAGCAGCTTACAGCTGCACTGGATCCACCCTTCTTTGTGCTTTGAATTTAGGAACAGTTCATTACAGAAAATGCAAGCATCATCGTTATAATATTCTTCCACATTAGATGATATCACTGATGCGACAATTTTCTTTTCTTCAGTTTTTGTGTGTTAGGAGTTGTGGGATAAAGGAGTATTGGGTTTCTTGAATAATGACATTTTTTCTTATTTTTCTTTTCATTTTTCTCCTGCTCTATAGTTTCAGGTTTTGCTTTATAAGAAGATGGTGTTAATATAATAGTTTTATTTCTCTTCTTGTCATTTTCTCTTTTTTCGTAATTCCATTTTAACCTTTATAATAAGGCATTATTCCCAAATAAATCATTAAAGAACTTAATAAAAATCATAATACCAGATATTTGTCGAACAATTAATGCATACAATAACTAATTTCGTGGTTTCCAAAACGGAGACGTCTTCGTTTTGGAATATCACTAATGTTTCCCGTTTCAGCAGACAATGACGTATACTAAAAAAAATGGCGTAACCCTGTATAGATATAATATAATTTACCAAGCAATATGTCAAAACGTAACTTAAATCTAGAAGAATCGTTGCAGTATTTATCAAATTCGAATGTTCAAAGATGACTTGATCAGTTCCAATACAGTCTACGACGAATATTGAAAAGAAAAACTGCCCAAATTTGAAAAGTTTGTAGAAAACAACAGATCAGTGAAAATTGTCAATAGGACATTCCAAAATTTCATATTGGCAACGATGAATGATAGTAACATGTTGGAACTTAAGATGACAACACTTATCAGTGAGAATTTTTACGTCACTATTTGACAAGCCATCCCCGTTTTAGACAACTTTCCCCTATATATATATTTTTTTTTATAATTATAATCTGTTAGTACATAAAAGAAAATCTAAAAAAAATATTAAGCTTTGAAAGTGTATGTCGGCCGCTCTACAAACTTTTCAATCTGTAAATTTCTTGAATTATTTTTAAATTTTGGATAATTATTCATAAATTTAGGCTTAAATATTATTAAAAAATTGGATCACATTTTAGTAACATTCGATATCCTTTGTAAATTAAATAATCTATTTTAAAAAATTCATTTTTTACAATTTCTTCAAAAAAAACCGTTTAAATTGTTTATCTATATTCTGGACAAAATAATTCAATTAAGTAATAAAAAAAATAGCTTACTTTTTCAAACTGTTATTTTCAAAAGAATTAAAGACAATGATATTGAAAAATTCAATTACATATCTAAACAGAGCCCATTAATACAGATTTTTTTAATTTCAAAATTACTTTCATTATTTTTATTTCTGTAGTTACAAAGATAGATTTGAGAAAGAATTCCTGCGTTCAACTATTCCCGCGAGATTCTCTTTCTTATTATGCTTACAAAAGAATAGATGTTTCATTAAGGTCAAAGAAGTCATTTATGTTTAAAATTTTTTCATCACTTATTTTTTGAGTAATATCAAAATTTTGCAGTCTTAATAAAGCATTTCTCATTGTTTTTGTTGTACAGTGGCCAAAATTTACATTGGTCTTGTGGTAACGAATAACTTTTGGGCATTATATTAAGATGTTTTAGGCAGATGTTTGATAGCTTTGATTACAAAAATAAAACAGATGAATTAAACAATTACAATTATATACTTATCATAAGATTAGAAAATAATTACATGAGCTGATCATTTACAATATAAATTACAACTTGATAGAGTAGAAAAGTTATACTCATTATATAGCTAAATTGATTTAAAAAAATAAATAAATAAATAAAATTCGATTGTGATTTACAAGTTTTGTAAATAGTGTACTTCCTGCAGATTTCTTGATAATGTTATAAACGAGACAAATATATATATATATATATATATATATATATATATATATATATATATATGCATATGTATGTTTACTAAAATACGACAATGCACCACACTGTGTTGCGAAACCCCGGATTTCAGGCAAAAATTCTGAAATTATCCCATTTTTTAAGAAATTTTTGACCACAGTTGTTTACGTATCTTTTTGATATGAATCGAATTAAAAAATCCGCAGGTCGATATAATCTATAGTTTACCCGTTATAAACACTTTTCTGTCGCTAGATTATAAGTTAAATTCCTGATCATTTCATTACAATAAAACATATTTCCTTATGAAATATTTCATTGTCAATTCTTATGTTTTTTTGTTGTTGTTGTTTTGTTTTGTTTTCCGATGAATCGAATGAAAACGTTCGCAGATAATAGGAACCATGGCTAGATCTGGTACATTCTGGGTACATTTAGAAACATCTGGGAACTATAACTACGTTGAAAAAGATAAAAAGTTGGTTTTCGGGTTCGAAGCATATATTTGTCCTGAAAACATGAATTTCGCCTCATAACATCTTTAATCCATAATATTAGTCTTATTACACAAAAAGGTCTAAAACGGATTAAAAAAGTAGTTAATTAAAAAGGAAAGAATTTGTTGAATAAAGCAAATACAAAAATGCGTAACTAATTTTTAAAATTAAAAAAGACAAAACATTATATGGTTTAGGATTGTTTCAGTTGATTATTACGTATTTTCGTGTGAGGAATCATGCAAAATTGATACGTCTAAACATATTCGAGATTATGTGTCTAAGCATTCTCTAATTCTAATAGGCAAAGGGGATATGAAGGTCACACATGTAGATAATTGCACCTGGAGTAAATATAGCTGTTTCTTAATGTATGTAGGTGAGATAAATTTCCATGTCACGTGGGAGCGTTTTTCTATTGTAGCTATTTTTTTAAGTTTTCACAATCAGTTTTTGCTAAATATAGATATCGTATACTTTAATTCTCCATATATTTTTAATATATTTGAACGGGTTAATTCTGGATTTTTATCATCTATATAAGGGATAAATAAACTGAATGTTTCAAACGTTTATTTCGAAATTAAAGGTAAACGGAGAGGAACACAATTTGGCTAAAATTATTTTTCAAATGTCTAAAAAAGTCAATTTTAAAATTCCACTGTAATGTATTTTTTCTAAAAATAACAAGAAGGGCATTTTTTTAATTATCGAAAAACAGAAAACCACTAGAAATTGCCAGATAAATAATTAAAAAAATCATTTTTTTTTTTTTACCTCACCTCCGCACTGTGCTCAGTTCAGTTTAAAGATGACATAAACACGCCGTTAGTGTCGTGCCCGATAACGACACGGCACAGACACATTTTTTGGTCGCGTGTAGCATCTCACGTCCTCTCCGTTCTGATTTAAATTAACCTGTGTCACTTAACCTCTTTTCTTTTACATAAAAATCGAATTTTATCCCACTGAATACTAATTTCGTACGACATTTGGTAAAGTATGCCTTAGATGACTACTATTTCGCAAATAACTTTAGTTCTACATTTCTAATAGAAATTTATCTCGGAGATAAATGGTTAGAAATAGTGATAGTGAAAAAATAAAATATATATTAGCCTTTTACTGTCCTTTGTGTTACAGATGTCTACAGTTGGTAATAAATGGTTTAATAACCTTAAATTAAAAAAAAATAAGGAAAAATACATAGGAATACTAGAAATAGAAGAAAAATGCAATGAGTTTCTATTTATCCGAACTAGTTTTACATTGTAAAAAATCCTCTTTATTATTTCAGTGAAATGAATTATATCATCTGTTATGAGCGAAAAGATTATGACTTTTCTTCTTAATACGTATGCCACGTTTAGAGATGTGAATTTTTATTTCGACACCAGACAGCGCTGCAAAATTTACTAGGGAGATCTTGCTTTGCGAATGATTACCTCCATAGTTTAATATTTCTTTGACTCAATATGAACGAATCTCTTGTGTTTATTTACATTAATGGATTGATATATACGTCTATCAACCTAATTTCCACTGAAGTTATGCCAGAATCTATATATTTTTTTATGTAACTCATCTCTCAAGCAAACGCTTTTTTTTTTTTTTTTGAACGATCTGTTTCAAAGTGCAACTTTTATGGAATATTATTCGAAAAAATAATTTTTAATAAAAATGGCCGCTTGGCACATGGAAAAAGAATTGTTTAGCCTGTACTTGTTTTCCTTAGTCATATGACTTGCGCTTTTATTTTTCATCAAAATTTCTATACAATGTCAGTAGTACAAAACATTTTAAACTTAAACGATTTCTCATATGCTACTAACCTAGACTAACGGTTCGAACACCAATGGTTAGTTTTAGAAGTGGCCTTGTGTAAATAAAAGACCGCGCAATCTCTCCTACCGAAAATGGAGAGTTTGCGCATCTGCTACTTAGGAGAGATGGCGCATTGTTCCCATTAGTTTCCATGCTAGGAGAGATTACGCAGCTTGTTTGCAAATTTTCATAAATTGCAAATGAATGCATAATAATGGAATAAGTTGCAATTTAAGGATGAATAAATGTCTTTGTTTCCAGAGTCTAAAGTTGAAATAAGCTTTATTAGTAGTGAAGATAACTCTGAGCAGAACTAAAACTGTTAAAAAACATTTGTTCTTGCTATAAAATAAAAAAAAAAAACATATACCAAGAAGTATAAAGTGAAATTACGTCGTTAATATGATTTACGGAAATACCCCAAGAAATGAGAAAATTATTTGTGTTTGGTTTAGAACACAAATGGTTGACTGTTTTTAAATTCAGTGACCTAAATATTTTCCACCAAATTTCATGTCGTGTAAATCTATAAGTAAAAGGAACATCCGTATTTATAACAAATAGATAATCTTGCTTGTTTTTTTTATTTGTGAAAAGAACACAGCCATGCTCCTTTAGTGTTTAAAAAAAATATTGTTTTTCTAATGTTTCTCTTAGTTTTTCAATAAATTAAATAGTTAAAGCATCCGTAATTTATAGTCTATGCTTAGTGCATACTCATACATAAATCTTTTGTATAAGCGTAAAAATTTTAAATCTAATTAACATAGGCAATATATTTAAAATGATTTTATGCATAGGAATATGTTTCATTTTCTGAAGCTTGTAATCTTAAAATAGAAATGTATGTCAACAACGAAATATGTGTTCATTACGTGTCAAATTCTTCTTACGAAATACTGAAACTGAAAATTTTTGTAGACTATATGTTTTCAATTATGCATTCAGTTCATTCTTTTAAAATATTTATTTTTTAAACTTATTTTAAAGATTTTTATTCCAATGGTTTGCTTAATTTTTCATCAACACAAATATTTATCAGAAAAAATATTAGAAAAAAGATGTCAATGCCAAAGCATGCTCATACATATGCCGTTTCTAAAAGCATAAGGATTGTTGTGACTAATGTTGGTAATATATTTTAAATGATTTTATGCATCGCAATACGTTTCAGGTTCTCAATATTGTAATCATAAAATAAAACTATATATCAGCAACGAAATGTATATGTCTATTTCCATGTCCAAGTCTTGTTACAAACTACTGAAATGTGAAACTTTTGTAGAATATGTGTATTAAAATGTATTAATTTATGTATGAGAAGTATATAAATAAATAATGGGGAATCGAGAAAATCAAACCTATTTTTAATAACACAAAATATAAAATGCATATTTTATATTGCATTTCAGATTATTTAATCTCTGTTTAATTAAATAAAAAATATTTACTATTTATTTTTTTAATATAAATGCTAACTTTGTTTAGAAAATCACTTATCTTGCTTCAACGTCATTTTAACATAACCCGAAGCTAGAAATTTTAATTCACTGAAACAAATATGTTGAAAAAACACGTTTTAACAAAAGCTAATTGGTCCAGAATTCTAGCTACTATTTAAAAACATGTAAGCAAATTAATTAGTTTATCATTTTATTTTTATAAATTACAAATACATTGCTTTCTGTAGGAAATAAATTAATTATTCATGAAAATCTTCGACATTTATCTCTTCTTTTTTTTCGACAAATATTTTTTTTAATTAAATGTTTTTTTTTTTAATAATATTTTGAAACCGGCTATGGTAACAAAATGTCTTACAGTAACATCAGAAATATCTTAAAATTATTTATATTTACATTTCTCTAATAATAATTTGCTAATGTGCTTTTGATATAACATCCATTAATTATCTTACAGAACCGCTAAAACTCGTTTTAAACTTTTAGAAAGAAACATTAATGGTGATAATACTTCTCATGAATATTTTTATTTTACTGATACATAATTAGGTTTGTAGAACTGTTTTAGTAATATTTTACAATTTTAGTAGTACTTTATTTAAACAGTTTAATATGCATTAATAATATTCAAAACAAATCCAAATTAATAATAAATTTTAATATTTGCCTTATACAAGAAATAATAACATATAAGAGCAAAATTGTAGTTCATAAAGAGCCTTCTAGAGAAACGGATGAGACATCATTGGTGGATGTTTTATTTTTCAATTATTACATGGATTGTCTTATATAAAAAAAATCGGTAATGTTACGCATTGTGTTTGAGAGTTTTTGATCGAAACTAATAAAATACATAACAAATGTATGAAAATTTAAAAATAGCATGCTAGACCAATGCGAAAATAGTTTTACTAACCATAAAAACGAACATATATATCCTTTTTTTTAAGTATCGAAATTGGTTGAAAAACTAAAACATATTTATTACTTTAAACCAAGAGAGTATATTGCAATAATGTACCTTTCTTTAACACACGTATAATTTTTTGTGTTATCATACAAGACCCTGGAAAATTGAAATGAATACACTAAAAGTTTTAAAGGACAAAATAATCACTCACAAAAATGAATTTCGCTGTTTTTAACACATAGATACAGCAACGAACAAAAGAATTCTGTATTATTATTATTATATTTAAAAAACGAGATTCGAAGAAAAGAAAAACCCTCAATGGAAAATTCTTAGCTGCACTTTCTCTTAGAGTTTCCAAGAAAAAACAAAGATTCCATTACAGCATGGAAATACACATATATATCACCACCATTCGATTCTGGAATTTTCTTTTTTACCAATTTTAGTTTTTTGAAAAAAAAAAATATATATATATCTTAAATGGAACATTCTGTTGAAATTATAGCTGTAAAGTTATTGACCCGTTTCTGAACTAACTAAAACTGTAGTCAAAATTTTTTTAAGGTTTTTCGCATTTTTATATTTGTAACACGATTTACCAGACGTGCAACAGATCTTTATCAAATTAATGTATTTATATGCTCTGCAAACTGAATTTGTCTGAAATTTAGAAGTATAAGTGCCTGAAACGGATCGTTCAAAAAGGAGATTCTTTAAAGTGTCTTAAATTTTAAGACGCTTGTACATGTCTTAATTTCAGGGAATTGAAATATCTGAAATATCGCCTTTTTTACACGGGCAAACAGCTAGAAAAAAATACCAAAAAAAGTGGATAACCGCCAGCGCTGCCATCTATGGAAACATCTTCATTTTCAACGACGGGAGGATAATCTAAATTTATCGTTCTTCGCATGCTGGGAGCGAACTCTGGACCTAAAGGCTTCAAATCCAACGCCTTACCGATTAAGCCATCCGAGACATGTAATTAAATACTTTTAAATCCAAGTAATGGAACGATTCGGCTGCGTGTTGATATTTTTATAGGAAATATGGTAATTGTTTGTGCTGTCATAATAGTTACTACTTTTACTTAATGAAAAGAAATGAAAAATGAAATGAATGAAGAATGAAAAGAAAAGAAAGAACTTAAGAATTTCACATTGAGGGAATTGAATTTATTTCTTTATTTTTAGAAACGCTGTTAAACATTTATTTTTGAACATTTAATATTTCATAATGGTAAAAATTTTAAAATCAATTTTTGAAACCGTATACATTTGCGAATCTCTCGCTAAATCGTTGTTTTTAACCTTGTATTTTTATCTTATAGGGAGAGGCACAAAATAAAACAAAAATGTTTTTGTCAATTAAGATGTCTTCGTTGCAGTGGTAATAACGGTATTCAAATCAGAAGTGTCAATTTTGAGATATAAGCATCAAAAAACCTTGTTGAATTTATAAATTAATTTTTGAAAATATTTCAAAGAAAAATAAATTACTAAATATTTAAAGAAGCCTATTAATGTAAGACTATTTATTACTAGAGTTTTTCTATGTTTAATGGGTATTTAGAAGGAGATTTGATAATTTATTAGATAAATTGCCTTTGCTTAGCAAATGGTTAGAATATGGTTTGATTCATTTGTTGCAGAGAAAATTGGAAATTTTGAAGAGTATTTTGGGAAGATTTGGTCAACTAGCGATGCTGCTTAAGATTGTAAAACTATATTATTTATGTGGTGGGAGGAGATGTTGTTGTTGTTGTTGTTGAAATGACCCAAAGGGCCCAGTTTTGCAGCTTTCTATTTCTATATAGCTGTCATAATCCACTACGCTTAATTCCATAAACCTGATACCTAAATCTCCTAATTTTGAACCAATTCCAGATGAGAGATTTGCATCTGGATTGGCACCCCCAGAGGTAGCGCTTATATAGAACTTGGAGGACTTTAGAGCCACGAACAGATTTAACGTGCACCAGCTCCCATTAACGTACACGGTCCCACAGCAGTAACAGACGAGAGAGGATAGACGATGCACCCTCCCAAGCACTGACCTTGGTCGATGCTGCTTGGCTTTCGGCGATCTTACGAGAGCCGAGCTTTTACCGTCCGCGCCACTGCGGGACAGGAGATATGAATTATGTATTTTTTCAATTCGATTTTAATCGATACATTTCTTAAACTAAAAAGCGCTTCCTGAATATTGAAATTTAATTAACTGAAGTTCCTTTTTGACAGATTTTAAAAAACACAGTAAAATAATTCTTTTCGACTAATTTAAACATTAAGGGAAAGTACAGTTAAGAATTTCACGTTGAGGGAATTGATTTTCATCCGTAAATCCACCATGGAAATTATTTTTATTATTGTTGTCATTATTTAAGGTTTATGCGTTAAACATTTATCACAAATAGGTGGTTCAAGGCAGTTTCGAATTCAAGCGGTGGTGGCCCGGCAAGGATATCTCACTCCTCCTCTCAACCGGGTATTGTATTGTAAATGTGATTATTAAAAGGATAAAATTTTATCTTCCAAGTGACTGCAGAATGTTTTGACGGTAACAGAAGAAGGATCTACGCATTTTTTTTCTCAGAGGTACATTCCTGAACACCTCTTAAAATGCAATGTTAATTTATGTTTAATTTTTAATGTTATGTGTTTTTATTTTAACTTAAATGGAGAATTCAGGAGGGCAGATATTCCTGACAGTTTCATTTCTTTATTTTTAGAAACGCTGTTAAACATTTATTTTTGAACATTTAATATTTCATAATGGTAAAAATTTTTTAATCAATTTTTGAAACCGTATGCACTTGCGAATATCTCGCTAAATAGTTGTTTTTAACCTTGTATTTTTATCTTATAGGGAGAGGCACAAAATAAAACAAATGTTTTATCAATTAAGATGTCTTCGTTGCAGTGGTACTAACGGTATTTAAATCAGAACTGTCAATTTTGAGATATAAGCATTAAAAAACCTTTTTGAATTTAGAAATTAATTTTTGAAAAGATTTCAACGAAAAATAAATTACTAAACATTTAAAGAAGCAAAACCTGGCTTCAGTAGTTTATGACATGAACATAACTAATCAATTAATGAAGTAAGGTACGTCCAAAAAAAAATTCAGTTAAATTTATTTGTTAAAAAAAAGAGAAACATCCATCGCGCCAAACTGTATAACTTTGTTTAAGGCGAAATTGTGATAAATATTTATATCGATTTCAGGTATTTAATACTGCAATTATATTTTTCAGCACAAGAAAAGGAACTAGAAAAAGAGTTTCTAATATGTCAGGTTACCGTATCCGGAGCAGTGAGAAGTCAAACTTGGTCATATATTTAAGTTTTAATTATGTTTTGCCCCGGGATTGAAATGGTGGACTTTATAGACACACGCATGATACCCAAACCATACTACTTTTGAATCTATACGTTTGCAGATGTTCATCCTACACTTCAACGTGTAGCAAATAATCATAATTAAAGAGGATCGAACAGGTATGATATCTGAAAAATATATATATAACTAATAATATCAATCAAATAGATAAATAAAACAAACATTTGTTAAAAATATAAACAAAGGAAACTTTTAAGTAGCATATAAAAACTGATATTTTGTGAGGGGGAAATCATTTGTATTATTTTAAGTAATTTTATAATAGTCTTAAAAGATAAATTCAGCAGAAACCTTCTCAAATTAATAACAAAACAATTTTTTTTTTCAAAGAAAATTATCCTTTCTTTACATAGTTTTTTTTTCAATTTAAAGGTAAGCTTACATTATAAAAAATATGTAAGAACTTTTTATTTACATTACCCTTCAAATGGTAAAAATGCAGCTTTCTTTCAAAAAAGATGTTTACACACTCTTCAATTACATAAAATGTTGTACAAAACAAAAGCGCTGAGAAGTACCTAATATGTTTGTTTTACCCCTGAGTAAGTATAAGGTTATTAAGAACATGGTTATTTCTTTAGAAAATTACTCATATGCCTTATGCAAACAAAAGCTTCATTACACTTAAGCGATTACATAAAAAAATAATTTAAAACTTTTTATGTTTGAAGATGTTTTTTATTCTAATACAAATGTTGTGTATGTGCTATAATATCTTGTGTAAATTACGTATGTTCCATATAACCAGTAATTTTGATTTTAAGAAGTATTTATTTAGCAAAGATAATTTTATGATGTACTGTAAAAAGTATTCGGTACATTATACATCTTATAATATCTAACAAAATATTATATTTCAAAGAAAAATGCATAATATTATTCATCATTTTATTTACTATACTTAAGTATATGAAATGGTTTGTTTTTGGATAAAATTTGCTAATAAATGTTTCTTTTTTTTCTGCACACTATCTCTCTGTGTGTATGTCTGTGCCAGTTTGTTTATTTGTGTCTCTGTGTACCTTTTTCTGAAACACCCTGTTTTCTTCCAGCCTTATTGCAAAAATGGTACATGTACTTATTTAGAGAAACAACGTAATACGAAAAATGGCTTGCGAATGTTTATTGGGGTTTAAAAGTATTGAAGTAATATTTAAAAAATGCATACAAAATTTAGTATGAAAAAACATAGCAAAAGAATAAGTATCAAATGCCTTAGCTTATCATTATTTTATAGTATCTATTAAAATAAATCTGTAAGTTAGATATTTTTTCTGCAGTAAAACGTAGTTTGTACAACCCAAACCACACTGTAATATATTTTTATTATTAATAAGAAATAGAAAATTACTAAAACAAATTACCCCATTAATAATATTGATTTTTTTCTCACCTTTGTCATAAACACAAAAATTAAAAATTTGTTAAGTTATATATTTTTTCTGCTGTAAAACGTAGTTTGTACAACCCAAACCACACTGTAATATATTTTTATTATTAATAAGAAATAGAAAATTACTAAAACAAATTACCTCATTAAAAATATTGATTTTTTTTCTCACCTTTGTCATAAACACAAAAATTAAAAATTTGTTTCAATATTTGAATGGGCGTCTGGACGTATGTTACAAATTTAAAATTTTACATAAATGTGGAAATTCTAGTAATGGCATTGATTAGCTATGTCCTAAGCTCCTAGGGCCATATAAGACCTTCTTCCGATGTAAATAACCCTCTACTTTTGTGTTCATGCTCAGCAGAGTCGAATGATTAAAAATAGATTGATAGTTAGGTGGGTAAGGAAAAAACCATATTATTTTTAGTTTATTGTTTTATTTTTTTTATTGAGAGTAAATTGAAATTACAACTTTTAACACTAGGTAGTCATCATTTCATACAGGTATTTTTCAAAAAAAAAAAAGTTAAATAAATAAATAAATAAAAAGAAAAAAATAAGAAAACATAAAGAAAAAAAATTCCTAAAAACTTTCCAAAATTGTTAATATATTGCCTTTTTCCACACACACATTAATTTGTTGTTTATATTTTTATTTCAATATGGTAATTGTCAGAACAATTTAATTATTTAATTGGACATATTAAAGATAAAAAAAAATAAAGGTCATTCCAATGAAGAATGTTAAACGTTTTAGTTGCATGAACAAATTCTCGAATAAGGAAATTTATAAATGAAAATATCTAATCATAATGAAAACTTTACCATAAAGAAAAATATTATGGAAGTCAGTTCGGGACATATAGTTTTCTTTTGAATTCCCAGAATACCCAAAATCTAAATTCCTTGCAATTTAAGTACCTTTAGGCGATGATTGCTATTTTTCATGAAAATGCATTTGTATGTTATTAAAGAACTTGTTCAGATAGAATAAACTTTAAATGCGTATCACACTCCATGCAAATTCGATATTAAACATTAGGGTCAGTGTATTTAGGTGAAACGTGGCTGTACAAAAACTGCATAACAACGTTTTCTTACAATAAGGGTTCCTTTAAGGGATCCGTTAAGGGATGATTTCTATTTTTATGAAAATGCATTTATAAGTTATTAATGACCGAATTTATAGCCTATACAAGTTAATATCGAACTGGAAACTACTGCCAAACCGCCCGAGCACATGAGAAACGGGTTTTTTCTATTTTCTCACCCTCAGATATATCCTGCTATTGTCGCAGAGTAAGTCATTCCCCCCAATGAAGAATGTTAAACGTTTTAGTTGCATGAACAAATTCTCGAATAAGGAAATTTATAAATGAAAATATCTAATCATAATGAAAACTTTACCATAAAGAAAAATATTATGGAAGTCAGTTCGAGACATATAGTTTTCTTTTGAATTCCCAGAATACCCAAAATCTAAATATCCCCTCGAATAAATCGAAAAATCCCCTCTGTAAGTGATGAGGGGAGTATTCCAATCAACAGGATGGGTTCTTTGGTATAACACAATTGTGCAGCATTAACATATGTCACTTGTGATCTTAGGAGGGATATTATGCGATTTTCGAACTGATCTGAGAAAGGGACGTTTTCTTACAATAAGAGTTCCTTTAAGAGTTCCTTTAAGGGATGATTTCTATTTTTATGAAAATGAATTTATAAGACCGTGTTTATAGCCCATACAAGTTAATGTCGAACTGGAAACTACTGCCAAACCGCCCGAGCACCTGAGAAACAGGTTTTCTTTTTTCTCACCCTCAGATATATCCAGCTATTGTCGCAGAGTAAGTGAATGATAAGGGGGGTATTCCAATCAACGAGATGGGTTCTTTGGTACAACACCCTTGTGCAGCATTAACATTTGTCACTTGTGATCTTAGGAGGGATATTATGAGATTTTCAAACTGAGCTGCCTTATTATTGTGCTTCTGGCAAGTAGACAGGCAGACGAACGCAGCAATATTTATAATACACTGGTGTTCAGAAATTAAGGTGAAGTGACCAATTTCAGACGTTTCGTCTAATATCTACTGAAACTCGGGAGGAAATGCCCAAAATGCATTTGAGCTTTAAAGATGTAAAGAACATATTTGACTTCATGTTTTTCAGTGAAGACTTTGTCGTGAGGACAATTAGGGGATGGGGAGCAATAATAATTTTAATACTAAAGTAATATTTTCCATCAACCACGTAACAAAAAATAACAAATATTATCTGTCACTGTAGCAAATGACTATGTAGGTCCTGTTCAACATTTGTGTGCATTTGTGTAAGCATAATAGGTATATTTGTGAAGATGTTAACATTTCTGTGAAAATAATAATAATAAGCATGCAGAGTTTTCAGCTGAATTTAACTCCGCTTTCCAAAAATTTGACAAAAAATCGTGCAACTACTATACTGTAATTAAAATATTAATGCATTGAATATTTGCTGGGATATGGGTATTTATATGAAATAAATTTTAACTGCGCATGCGCGAACTACAGCAAAATGTTTTTGTCAGGATTTGATAGTCAATACTATACGGCAACTCATATTAAAAGATCAGTGAAATATCGGGAAAACTCAAAAACTTACAACAATAATTGATAAATTGAGGAGGAAATCCTATATAATCCTATGCTACACTGACAGAGAATTTTTAGCATTTTCTGTTAGTTGGGTGATCGAAAATAATTATTATAATGATTATGGCCCCTCCCCTTACTTGTCCTTTTGACAAAATCTTCACTGAAAAGCATGAAGTCAAACACGTTCTTTACAGCCTCAAAGTTCAAGGGTATTTCGGGCATTTCCTCACGAGTTTCAGTATATATTCGACAAAGCGCCTGAAATTGGTCACTGCCCCTTAATTTCTGGAAATCAGTGTATTAGAGTTTAAATTTTATTGTTACTGATAAAAGCACTATCGTTTGGAGTATAAAAATATTAGTAAAAAATCTGTAGAGTAAATGTAAATTGCATATGATTTACAATTGAATAACTGCTGGAAGTCACCCACTTTATATATGAATAAAATTCTTCATATTTGAAGTTTAGATAAATTTTGTATATATTTTAAAAGATATGTGTTAAAACTGAGTTGATAATAAATCTTAACGTTGATAATAACGTACGCTACACTAATTGATTTGGAAAGCGCATAAATTCTACATTGTGTATATGACATTAAAATACATTTGAATTACAAACATTGAATCCTTTCACAGTTTAAAGCCTTGATTAATAATTTTACTATTTATGTGTAATAACCATATTTTCAGGGAATATTTATTTCTTCATTTATCATATTTCCTACAAACAGAAAATCAGTTTACTTCTAAGAAATATTTCAAAAACTTCAGAAAACCTTTGCGTAACATAGGGTTAAATGTTAACCTACAATTGTCAGCAAATACGTCTATCAGTAAAACTGATATATTAAATAATTAATTCAACCTTAAATATTGCTAGTAAAAGTGGAATTTATTTTTTATAGTATCAATCTCTTTTCTACTAAATTACTATAGTTATTCTATTTTTTAATTTATTGTTCCAATTTCTTTTATAAACAAATCCTGTTTAACTTTATACTAGTATTTTTCGAAAATGAATTGGCCATATAAAAGTAAGAATAAAATTATGTATTTGACTGAGCAGTTATTTTCAGAAGAATTAAAGATGTTAATTTTAAAATAAATAGTTTATTATTTATAGAAAAATTCAATTATAGATTTAAACAAAACCCAGAAATACTTATTGTATGTTTGTAGTTTTTGTTTTATTTCAAATTATAATTATATTTTTGCTTTCACAAAACAATGCAGAAACTCATAGAAACATTTCCTTCATTCATTTAGTATTTCCCACGAGATGTTCTTTCTTATTATATTTACAAAAGAAAAGAAGTTTCATTAAGATCGGAGAAGTCCTTTAAGTTTTATTTTTCATTTATTCTATTTTCAGTTAAATATTATTTTTTTTTATCAAATTAGATTATTTATTAGCTTTTTGTTTTATAAGTTTGACAATTTCATATAATATACTTTTTGTACTGAATATTTAAATTTGTTTGGCAATAAAAATTGCCAAACAAATTTAAATATAAAATGTTGACATTTAAAATATTTTCCACTGGGAAAAACAAATGTCACAGTTATTTAGTAAATGAAGTTTGAACAGACCAGAAATTATATACAAAATATTTTTACTATTTTTTCAAAAAAAAAAAAAAAAAAAAAAAAAAGAAAGAAAGAAAGAAAAGAAAAAAAGAAAAGAAAAGAATTTCCAGAAATACTGTAACATGAGTGAATGTCTGAAATTATGTGCGACTTTTAATGTTTGAATGTATGTGTGACTTAATCATTACGGCAGCCGGAATTTCAAGGAGGATTTTGTTATTCATTTTTTGAGACATTTTTCATTATTTTTTAATTTATTTTTTACTTTGTTCAACCAGCAAAAATAAGAAAATAGACTGCCGGTCAGTTAAAAAATAGTTAAACATATATTTCAGCGATTTTAGAAATTCACACCCTAAGGGGTTGCAACGTTTTATGTCATTCGCCATATCTCAGCAGGAGTTTAGGTAGGGGCATGAAATGCGGGATAACAAATCTACTAAAACAATAGTTAAACACGTATTTCAGAGATTTTAGAAATTCATCAACTAAGGGGGTTAAACATCGGATATGAACCCGATTATGGAAGATTAGAGGAATAAGACAACTATTGCTGATATTTGATTAGATATTTTGCGCAAGATATTTTTTAAAGAAACATTTTTTTTAATCATTTATAAAGCTATGAGTGATTTCTCTTGATTGCGTAAAATAATATACGTTTTTTTTTTTTTTTTTTTTTTTTTTTTTTTTTTTTTTTTTTTACGACTGTCATTTTCAAGGTTCATCACACGACATTAAATGAACATAACAGATTATTCATATTTTTCAAGATTCATGACCGATAACATTTACTCACGGCCATTTTCATACTATTTCTGTTTCCATAAATCAGACGACGTTCTTCGCCGCTGACGTTCTGAGTTCTACTGCCGCGCGCTTTCGTTTCTCCAGAAGGGGGCGCTACTAGAGCAAGAAGAGGCATGCGCAATCCTCACAAAATTTAATAAAAAAAAGCTTTTAATCATTTCATTAAAATAATTTTTATTGATAAGTATAAGCAAAATACTTGCATATACT
This sequence comes from Maratus michaelseni, assembly GCA_963931845.1. NCBI lineage: Eukaryota > Metazoa > Arthropoda > Arachnida > Araneae > Salticidae > Maratus > Maratus michaelseni. The sequence continues at coordinate 153,362,760 of OZ007588.1, read as the reverse complement.
TTCAGTAGAAAATTAGAAACATTCTAACCATACCTTATTCATTACAAATTTAGAAGGCAAACCACATGTATTTTAAATATTTAATAAATATATGTCCCCTGATATTTTTATTCAAAATAGTATACATCTATTACATTTTATTTTTATATTATTTTCCATATTGTTTTTTATATCGCAAAATATACTTTGCATTCTAGTCAGAATAAAAAAATCACTGTTGATGTACTTCATATAAAAATCCTGGAGATATTATCCCAGGCGCAAACATATCATAATACTTACTTATATTATAATACTTACTTTTCATTTGCTAATATATATATATATATTGTTTTGATATGAGCTTTAAATATTAAAAGGCGCTGTAATGTAAAGTTTTAATCGCGAAATAGCTCATTTTATCGTATTTACATAGGTATTTTATTTTAACAATAGAAATACATCTGTAAGTGTTATTAGTACCAAAATTTATTTTTATCAGAAGTATTCCAGTTATCATGAAAAATATAAAGTAGCCATTAAAACATTTTTTAATAAAAAAAAACAACCTGGGGAGGGGCATGGGATTTGAACCCGTTGACTCAAATTCTGTGTTCTGCCCATTCAGTCACGAAGCCTACTTCAGAAATGGAGCAAAACATTAGCGCGATAACTAGTCAAATCTATTATCCGAAGGCATTTTATGTTTATTTTATGCATACATCCGTGGTAAAGACCCGATGTTTCAGTCTCCTTCGCGCGACCGCAAAACGATCGCCGTTCGTGGAACTGAATCATAGTTTGTCGTAAATGACTTTTGTATGTACTATCAATAAACACAATTTAACCAACAAACCATTTACTCACTTCGAAATCAAAAGCGAATAATAAATTTCTATTATTCTGAATAAAGATTTTTTTCTTTATTTATTTACATTTTAATCGGTTTTAGAAGTCTTTTGGTGATTATAACTGTCAATGTTTTATTGAAAATTTTATTTTTATGATTTTTTTCTAAACTTAGAAGTGTAATTTTATAACAACTAGTGCATCCAACCCGGGCTTCCCAGAGATAGAGAATATATGTGAAAACTATTTATTTTTATTTATTTATTTTTTTTTTTTTTTGAAAACAAATAGATTTTTTACACTCATTATTTATTTATTTATTTATTTTATATTACCTCCTAACAACACTAAAGAGCATTTTTATATGAAATATGTCAATAATAAAATTTTGAAATTTATTAAAAGCAGAAATGTCGTATTGGCTTTGTGCCAGAAGTTAATAGCCGTAGAAATAGCTAAAAATTTCGTTATTTACAGCAGTTTATTATTATTATTATTATTATTATTATTATTATTATTATTATTATTATTATTCTGATAATTTCGTTATTTACAGCAGTTTATTATTATTATTATTATTATTATTATTATTATTATTCTGATAATTTCAGCGGTTTTAAAAGCTTATTTAAATTACATGTCTCTATTTTATTTATAGCTTAATGAAGATTAAATTTCGTTATTCATTATTAGCTGAAAACAAATGCTGAACTTTTTATATTGCTTAAAGTACAAACGGATTAATATTTTGTAATCGTCTGCAAGAGATAGAGATAGATTTTGTTTTTAAATCATGCTTGAAATTTAATTTAAATGCTATAATAAATGAGTCAATTGTTATTAAGGTTTCAAACAAATTGCATTTGAAAGTAAATTTTTCCCTGTATAACGGTGTAAAATTAAAAATATGCGATGTTTAGATATTTTAAAAATTGCAGTAGCAAAAATCGCAAAACCGAAATTTCATGTTGTCATTCGCAAAATGATGTCAGCGTTACGCACGGACACGTTGTCCTTTATAATATAGATACTTTGTAGAGTTCAGGATATATGAAATTTTTATGAGAGACTTGGGGGAGGGGTGAATTAAATAAAACTGTAAAGCGAATTTTTCTAAAAAAGAAAAAAGGAAACTTGATCGCATGTGTGACGATGGAGGCTGATAAGCCATTAATTCACTGAGCCTTTATCTGGAGTTTTTTTAAAGACTTTCCAACATAGTTGAAAAGTGTTTATGAATTCGGTTTGACTGTCTGACTGTCCGTCTTCCCGTCTTCTAACTCGCGTAAATGTACAACCGATTGAAATGCAATTTATATATGTTATTGAGCTATACTATGGCATTTTCTGTATTGAAAAGGAAGTATGTAGCAATTATACTCCGTGTACAGGAGCACTCATAAGAATGCCGTTGCATTACGGTCTATAGTGAAAAATCCTTTGGAGTGGATTTTAGTGATGTTACACTATTTCTAATATATTGAAATTGATATACATCTGATATGTGCGCTACAAGTTGCTTACTATCGAATATGGTACATGTAGCCCTTACAATTAGTTTACAGGGAAACTCAAAAGAATGCCCTTCTATTATGGTCTATGGACAAAAGTCTTGCGGTGGATTTTAATCATGTTATACAATTCCAAACATAATGCAATTGATAGTAATTTGTGAGGTGCACTAAAACATGCTTTCTGTAGAATATGAAGCTTAAATAATTTCTTATTCATTTACAGGACCACACAAAAATATTCGGTTACATAATGGTTTATGGATAAAAACTGTTTGCGGAGAATTTAAATTATGTTACACTATTTCAAATATAATGAAATTGATATATATAAATGAGGTTTACTACAAGATACCTGTTGGAAGTCAGATGTGCATAGCATGTATTGGTCCTTTAGAGGGACAAACAAAATAAATTGGATGCAGTACAGTATCTGAAGTGTTGTCTATAAGCGATAAGTGCTGGAAGTGCGCTTTCATCTAGGTATTTTTTAAACTAAATCTTTCATACTATGTGGTATGTATAAATGCTATAGATTATTTACAGGGCTACACAAAATAATTCGTAAACATTATTGTTTATAAGCGTTTATTTTTTTTTATTTTTTTTTTTTTAAATTAAGTTATGCATTTTGAACATGAAAAAGTACGTCAAGAGATTTTTGTTGAAAATAAATAAAATCACATACAAGGCCACGCAAAAAACTGGATAGATGGCTTCTTATGTATGATAATTTCTGGAAGTGTGATTTAAGTATTTTATAGAGTTATTTTGCCTAAATTAAATTTTAAATGAATATTTGGCGTGTATAAAATATAAAGATATTACGGTAGTATACAGCGTTGTACAAAATAATTCAGACATATTTCCGTCTATTGGTTTAAACTGCTGTAGGTGAATTTTCAGCTGTTTTATGTATTTTCTTTCGAAACTAAATTGTAACATACTTTATAGCGTATATATACAAATCTATAGAATATATACAACGCTGCACAAAGGAAACAGATTATTTTTCTGGCTATGTCCTGTAATTGCTGAAATGTGGTTTTTAAATGTGCTTTGCGTTTTCTTAGATGTTTACTAGGTATCTTATTTACCTTATTAAACAGCGAACGTTTGTTAAAGTAGTTGAGTGTAAAGAGTTGTTGGAGAGTGTTTAAAGTTTCAATGATAATTTTTTCAAACATATTCATAAGATTTTTTTTTAATTAAAAAATATATATAAAATCATTTTTTGAAAAAAAAATAAAGGTTTTATTTGGATATAAATGAGTTTGCGTAAAAATTTTAATATTAAATCTTAAAAAAAATTATCTGCAGAGAATAATGATTCAAGATTTGTATTAATTCGTTAAATAAGAAATGATATTCACAACAAATTGTCTTTTATATCAATTTTTTTAACAGCTATTGAATTTTATATTAACAATAAAGGCATTTCTTTTAAAATTTCCTTCTCATTGTTTATACTGTCGTTTATGCAAACCGTCAGAGACTACTTAATGATCTGCCTAAAACATTTTAAGAGAAACAGATTGTCTCTCCACAAATTTTCATTACTTTTTTATGATAATCCAAAGTATAAACTTTACCGATATTTCAAACAATTCTTCCAAAGCATTTAATATTAAATTCCAATCTGCATATTTTATTTTTCTCATTTTTGAGAAACAAAAAATATGATAGATCTGCTGTTATAAAGATAAAAATTCTGCCACTTTTACACCCAAATTTTTAAAGTTTTAGATTGTTTTATTTGTTCATTATCAAAGTAATGTAATGATACTTAATGAAGTGACTTATCGATTGAAAAAGAAGAAAGGCAATATGCTACCAAAAATGGATTTATCAAAATATTTCGTATATCGAGATGACAAAATAGAAAAAGTTTGTCTTAAGATTTTATTTTTATATGTAAGTAATTTGCCTTGAACAACTTCGCATATTTTATAACGCTAATTATATCATAATTTGAAAATCTTGTGAAACTCTAATTAAACTATGAAGTCCTAACAAAATAATTCAATTATTAATTACTGTCTTTTTAAATTGTTTAAAAGGATATTTTGGATGTGATTATATTTTGTAATGTGCTTGATTATTTTTTATGCTAAATAACATTTTACAAACAATATTTTTGTCAGGAACTAAAGTTTGTTAACTTTGTCAAAATAGTATTTTTTTAATTAATTAACTATCGCAACATCATGATTTACAGCCTTTATAAAATTTAGCATTATAAAACGTTATAATTCATGATGTATTTTATTTAGGCGGTGACTGTTTTTTGTTAAACCTTCAGCGTATGCAATGGATTTTTTCAATGTAAAGTATAAAAGCGATTTGGACGGTATGGAGCAATTACGTGCTTTTTCCAGGTCCGTTAACCATATATCCCGTCCTGGGCAATTTTGGTGTGAATATACGTTAAAGAGTATGTGTATGCATACAAATTGATTGCACGGGTCATAGAAAGTATAAAATGTGTCTAGCCTGATATGATAATTTATGTATGGTAGGTAACAAAGTGTCGATTTGAGATTTTGAGTGTAATTAGATGCACCCGTTGAAGCGTTGTCAGTACTGATGACCAAACTTTAAATACTGAAGAAGATTCAGCCAAAAACAGCAACCATCTGTATGAAATATTTTAGTAGACATAACGATTTGTAATGACAATATGAAGTTTTTGACAGCGTGGTTATTGATATATATATATAAACTTTAGCATAAATATTTGTATCACAATTGTGAGGTAATATCAATATGTTATATTGATATACTGACTCTTAAACGTTTGTAAAATTGTATTATTTTGAAGCTCATTAACATTTTTAATGTCGCTAAAATGTGTTGCTATGAATTGTAAAATATTTTAGGATTCCAATCTTACCACCTTAAAAGAAGTATTCCAGTTAAACAAAACTACACACTTTTAGTTGTTACGTTTTAAACAAAAACAATGTGAGAATTTTTATGATTAAAATTTGCATAGAAATTGGTTTCTCTTTTCTCAAATTCACATCTTTCAATTTATGGGATTAACGAGTAAATAGAAACATTTTGTAAACAGAAAATATTTAACCAAAACATATTTTCATATCACATTTAATATTATTTTTTCTTTAACTAAAGCAAAACTACTTAATATATATTTTTTACTTAAATAATTATTTTATTTAAATAATACCATTTTCTCTCTATTTGAGAATTATTTCTTTATCACCTGAAGGTATGGTTTAAAAGTATCTAATATGAGCAAAAAATTATCACATTTTTATTTGCGCTATTTGGTGCAAAAGTTATATTTATCGTTTGTAAAAAAACTGTCTAACGTACAAATTAGTTTATTAAATTTCGATTCATTAAATTACACATTTATCGCTTGAGGTAGCACAGAAATTAATTATTCATGAAAATGTATGCTGTTTACTTATACAATTTTTAAAATAATTTCCCCGTATATTTTCAAGTACATTAAGCAGGCTCCTAATCCATATAAATGGTTTCTTTGATGGAATAAACTGTAGGAAAAAGGTTTCTTAAACAGAAATGTGTAATATTTATTTTTATTATGTATGTTTACATTTCTGGTTTAAAATCTTGCTAATATTCTTTTTAAATAATAATGTTTGATGAACTTTTTTCAGAACAGGTACAATGTGTGGGAAAATATATTCAGAATAATTATATTTATATTCTAGGACGTAAATAACGCCAAAGAGCTGCATAACTAAAATACGAATGTTTATATACATACTTCATAGAAAAACTCTTTTAATAATGCCCAGAACAAACATAAAACTAAAAATAAGCAACAAATGTGCTATGAAAAGTAAATAAACAGAATCGCAGTGCCTTTAATTTTTTTTAAGTATTACACTGTTTTAAAATGTAAGAGATAGTCTCAAAAGTTTTCGTTATCTAATAAAACTAAGTAAATTAAAACTTAATAAAATCTTAATAAATACACAAATATATTTGATGTAGATATTTTGAAACGTAGTAACAAAATATGAGTTCAATCAATTTGAGGAGAACCTCATTTGGTTTTTAAAAAATGGTTCAGTGTTCAAATGAATTGGGCTTAGCCCGAGCCTATGGCTACAATTTGTATTTATTTCCAAAATAATTTTCAAAAGAAAATACGAAATATAAAATATAAAATTTTTGACAGAAATCAATTTTTATGATCTTCAAATAACTGATTTCAAAATTACAGCTCATTACGCAAAAAGCTTTTTGAATTATAGCCATATTAAAATCTGTTTTCCAATATTTAAATGAATTTAACATTGGGAGCTCCAACTTCAAATTTCCTTAATTCCTGAATTACTTGACTAAATCACTCCCCGTTTCCTATCGCAAAGTAAAAATTACCCTACAATAAGTTATTAGCATTGAATATTGTAAATGTTGGAAACCTCGGCGGGCCCATATTCCTCTGCCTCAATTTTATTTAACCAAATGAGCTTCCCACGAAATTTGTACGACACATGTTTCGCAGTTTTCGAAATCCCGGTGCATTTATGAGTTAGAGAAGGGTTGGATATTTTTACCAGAACCCCAAAGTATATGCTTAAGATAAAAATCTTTTACGGGTACGGTTTGAATATGTTGGGGAAATCTCGAAAATTTGTTAAAGGATCAGAATGTCTGTTTTTATTTCACAGCTACTCCTCCTTGAATGTAGAACGCAGCGAATAAAATAAATATCAGTTATCCGCACGTATCCCAGGATGTCATATAAGATCTAAGAATTTTAAAATTGGAATTAGTTTCCGATATGTGAACTTTTTTTCTGTCTTCGTTTCTCTAAAGATGGCAACTAAATTATTACTTTTTTTCTGATAAAATAGGGAAAAAGGTAAACAAGTGGCTAACTGTGATTCGAAGATCGCACAAAGGGTTTCGTTTAATATTCCTTTCAAAACACTTTATCCTTCCTTTAATAAATAGAAATAAATTTCATTTTCAAAAAAAAAAAAGTAATGTTTTTTTTTATAAAGTAAAAATTTACCGGTCTATTTTTCTCGTTTTTTCGAAAATCTAAACAGCCCCGCTATTATACTCTGTCATAATAATATCTATCATGTGGACTAAATGCGAAATTAAAAAAAAAATCAATTTCAAAATTAAACATGTTGTATAGAGACCTTCAAAATGTTAGACGTCAGATTAATTTTCTTTTTAGTTATCTAACGACGTCATATTAAGCTGCATTCTGTATTTACACATACTCATACTCCTTGTATTATTGAGAAATGTTTGAAAATTGCCCTTTTATTACCAATGTGACGTCATATTAATCTTTTTTTCAGTTGGTGAAACATTTTATTTCATTGTCATTTTTCACACGGAAATCTTTCAATAGAAAATTAATTATTGTAGAAAGAATTTTATTGTGAATTTTTAATTGTTGGCGATTGCTATAACGAAGAATGTTTAAATATAATAGGAAAAGGCTGTTAGAATTTGGGTTTTTTATCTCTATATATTAAAATAATACGATTTTTTCAAATTTTATGATTTTGAGCTTCATAATAGGTATTTACCTGTAAGTACACAAAATTTCATAACAGTAAGATACATAGTTTCTAAGAACCAGCTCTGTGACGGACAGACAACGAAGCGGGAGTAATGGGGATTCGTAAGATGAACGAAACCCTATTAAAAAGACTTCTTATTATTATTTTTTTTTTTACATCAATTTCTCATTAAATTAAAAAGATAAAATATTTCTGATTGGAATCGGTTGTATTAGACTTTATCTTTCTTTTACAGGTGTAATTGATAAACGGTGTAATAAGCAATATAAAGAAGAAATGACGAATTAAAATACAGACCTTGGACTTCTCAACTGTGGCAAAACTAGTTTTGAAAGATGAAGTTTGTTGTATAATATTACATATTTTGTTAATATTTTCTTTTCAATTTAACAAATATTTTTACTAGCTATAGACCATGAAACAAGATATGCAGCAATAACTGATTGGCTAAATTAATTACAGGCTCTCTAATTCACGATCAAATTTCAGTGAATTTCAAACCTTTCTGGCTTCCTTAAAATAACAAAAAATCCCTGACTGTTCGGTCTACACGCACAGGTAGATTTCGAAGACGCAGACCGTCGGGCGCCTGTTTGTTGGAAATCGCGGAAGAAATGACCTTTTTGCCATGATGCGGTAGTTGGAACCGCCCACTTCGAAACCTATCTTGTTTGCCGGTGGAGCCAGCAGGAATTTTTTGTTGTTGTTTTTATTTTATTTTTATTTTTTTGCTATAAGTGTTGGTCTTATAAAAAAACTTGTCAATCTAAAAGTTTTAGATAATATTAAGAGGATTTATAATAAATTTAAGCGGATTTGTTATCTTTTGAATTTTTTTCTTCTAAAACCCCTCCTTTCCCCCCCCCCCTTGGGGCCATTTTTAATGATATCAAAAATCTGTAATACATAAATTTTCGGCCCTTTTTCTAGAAGTAATAATAACTTTAAACTGATTCGATACGTATCATAATTAAGAAATTATGGGTTTTTTTCTGTTTTCACAAAAAGCCTCCATTCCCCCTCTGGTGGGATATTGCACATTAACGAACTTGACCGAGATTTTATGCCCCTTGATTTTATGTATCAGTTTGGAAGAAATTTGTGCAGAATTATTGCATTTGTCGTGTCCATAAAAAAGTGACATAGATAGATAGATAGATAAAGTTTTGAACTGGGGTGTGGTTTTATGTTCTGGGAATCATGATCGGCGTAGATCTGCAAATTTTTTTCAAAAATTCCAACATAGGGGAGAATTTAATTGGTAGTATTTCTTATGAAATCTACCTAATATGCTTTTACAAATGACGTTTCGAACCCAAAGTGAAGTAATTAGCAAAATGTAACATTCGCAATTGCACTTTCACCAACAATGCAAATAAACCTTCTTATCTTGATTCCATCTTATAGTGATATTGTCTGTTAAAGTGACTTTCTAAGGGTCCTGTAAAACGAACAATGAGGTCATTGAGTGCTGGATTAAATGGTTTAAATTTAATAAGTTTTGAGAAAGAATTTCTCTCCCATCAGTCTCTGATAAAACTGAGGCTGTTGTTTGATCGCCTGTGCACCGCTGTAAATATTTTTTTGTTATATAGTAAAATCTGTGTGAAAGCTTCCTTTCCACAGAACATCACAAAAGTGTATGTTACATAATACCTTTACACGTATAAAAAAATGAAGTTGCTGTGAAATTTTAAATTTTGTATAATTTTTAATAAGTATATGGGAAAAAAAAACATATATTTATAAAAAGATATTCTCAAAACTAATTTGGTAGACTTATTGCATTTTTTCTAGTAATTTCAGCTAATGTTAAATCCAGTATTCATTTTCAGGTTGTATCATCTGATGCATAGAAAAATGGATCAATAACAAAATATAAATAAAGCCTTATATATTACCGATATGTTTCTGAAAAAAATAATATTAATTAGTTTTAGTTTTAAAAAAATCACGAAAAGATAAAAAAAAAAAATAAAAAAAAAAATAAACATATTTTTATAAAACATGTAATACAAACCTTTTTTTTTTTTTTTTCAAAGAAATTGCACCGATTCCTAAAACAATGTTTTCTTGTAATTTCGAATAATCCGGTATTAATAAAAAAAAGAATGTATAAGAACTTTTTATTTACTTCACCCTTCAAAAAATATAAATGCTTTTCTGGAAAAGCATGTTTACACTCCCTTTAATTATATCAAAACATGTAAAAAAACAACAGCGTTTCGAGATTTGTTTCATCCCTGAGTAAGTAAGTATAAGTTTATTAGGATCAAGCATTCTTTTTGTAGAAACATATATACTTTATACAAACATAGTTTTTTTTTACATTTATGTCATTATTTAAAAGAAAAGGAAATAAAAGAACAAATTTTCGTTTTTTATTCAAGTATAAATGATACTGTACATTTGTTCTCCGTAACGTGAACATTAGTATTTCAGAAAAGTTTCATTTAGCAAAGATTAATGTACGTACATCAAAGAATACAATTTATCTGTAACACCTGCTCTTGTTATTTTCATGTTTTAATAAGGTTTATTATTTTATTATGAAGTATTTTTCATTATTTTACAGCGAAATACACGCATAATGACATAAATATGTATTCATTCTTCAATCAAATAGAATACAAACGTTATATTATGATTGTTATATTCGTTGTAATTAAGTGTATTAAATAATACTTTTTTCTGTATGTAATTAATTAATAAAATATTTAATCTTATTTTCTGCCTCTCCCCCTCTCTCTCTCTCTCTCTCTCTCTCTCTCTCTCTCTCTCTCTCTCTCTCTGTGTGTGTGTGTGTGTGTGTGTGCACGTATGTTTCACCTGAAACATTATTGTTTCTGAAAAATATCTTGTAATAAATTTTAGATACTTAATATAAAGCATACATTTAAAAATAAGTTAGCTTTCGATGCTTATTTTACGGACGGATTCATCATCAGTAACTTTGCTACGAAAACAAAAAATGAAATTTTACAACATTAATATTTACCATATTTTAATTTATCCTTTTGCCAAGTAATAATTTTGCAATATTTATTTTTCACTAATCAATAGAATTATTTTCACAGGCATATTTGTTTCAAATATACTAGCATACGATAAGGATAATTCCGCAAAGACTCGAAGATACGAGATTGCTCGAAAAAATATCGGTACATTTTGTAACTATTCTTCAAATGTAATTCAAATTTTAATAATTATTATGACCTAATGTAATTATTATTTAATAATTATATAACGCTATGAAATAGCTGGTGGTTGGAAAGTTCCGTTTCATTTTCCAATTCGCCTGGTTTATTAAAATATTAAGGTGCTATATGCAATGTCAAATGTTTCCATTTACGCACATGTAAACAGAGAGTGAGAGCAAGGTAGTATGTATATGTATAGAAATATTAATCTCTATTTTTGTTTACATCATAAATTCTATCAAACAAGGCAACGCATAAAAAAATATATATTTATATAACTGACATATAAAAATAAGTTTAATTCAACTTATACGATTGTGGAAAAAGGGTGGTTTTTAAAACGTCTCTTTTTCAGCCTATAGGAAGCGAAATGATTTAAATTAAACAAACAAATTAAAATAAATTAAAATATTGAAAAAGAAATTAATTATTTATTAATTTAAGTAAATTAAATTATTACATTGATTAATAAAAAAAGTTAAAATCAATATATGAATTTACAAAAGATTTTTCAAAAGACTTTACAATGACATTGCAAAAAAATTTACAAAAAAATACTAACTAAATTTAATTTATGTTTAAAGAAAAATATGTAATTAAGATATAAAATTAAACTATTTAAAACATTGAATTGAAATAAATAAAATAATTAATTACATTTAAAAATTAAAAGGTTAATGAAATTTTTACAAAAATTTAAAGTTAATACGAGAGAAAGTCATTAAGTAAGTCACAAAAGATAATTAAATACTACTATTTTTATTTCTCAACATATTCTCCACCAATATTTATACACTTATATCACCGTTTTTTAGTGTCTCAACACCAGCTGCATAACATTCTTTGGGTTGCTGTCTCAGACACATTAGGACTTTAAGTTGAACCTTTTCATGATCTGTGAACATCATCTTGCAACTTCCCCAAGCGATTTTCATCTGTTTAGCTCACTAAAAAACCATCTTGGAAGCAAGATTATGTTCACAGATGACGAAAAGGTTCAACTTGAAGTCCTAATGTGGCTGAGACAGCAACACAAAGAATGTTATGCAGCTGGTGTTCGAGCACTGATAAAACGGTAATATAAGTGCTTAAATATTGGTGGAGAATATGTTGAGAAATAAAAATAGTTTTTAAGTGAATATCATTGTACGTTATTATTTAATTATCTTTTGTGACTTACTTAATGTCTTTCCCTCGTAATATGTATCTGATGTCCTAAAAAATAATTAAAAGAATCACTACTGTAATAAAATTAAGTTACTAAAAACCATAGCATAATCAAATAAAATAGATTCTTTTGACAAAACCTATCATTTTAGTGCATAATCACTCATGAGATAGCATCAGCACCGTGACTACATAGGTAAGGCATCAGGAATGTAACCCAAAAAGGATGGTAGCAGTTGAATCCAGAGGAAATACTTGAAGCCTGATGAGACCTATATGAGATTTCGTGTTTTTTGGGAATATGTTAAAAGGAATAAAAAATGTCTTCAGATTTCTCATCTTTCTAATAATATAAAATTTTAAAAATTGCATTCCTGAAAAGGAGACATATATGATATGTTTAACAATAACATGTGATGTGATATGAGATTACTATGTGTTTAATAACATATCTTATATTAGCCAAATTTATATGATATTTTAGACAGGCATTTAGAAAATAAAACCTTTTTTTTTCTAAAAAACATATCAATTGTAGTTATTTTTTCCCTAAATATTAAAATTAAACAGACGTCTACTAATCACTTTCACGCACTACATAATAGTGCGGGAAAGTTGCCATTGGTATTTAAGAATAAATTCGCAAAATATTACACCAAATGTTTAATATATTTTACCGCCGCAAGGGGAGGGGGGGGGGTCAAAGTTTCGAAAAATCTAAAAGAAAATGGTATTAAAAAATTATATAATCTTAGCAATACAACTTATCTTAGAATGCAACAGCTACATCAAGATGTTAGTATTGTTCCAATAAAATCTCATTATGGTGAAAACATTTATATTACCGCAGCAGGGGCGGCCAAATTTTTGAAAAAAAAAATTGCAAAAATTTCAATTTTCCATTTTTTCCCATTATCCCAATTTTTAGGGATTGTTTATTTTTAGTGATTTTTAGGGATTGATTATTAGTAAGATAATTTGTTTTTTTGTCCATCTTACTCTAAATTATATTTCTTAATATCGTGAAATGTACATATTTATTCATAACTTTACAATTGATTATAAGACGTGGAAAATGATATTTTAGGAGATTTGTCCATGGAGATTCTTATAAGAACATAAAATTTATGTTTCTACACAAGTTTATGATAGGTGCGATTGACCTGAAAACGACAATAAATATGAGATTCTGCATTGTTTTCATGCCCTGAGTTATTGTTGCTCACAATCTGCGGTCTTATAGTGTATGTGAAAGCAAATAATTAAAAATTTTGTAATCGGACTAAAATTATTTTTTTAGCCTGTGTTGATTTCTTTTTGCATTTTTTTTATTTCTATTTTATTAGTGATAGCGGTACCGTTTGAATGCCGTTTATGTTTTTCATTCAGTGAGAGGAGACACATATGATATTTAAAAAAACAAATGTTGCTGTTTGGAGGTTTGGAATTTTGCCATTACAAAAATAACTGTGAGAGTCTAGTGTTTGTTATTCACCTCATTTTCGAGACCATGCCACAAAAATATCCACATCTTGAATGGCATTTCGTTTCCTTGAATGTTACTGTCGCTACGGCAACATATATCGGAAATGATTTTTTTGTGAACATCCTGTATGAATTTATGTCATATATGTCATTCATATTATATATATATATATATATATATATATGTATATATATATATATATATATATATATATATATATATATATATATATATACATAAAAGTCATAAAAAAATCTACTATTTATATTTTATTTCACTTTTTTCAGTTCAGAAATTCTTTCCACGACAAAAGAAATAATTTAACTTTTTTTTCAATTTTTATAGTTAACCTTATAGTTAGCATATTTTGCTAATTATCTACATTTATCATTTACAATTATACTCAGTTACTATCTTGAAAAGCATAAAAAACGCTAATTGTGATAAAGTATGTGAATCAGTTAAAATAAGTTTTTAGTTAAAAATACATATATATGCTTACAGAAGACGTCTAAAATTTTATGTATTCTTAAATATTAATGCATAATGAATATTTTACATAGTTGCGTAATATAATTTTACCCGCAATAGGTAGCTTTTTGTAAGGAAAGCTACCTAAAATTGCATTTATAAAATTTTAAATTTTGTCAATTGCACTTTCTGTTATGCTTTGGTACCTTACTTTACTTAATTCTATATAGTTGCAATCTGAATTAATATTTTAATCTAAACAATTTGACTCCCTTTAGTTTCTTTAAGTTTAATAAAATATGACAATATTGTCAAACATATACAACATAATTTGAAAATATAGTCAAACATATATAATATAATATGACAATATCGAATATTAACATTTAAAATATAATGCATAACAGTTGATATAAACATTTTTACTCGTTATTTTATAAACAGTTAGAATTGTGAATAATATTTTACAACAATTTATAATGTATCTGAAATTTGAAAAAAATTGTGCATATATTTCCGCAGACTTAATTATTTACTTTATATAAGGATTACAGTGTGAGCACATATTTACTGCAAATTTCAAAAGAATTTTTCACCACATGTTTCACAAGAAAAAAAAAAATAATCACGTAAAATATCATTCAATTTTTTAATAAACAAGGCATTTACGAATTATTTTAGTTAAATATTAAATTAGAAGTTTCTGATCACAAATAGTGGTTTCAGACTCCTTGGAAATTCCAATTTGTGTATGCCGCTTGGGATTAGTATTATTTAACTGGCTTATGTATCATTATGTTCCTATGCAATTTCAAAATATTAATGGGAAAGTGTTATCCTTCAATGGCGTTTGAAATTTGGTTGAATAATATAATATAATCGTATACGAATATTTTCTTAAAACAGTAAGAAACAAAAATATCTGAGAAATTACCATTTTAATAATCAAGGAAATGTTTAGAGAAAGAATTCCCAATAATTATTCCAATAGTCTGTTAAATATCGTATGAACATCATAATTGACTATGTATGTTTATTTAACATTCATTTATCTTTGAGAATAAGTCAATAACACGATATCTTTAGATCTATTTTACTTAATAATAAGAAAATAAGAAAACTTAATATAAATTACTTATTTATATGTAATATTTTTCAATTCAAACAAATTTCATAACTTGACATCATGTATGTTGTTATTAGTATTTTGAGCTAGTTGATTCTACTATCTTAGTTGAGTATAAAATTATTTAAAATAGAGTAAACATTTAATAAGCAAACTTGTGACGTTAGTGACGCACAATGTGAATATTTTCACCTAGACCTCTCACCAACGGAAAAAAAACTGAAAATTACCAAGTGCAATGGTGAGCAAAACTGTTTGCTGATTAATGTTGGCCATTGATGAGGGATAATCCTGATGTCAAACATCGAAGAAGATTCACAATTCTAACATTTTAAGTAATTATATTAATATCTTATGTGCTTGTAAATATACTAATTTCATTTACTATTAATATATGCGCCACAGAAAAACTAGGTGTGATTAATAAAAACTACTTACATATAGAAATTTATTAAGCGAAATTCCATTAGAATGAAGTGTAGCGTATTCACTAGGTTTCAGCAAAGAGAAGGAAGGCTGTCCGAGGTTAAAGACCCCTCGTTTCCTGCCACCCCCGCGAGGTGTGAGGGGGCTGGAAGGACGAGCAGAGAGTCGATGGTCAGTTGTTGTTTTGGAGAGAGAGAGAGAAGGTCTCTCTAAAAAAGATTCTCATCCGGAGAATCGTCGTCAGCGAAGTGAAATCGCTGTGAGGTTTGAAGCTCTACTGATTGGTGAGTAAGAGTGGATTAGAAGGAACACCTTTGTTCCTTAGTAGTTGAGAACTTTTTTTATAATTCTAAGACTGTACCTATTTTTGAGTCCTCGAGGAGAGGTTGTTCTGATCAAACTGTTTTCAAGAGGATTTCCGAATAAGTTCCTGCTGCCACCTTCTTTTAGTACCTGTCCGTATCAACGAACTCTAATTTACATTAATTCAATTATTATCCTGTGCACTACACTATTTATCCTCACATGTTTATTTGTGAATAAAATATAATTTGCATAGGCTAAATAATCTGTGCTTTATTTCGGCAAGTTAACCAGTACAGCTACCACATAACATCTACTATCCCGCCGAATTGACACAGAAATGGTGGCAGCGAAAGGGATAAATGTACGAGTAAAGACAGAGACTGAAGGAACTAGCAGAGGAGCTTAACGGAAGAGTGGAACCAGGAGCAGCCTACACCCGCCGCACTGCTCAGGGCAGGGCATCAGAGCCGGAGGCCGCATCCAGTACAGTGAAGCAGAGCCAGGTGAGCCGCTGAATACAGCATCTATGAAACAGCATCCGCTAATCGAGGACTGAACCACATCTGCTCCCCAAGTAAAAGAAAGGCAGAGCATCAGAGCCAGTCTGCATTTTGTAAATTGAAGCAAGGCCAGAATAGCCGCCGAATACAGCATCTATGACTCAGCACCTGCTAATCCAGGATTGGACCACCGAAGTACAGCTGCACCCCAGGTAAGCACTGTTTCAATATTTTACAGTAGGGGCTGAGGTGTGTAACAAAGTCTTAAAAGTGTAAAAAAAAAAATTAGTCTGTTATTACTGTTAGTGTAATATGATTTTTTTTAATGTTGATTGCGTGAAATTTCTGTGAAATTCAGCGAATTTTTAAAGTAATGAAATAATTAAACTAAAATCATTTAGGTATATGAAATTAAATGTGTTTAAAATTAATATCGTTTTTTTTTGCATAGATGAAATGATAAAGAAAACTTTAAAATATATATTTGAGTTTGAAAAGAAAAATAAGAGCAGAGAAAATATTTTGTTAAGATTTGTTTGTTATTGAAATTGCTAGGTAAACCAAGCACTGTTAATTGTTTTTTTAGGGAATTCATGAATGAATTATTATTTATAAGCTAGATGCAGAGTTGTAATAATAATAAAAAAAAATTAATTAAGAAATACAGAATTTGTTACGTGTGGAATTTGGTTTTCCGGGAAGACAAATATGTCTGGAAGATAGAGTGTTAGAAGTCTCAAATTTATGAATTGTTGCACATTGTATATTTTTATGTCGCGGTTAATATTGTGTTTTTATGTGTAATTCGCATGCCTACAGTGGGAGGAATATTATTGTTATCTATGTTAAGGGAAGTGTAGGATTTTGTAGAAAAATTGAAAATAGTAAAAATGGCAGGGATTGCCGGATTTCGGAAATGCGATTTGGCCACGTTGGCTGTAGAATTCGAGGTAGAAGTGTTACCAAATGACACTGTTCCGAAAATAATAAAAAAAATTAGGGAGACGTCCGAGTATGATGAAACGCTGGCGGTAGCTCAATTAAAATTAATTGAACGTGACCGAAAAGAAAAAAGTGATCAAGAACACGAATTAGCCAAAATAAGAGCCGAACATGAGACTGATTCGTTATTGACGTCCAGTCAAGGGGAAAGAGAACAAAAAGTTTTGTTAAAAAACGTACTCCCTAAATTTGAATCTGGCAAATCAGAAATATCGTTATACCTTAACTTATTTGAAAGGCAGGCGACTAAGGCCCAGATTGACGAATCGCAGTGGGTGACAAATTTATTAGGACTACTGCCGTTTGAATTAGCAGAAATTATTCTGAGAGAGCCGTTAGATCTAAGTGATGATTATGAATATATTAAGAGCAAACTGCTAGAAAGATTCAAAATTTCGGCGGAAGATTTCCGGATCAAGTTCGTGAACACGAATCGCCCCGAAGTTAAATTATGGAAAGACTTCGCGTACAAGATAACAAACTATTTCGATCAGTGGTTGAGTGGCATTCAGCTCACCGATTTTAAACAATTAAGAGACCTCATTGTCACGGACCAATTGAAAAGAAAAGTACCGCCAGATGTTAAAATTCATTTTATTGATTGGTGGAGCAACATAATCACGCCGGCAGAGTTAACCCAAAGGTTGGACAGTTATGAGTCGGTACGTAAATCGGTGAAACGACCGCCCCCCACCACCTCTGTTAGAAATCCAGTAAATGAGAAAAGGGTAGAGAGGCGTATAGTTGTAGAAAATCAGAATACCGAACTACGGAGGCCAGAAGCAAAAAGAGATTGGCGCGATAAGAATGACCAGCATTCCAGAGACGAAATTTTTGATAAAAGAAGGGATAGAGCCTGTTATCGATGTGGAAGTTTTTCCCACCTACGCTACAACTGCCCAGAAATAAAGAAAGTTAATGAAAAACCAGAGAGCGTAAATCAGTTAGCAAGTTTCCCCGAATTAGAAAGAACTAATGAGAAATTCGAAAGCGTGAACCTGCTACTAAATTTAGAAGTGGCCGACGAAAGCCTCACGCCTTATTTGAGCCGAGGATTTGTAAACAAGAAAGAGATGATTTGCTTTAGAGATAGTGGAAGCACCTTGGACCTTTTAAGTGCAAATAATGTAAATAAGGACCAGTATACCGGAGAATTTGTTTATGTGAGGTCACCGTTAGAAAATGCCTTGAAGCGCATACCCCTCGCACGAATAAATTTGAAAACACAAGACGGGACAACTGTCACGACCCGTGCAGGAATTGTAGACGAAAACTTGGAGATGGATTATTATTTGCTCGGAAATAAGACCCAAATATTAATCGATCGAGTCAATTCAAAACCCAAACTGATAAGCTCCGCGTTAACCCGAACTAGGGAGCGGCCCGTAACGAGCGTACATATCGAAACTAAAACTCCCTCCTCACAATCCTGTATTGCGGAAAAAGAAAGAAAACCCTTTAGTGAACAGCTCAAAGAATTTGTGAAAAGTCCCACGTCCACAGTTGGTCCGGACGCTGATAACAATGAGTGTCATTTTTCCCATGGTGAGGGAAACCCTGAACCGATTGTTCTCCCGAAATGCGAGACAAATGTTAAGATTTCTAAAAAATGTTGGATAAGAGATAGATTAGATAGGAAAACGATGAAATCGAAAGTACGCGATTTCGTTAAGCTAAAGAAACGCATGTGGGTGGAGATACTAAATTGCAAATCGCGCCACAGGCAGATTCGTCAGAGAATCGAAAAATATAATGCGGATGACCGGTATAAATTATCGGGTCTTTCCGATCCCAATGTTAGAAAGGGGAATAAGACTGGAATTGCCCCACGGTTCGACAATACCGAAGATAAAAAAAGGGGTCAGAATGATGATAGCCTACACCCTGAGTTACCAAGCAAAACGAAACTTGATTCCGAAATAGAAAAAATAGGTGAGGAAACTATTTTTCCTTCTTGTCGCGGAGCCAAAGAAATAGTGACGAATCTACCAGAGTTAATTCAGTGCGGTGAGAGGAAACCCGCGTTAATAGCTAAGAGCAGGGAAATGTCTCATTATTCGAGGGGGAATAAAGCGCAACCAGTGGCGTCAAAACGAATTCGAAACCACCTCTGGTCAATGCCGGCTTGACCCCCCGACAAAACTCGAGCGGGCACCGTTCCGGAAACGAAGTTATCTGTTTACGAGAGAGCGAGGGAAAGTTAGCCCAAAAAGATAGGGTGATTTATGGAAAGCCCAGGCTTGAATCTGATATAGGAAGGAGGGGCAAACGCGACAGAAAGGAAGGTAAAGCGATCTTCACAAAAACTGAAAGGCGATCCTCTATTGATTATTTTCCCAAGAGTGAAAGTGAATTCGGTCCAATTAAGCAGTTGTCTGATAGTTCTAGAGAAAATTTACCAGTTGTCAGGAAATCAGTAAATTCACTAGATGACAGGCAATTTTTCGGTTACAAACATGGGAAAACTGAATTCCATCACTGCCGAATATCGGCATTGGGTATAGAAAAATAAGGATAAAGTAGATAATGATGTGTATATAGATATTTTTTTTCTTAGTTCTTTTATTTTTGTAACAGTGTTTTTTAAGTGTGTAAAATTTATAGTGTCATTATAATGTGCTGTTTAAGTGTTAAAATGTAATTAATGACAGAGCAAGGATGGTGGTAAGCCCCTATTGTAAGTTTGGAATAAGTGCTGGGAATTTGCAGTTAGATTTTTCTTCAGAAATAAAAATCTGACAGAACCAGAGGGGTGATGCTGTAACGTATTCACTAGGTTTCAGCAAAGAGAAGGAAGGCTGTCCGAGGTTAAAGACCCCTCGTTTCCTGCCACCCCCGCGAGGTGTGAGGGGGCTGGAAGGACGAGCAGAGAGTCGATGGTCAGTTGTTGTTTTGGAGAGAGAGAGAGAAGGTCTCTCTAAAAAAGATTCTCATCCCGAGAATCGTCGTCAGCGAAGTGAAATCGCTGTGAGGTTTGAAGCTCTACTGATAGGTGAGTAAGAGTGGATAAGGAACACCTTTGTTCCTTAGGAGTTGAGAACTTTTTTTATAATTCTAAGACTGTACCTATTTTTGAGTCCTCGAGGAGAGGTTGTTCCTATCAAACTGTTTTCAAGAGGATTTCCGAATAAGTTCCTGCTGCCACCTTCTTTTAGTACCTGTCCGTATCAACGAACTCTAATTTACATTAATTCAATTATTATCCTGTGCACTACACTATTTATCCTCACATGTTTATTTGTGAATAAATTATAATTTGCATAGGCTAAATAATCTGTGCTTTATTTTAGCAAGTTAACCAGTACAGCTACCACATAACATCTACTATCCCGCCGAATTGGCACAGAAGTGCTTTGCTTCGTTTGACAGAAAAGTAGCTTAATTTTGTTCCCAAGTATAATTCAACGAAATTAAAAGAATTAATGTCTATATAATATTTTTTTGAAACATCAAATTTACTTATACTAGCAGACTACGCCCGCTGCGCTGGTCGGTTTCTCCAAAAAAACCTTGAATCAAACGAAATATATCGGTGAATTTAACCTTGTATTTTAAAGTAATCTGCACCTTTATCTGGAATATCCTAAAATAACATAAAAACGGATACTTATTTCACTAAGTTGTGTTTTTTAAATACGATTTATTATTACGTTTACAATTTATTACTTGTTTTCCATTGATTTATATGTTTTATAGCTACATTTTTTAATAACGTGAATCAACCTATATTATTCACAACTAAAAAGAAAAGGCGCATCTAGTATTTGTCGAAAAATTAAATAAAAATCATGCACTCATGACATCATAATTCACTTTTATATTTTAACAGAATAATACGGCTACTACAATTTGTGACTCGTTCTGACACATTGCTGTTGTTATTATTTTGTTTTACGCGTGAAGTTTTCGCTATATGGTACTCCATTGTGAAATTTGGTAATTTTTGAAATTCAATATTTGAAAAAGTGCATAATCAGTGCATTTGAAATTTATATCAAGTAAAGTACAATTTTTTACCTTTCTAACGCAGTTTGTCTAACAATTTTCTGACAAATACTTTTCGAGCAATTAATTTTTTCAGTACCTTCAAACGTTTCATTTTCAGAGATTAATCTGTGGCAACGATTATCGAAAATCCCAGTCGTCAGCAACACGTAACTTTTTTATTAAAGAGGATGCTTACATATGCTTTATTTGGTACATTACAAAATGCTTCATTTAGTATTTTAGTACTTTAGTCTTTAACATCATTGTTTTCAATTTTAAGATATTACCTCTTTAACATCATTGTTTTCAATTTTAAGATATTACCTCTTTAACATCATTGTTTTCAATTTTAAGATATTACCTCTTTAACATCATTGTTTTCAATTTTAAGATATTACCTCTTTAACATCATTGTTTTCAATTTTAAGATATTACCTCTGTAAAATTTTTACTTTGTTATGGTTTTAGAATGTAATTGCAAAATAATGCTTACTGGTTTATTATACGATATTCAATCCTACGAAAATGTAATTTTCGTTATTTGATCCTTTAAAATATATATATATATATATAAACATTATGATTTTTACATTTTACGCTTCTGATATCCGTTAACTTTAAATAACTATAATAGAAGAGTAAAATCCATTACTTTTCATTTTAAATTTAATTTTCTGTTTTGTTCTAACGTATAACAAGCGAAAGAAATTACTACTCTTTTTTACATTAAATTACTCTCGAAGCTCTTCTAATTTATTAGATTAGTTCGATTATTTTATCATTTTCTACAAGAATTGCTTTAGAAATTTCTTTTTTTTTAACATATTTATTTTTTTAACATTTTTTTTTCCATACCACAAAAAAAGGAAGTATAAAAGTAATTTTGTTATTTTAGTTTTAAGTTTTTGTTATTTTTGAGTTTTTTATGATTAAAAAATGAAATTTTTCGTATTTTTTTAATGTTATTACAGATTTTTTAATTCTTGTTAACCTTTTTTTTTCTTCTACAAATTTTAGTAAATCTCAAAGAAGAGAATGGGGATGTTTTCGGATAGGAAAAAAAAAGGATAATTTAAATGTTTAACAATAATGAATTTACGCCATCAAAAATGAAAATTATAGAAATGGGAGTAGACTGTTCTACATTAGCTGCACTAGAATTCAACAAACTATACTAGAAATTATATAATATAAAGGTGACATAGAAAGAGAGAAACTAAATGAACGAGTTGTTTTTTTAGTTTCATATACCCTATTTGCATTATAAATATTTTCTTGTATTATATAATTTTTTACTTTTTATTTTCTTTTCATGTCATATTTTACCAAGGATGTTATTAATTATTTAGAATTTGCCTTCAAAATATGTTATTATGTAACCAAACAACTTTATAAATATTCTTATAAAAACAGTAAGTATATTCAGAAGAAATAAAAGTTAAAAAAATAAATAAATATTCATATTTTTTTCATTGAAAGCAACGTGGGCATATCATTGACATAACATTGACACACTGATATAATAAATTCCAGAGATCATATTGAATGACATTTAGGTAAAACGGGATGCTTAACGAAATGGCTCACAAAGCAAAATATGGTATTTCTTTGTTATAGCGACCCCCACAATTACGATTAATCCAAGTTCCAGCCAATTTCGTCAAGGTAGGATTCAGGAACCAAGCTCATGAAGCAGAACATAGCGCCCACGTATAAAATATAAAAATAAATACCATTGCATTAAACAAATATAATATCTTATGTTAATGCATCAGAAGAATAACAACTTTTTATTATTTTCATACTTCTCATATGTAACTATTCCAATCAACTGACGTAATTTTACACATGTATATAATTGTTTCTTACACTATTTTATAGATGTTAACTTTTCTGCACAACAGTACATAAACCTTAAAGCGGTTAGCAGCGGTATTCTTTAACCACTAAACCAATTTCCAACACGGAGGCCCTTTTTTACAACTTTTTATGCTTTACAACTTTTTTATCTTCATGTAGCATCAAGATTAGTCCAGTATATTAAAGATTAATAAATCAAAATAAAACACATAAATTAATGATTGGTCCGAATAAGGCATTTTAACTCGAGGTTTGATAGACAAGCATCAAAACATCACGTTCGCGGCACAAATATTGCATTCAGAGAGTAACTACAGTATAATAAAATATAAAGCATATAGATGGAGTAACGGTACCGACACGTTTTCAACTTTTTTCTGCCGCCATCTATAGACTATTAACCGAAGTACAGACACTCTAATTAGTATCTAACTGTTATATATCAAAGGATTTTACACATAGTTGTTTGTTCGGAAAAATGCCTTCGCTTTTAAAAAACGAGATTATATTTATCTCAAAACTAGATAAATCAAAGGTTGTTTCCATGTTTAATAAAAATTATAAATTCCGGCGATTAATAAAAAACACTACAACATCCAATTAAATATATATATATATATATATATATATGAAAAATGATCTGTAACATCAACGAAAAAGCAATATGCCGATAGCAAACACGCAATGTTTTTTTTTAAGGCAGCCAACCATTTAACAAGATTTTACAACCAAATTTGGCTATATATCTCTGTCAGTTGGCGATTCATCCTTGCGAGCCAAACTGGAAACCAAACTTCATGCTGCTGCACATTTCATGTACAGCAGCATGAAGACACCAAGAAGAAGAATGGAACACCAATTTAATAGACAAGTAATCGATTTACTCGCTTATACCACTGAAATTATCAAAATCAAAAAGGCTGCTGTATGTATCGTATTCTTTGATAATTGCTTCTGCTATTAACTCCTGGCATGCGGATAATGCAAAGATACAGCTTTTAATAATTTCCAATACTTTTTGAATTGGATCATGTGGCACAAAAACGATTTTCTGTCAAGCAATTGATTTCAAGAGTTTATAAGTAGGGTTAAGGTTTCTACTTTTTGAAATAACGGCATAGTTTTGTGACTAGTAAAACACCTAAAACTCATATTTGTATGAATGGCTTGATGGAACGAAATGTGCAACAACAAATTAAATTAGAGCACATGATACATTATTGAGGTTGTGGCAATATATAACTTATGAATCTGTGAAACGTAAATTGTATAATTTTAATTTTAACGTCCCTTGCCGCAATAGGCTCATTAATTCCACTGCTGTAGACCACCTGTAAAACATAATGTAAATATATTAAGTATGGATATTACTTTGAAATTTGCAGCGATCGCCCAAATTATTTAATTTTATAACTATTGTGAAGAATTTAAATATAATTTCATTTGCTAATTTTACATTCTAATGTGTGCCAAGACATTTCTTATGTTACAGTGTGGCCCAAATAAGAAAATTTTAATAGTGAAAAACTTACTAATGATGGACAGTGTCAGCAAGATAAGCCAAACTTGTTGCACGTGTCCGTCATAGCGGGCAAGTTTTGATGCACGCGTTGTGTTTGTGAGTAGAAACTGTAATTTTGTTGCCAGAACAAACAATGTTATCGTAACTGGGGCAAAGAAAAACCTAGAATCACTGTAGTTTTGAACTTTTTATATAGCATGCAATACCATTGCATGGCGTTTTGATCCTCTTTTTATCGACGATGGAATGATATTGCATAACATATTAGAAAGTACCTCAGTTGGTGGAAAAAACTACAGTTAATATCGACGTTTCTATGCCACTAAAAGCTGTAAACTTTTTTGTTGAAGCAGCAAATACTAAAGTTTTCACGCATTAAACAAAAAATAACACGTATCAACAGTTGCCCACTATGTAGATCAAGTGCACTATGTTTCCATTACCTTGCAATATTTATGTCTTTTTTCAAACATTACCCATTGAGTCAATATTTATATGCAATTTCGGTAAATCAAGAGCGCAAACAGTACTTGCTCAATTTTTATTATATTGCTATATCGTGACTTATATTAGTTCCATCTATGGTAGATTTGCAAAACTTGCAAAATTGGCAAGGGCATTTTTGATGTCATCGTCAGTATTTCCCATTTAAAGCCAATATGTATGAAAAATTGCCGTTTTTTTATAATAACTGTAATATAAAGTCGACACTGAAATTGACATTCGAAATTGTGTTCGGGAGATGATTTTATGTTACAAAATTTAAATTTTACAGAAATAAAGAACAAAATATTAAAGTAATTGGTTAGCTATACCGTTACTACCTAGTAAAACGTAGACCCTTCTTTCGATCAAACCTTTCACATTTGTCTAAATTCTGAGCATTGACGAGTAATAAAACTAGTTAGGTGATTCAGGAAAGCAACAACATTATTTTTTGTTTATTGTTATAATTATTAATTTCAATTAAAGAAACTAGCATATTATTAAATTGCAGTGTTTAATGCTTGGAAATAATGAATCGTTCCCCATAGGCCCTTTTTTCATCAAAACATCAACTTTTCAAAATTTTTAATATAGATCATTCTTCCAAACAACAATTCATTTATTTGAAAAATATTTCTGAAGTAGTCAATATTGGAACAATATTGACTCCAAATGCACTAATATCGACGTGCATCTGTTTTAACATCGTTAAACTAGCAATATAAATATACTAATTTATTTTCTATACGCATTTAAGCACCATTTTACTTTGTCGGTTTTTATCTTACATTGTATTTATGTAATTGCTTTCGTAAAGGGTAATAATTAGAATTTTTTTAAGTAATCCATTTGGCTTGCTATCGTTAATCTAAAAAAGCACGGCACCATGGTTTATTTCATATTATAATTCTGGTTGAAACTGTATTACGTTTCACGCAAAAATAAATATTTTATGATTAATTCCGTTATATGTACTATTTTTCCTTCTTTCTTTCTGCTGCAATATTGCAACCGAGTGTAAAAAGAAAACAAAATTGAAGTGCCACATATGTGTTATTATTAGAAAGGTAAATGCAGATGGAAGTTTATTTTAACCGTATTTTATATATCAGAGTGTTTGAAGAATTAACGTTTTGTAATTTTGTTACGTATTATTGCAACTTGATGTTTAAGTCATATTTTCCAAAAATCATTTTTAATATATATGAATTTTATTCTACTATACTCTAAAGAAATAATAATATAGCTTAAATTTATTTGTATTACTCGAACAATATTGTTTCTTTTATCATATATAAAATGATTGGTTTAAAATAATGCAGTAGCAAATAAATTTACTTTTAAATTATTAAGAAAATATAAACAAAAGAAATGATCAGCAACCGTTGTCCTAAAAACAATCATTGTAATTTAATGATAGTAATTTAAAAAGAAGCGCATTAGCTATTTTCTCTCTTTTGTGCAACATTGCATACAAAACAAATCTAAAGTAGGTCTATGGTTAAATTTCAAAATAACAACAGACTGCTGATTAAAATTTTCTTTCGAGATCATAAAAGAAACTAATTTACTAAAGAATAAGAAAACATTGTTCTTCATCCTAAAATAAATTAAAGAAGATTGAAAAAGTAAATAAAGGAGAAACTTTCGTGGGTGAAATCTTTAAGTAATAAGTTTTATCTTGAGCGAAAATGTTATATTACTTAAGTAATTTACTCTAAAGAAGTACTTTTAAGAAAAAGGAAAAAAAAACCATCAATATAAACAAATTAAAGTAACGATGTCAGTGGAGAATGAAAAGGTAAAAAAGTTCTAAACTTACGAAAAATAGGTATATATTTATTTGTTGTATATAAAATGAAATTCGGCATTATATCTATATTGAAAAAATAAATATCGGTGAGCAACTCATATCACATTGACGGTGACAACACCTGGCCAATAAATTTCGCTTTAAGTGTATTTTTGTAAATTCTAAACATTGCACAATTTAAATTTTTACTCCGAGGAGTAGGAGAACAATGCTTTTTTAAGTGCAATATGTTTGAAAACTTTAACTAAATATATTGTTTTATGGTTTTTAAAATATTTTAAGATGATGTTTTCAAATCTATTTCTATCGAAGGTACCCCGATTACAAAGGATTTGCAGATTTGTATTTTAAACAATATAAATAGTTCAGCATTTGTTTGAGGTTAACATTCCTTAATTGTTCCATTCAATTGTAACATTCCTTAATTTGTTAACTGTTTATTCCTTAATTAACAATGAAATTAAAACTTCATCAATAACTAAATAAAGTATTAAAATAATAATTATAAAACACCAATTTAAATGACAGTTAATTAAACTACTCGCTTATACCACTGAAATTATCCGACTCAATAAGGCTGCTGTAAGTATCGTAATTTTTGATAATTTTTCTGCTATCAACTCCTGCCATGGGGATCATGCAAGGGTACTGCTTTTAATAATTTTCAAAACTTTATTTGAATACACAATTGCTATTTCTCCTATCAGAACGTTTTACGTTGTTAGTGGACAATTAAAAAATTATATTAAATATAAAAAATATATATTAGAGTTTTAAAACAAATTGTTTTCACCTACATTATGTAACACTGGAAGCCTGGGTTGTATCCCCAGTAAATCTTCATATCGAGTGCAATGAAAAAACTAAAACATATTGAGATTTTATTGACAATATTATATTTATATTTCTAGACTTGTGTATAAGTACATCGCAATGAGTGTAAAGTGCATTTTATTTTTATTTTTAGGAAATTTTTCTTCAAAATAGTAACTA